>JAGSMP010000771.1:0-100733 GCA_029286625.1 Parnassius orleans
CTATTTTGATTCTTAACTGATGAGGATATTAAACCACGCCATTGATCCAGATATATAATATCAGATTAAAAGAATATTAAACACAAACTAGCGTCTAACGAGCACTCTGCCGCGCAAAAGAATCTATCGCTGCATTTTGTCCCGTAGATTTTTTTTATAGAAGAGGAAGCAAATGAATGCGGCTCACCTGATGGTAAGTGACTACCGCTAAGATCGGTAAATTTTGGTTTGTTGGACTATTTTTACCATCATATCAACTCTAAGTAATTCTGCTAAAATAACCCAAATCACTGGTATACTTACGACTACATAAAAGTATACCCGATAAAACATAGTACAGTTCATTTTAATTCCATTTTGTAGCTTTTTACGTAATATGTGGAATTATAACTGTAAATAGCGTCGTGCAGCAGTATATTACTTATATATTCCTGAAAATACTGATTCTGACCGACGTGACCAGAAATCCGGACAAGCAGACATTATTATTACAATAATATTATTACCTTAGATACTTTTGTTTGTAGGCTGATGATGGTGATGACGAAGATGAACAATAACGGTCAATAGAACAATAAAAAAATAGTTTTTTTTTTAATAGAATAAGGGTGACAAACGAGCACACAGTCCACCTGATGGTAAGTGGCTGCTGTGGCCCATAGACATCTACATCTATCTTCGTTCCGAATTTAAATGCAGATGTTGTCAGCCATGAGGACTAAGATAGAATGCCTCTTTTCCAGTAAAAGGGTCTCCGGTTCTCTACACTCAATATACGAAACACACAGCATTAAGCTGCTATTTTACGCTGGTATTCTGTGAGAGCGTGGTCCTTCTCGGTCGAGCCGACCCATTCGTGCTAAAACTATACTATTAATATAGCTGCAGCATGGCTCTACCACGTAAAAAAATAAATATTATTTTAGAAACGTCGTTTGCTACTGAGGATGATATTCCGTGCACTGGTAGTTATCAAGATAAGCTCCGTCACGTCTGTGTACATTAAAAATTGATGTTTGAACACGCGCACTGACGCTTCTTGTGTTTTATGGTGTAAATATTTAAGCTATAAATCACATCTGAGAAGCCAGTCACGCGTCGATTAAGATCATTAATTTAATTAAAGTTATACATTCCGTTAAAGAAAATGCAAGGAAGCTAACCTAAGGCGGGTGATGGCTTACCAATCTTCATCAGACCATACTTAATGTGTATCCAAACTGATAATCTAAAGTGTGTGTAACAATACTTCATTTGTTATATTAAGACATATAGAAACATCTCTATTGGGAGATGTAAAATTGAGCAAGAAAATTTAGCTATAAGACTAATCAACTTTTAAAATTTAGCAACATTAAAAAAATGAAAAAATATAGCATTCCGTGATTCATTCTCGTTGGCAAAAACCGGATCTAGGCTGCAGCTAACATGGAAGCAAACTTTCCTTTTACATTTAATTGAAACTGCAGAGCTTTTGTATGACCGAAACGAGGGAAAAACTGAATATTTTTAGCCTTAACTCCGTGATTCTTGAACACAATATAATACTTTATGATAAATATGCATAATCGTGCAGACAATGTGGCCTAGATACACTTGGTTGATCAATAAGTTTTCGGAATAAGACGCTTATCAACGAGTTATAGAAATGCTTCCTAATTTTTTCAAACTTTGTCAGACTTACTAAGACTTCTGAATAATTTAGATAACGTAGTTGTTAATGGACAGCCGCTAGAAGTTACTATAAGAGAGCAATTAAAGTAATAGTAAAAGATTATTCCTTTTTAGGGTTTCGTACCAAAAGGGTAACCAACGGGACCCTATTACTAAGCCTCCGCTGTCCGTCCGTCCGTCCGTCTGTCTGTTAGACAGTTGAAGAGGAGAAGGAACTGGGTGCTTGAGATCGTTCTGTAACAGTTATAAAAAATATGTATGTAATAAAACGATAAATTATAAGTATAAATAAATAGTTTATATTTCTATAATACTTGGGAAAATCATAAAAATATTTTTTTAAAGTGAAAAACGAAAGCTAATGTTTTTACTACAGCAAAAACGAAACGTTTTTATATATTTTTCTGTATTTTGTCTTTGGCAATAGATAATGAACGCTATTTTTATTATAAAATAGCCTTTATTATCAATAAAAAATTATAATATTGAAACATTGAGGCGAATCTGTAGAGATTAATACTGAATAAATTAAATATATTTAGAAAATGATTGAATAGGCTATGTTATTAACTAAAAAACATTTGAATATTATCCTACACGACTGAATAGGCTGTATAGTCATTGATCATTGTCTATTCCGAAGGAGACTTGGTAACTTCGAGTTTCAACTTGTCATGCGGCATGCGCATTTGGCATTGTGACTGTGTTATTGGATAGATTTCGTGTTTTTACTTTCGTGGATTTATTTAACTTGACCCTTGGCTTTTCTCTTGAATCACAGGACAGAGGTTGTTGCGCCCACATAATGACAAAAATGTAGTACTTAGTTTTGAGAGGAATAGAACAGATAATGTACAGCCACCGGCTACTTTTCTAGATGCCATTTTATTAATAATTGCAGAAAATAGTTAAACATTAAAAGGTTGAGTTTTACTTTAATTTATTTAATAATAACTAAAACAGCATTATTTTGTGTTCTTTTCAATTTATTCAAACAACTTATCACAAGAAGGATATTACTACATAACCTACAAATCATAAACCTAAAATAAAAAAACAAACCCCAGGTCCTGAAAAATATGATTTTGACATAAGTAGCAATAAATTTTCAAACTAATATATGTTAAGTTTGTTCACGCCCCAAGTTTGTATGGGAATCAAGTTCATATCCTTCACAAATGTGTATTTCAGCTGAAGCCATAGTCAGAAAAATACAACTCTTATGTTTTCTAGTCTGGACGTCTAGAATTGTACCTATGTATCTGATATTGTCTGCTTTGAGAAATGGATGTGCAATAAACAAGAGAGGTGTGTCAAACAGAAGGAGTAGTTTTCATTCGATAATAGCTACAGAATATCATTATTCTCAAAATCACAATAGCACTCTCAAAACTTTCTTAAATACCTCAGTGTTCATTTTAACGATATTTTATATAAATAGAGCAATGTTTTTGCAAAGTTATCCATTTTACACAACTAGGAGTGTGATTGTTGGAGGACTATTCACTCTTTCACTCAGATTTTTCTCATTAAAATAAACTCTTTGCCCATTTTCCAAATGAACAGCGAGGTGGTCTACAGGAGGGAAACGTTCATGAATGGGAAATTCAAGGATTTGCCATACTGCCTCTGATGATGACTTCATTCTTCTCATTCTCTAAAGCAAACGATGCCTGGTCTGAACCTTTATTTACGTATTTACAGACGTATTTTATTGATTTCACCGAATGACAATATTCTACATATAAGTGAATGTTAAATGTTTTTAATAATACTGGATTATAAGGGACTACCCAGCGATTATCTATGGTTGTGCCTTTGATATCAACAGAGAACCCACCGTCATCTAGTAAACATCTCTTATACCGTGGATAACCGTCTTCACCAGTTTGAGTTTCCTTATGAGAGCCCTGGGGTATCGTTTACTGCACATGTTATCTTTCATACATAGATTTGATTTAAAGTTGCACATGGACCATGTATCATATTACATTTAACGATTTCGTGAAGCTCTGGGTCACGTTTGGGATCCGGTACTTCAGCACAAATTATATTGTCGATTTGATCCGGAGTAATACGTTTGTGAAGCCAAGAAAAGAATATATGTGGAAGACCTCTCTTTGCCATTCCGTTGAGTACATATAGCATCGCACTTTACCAAATAATTTGCCCTTTGTCAATAAGTTCGCCTTTAGTCGAAACACCTCGAAATTATATCGTGTCTATCATGAGATTGTTGTCCTGAAGCACCTCTTTTATCTCGTCCCAGCGAGGATTGCATGTGAAAGTGATAAAGATCAGGCCGCCGTAATTCCTAACATAGGTCATAGGTCCTCTGTTCTTTCGCATATACCTAGGTCCCCCGTAAAGATGATGGAAGGACAACCATTTGTCCTAGTTGGTTGGCTTCTGCGTCTTGTCGTCCAATAGCATCTTTTAAATGGATGTAACTATCGTTAATTTGGCTTGATTATTTTGATATAATTTAATCTCTCTGTTTCTATTTTGGCGTATTCATCCACCAAATATTGACTTAAAAGGGCACGATAGTTGACTAAATAGTTATCTTCTCCTTCTTTAATCATTATCCTATACGAATAGAAACTTGCAGAAGAGACAGATTTATTAAGCGGCAACTTAGTTGTGGGATTGCGTTGTGGTATCTTGATTGAATACCCATCATCCCCCCAGAAAATCATCAATGGATATTGTTGCGCATCATATGCTCCATGTATCTCACTAATACGCTGAAGTGAATTACTTCGGCTCTCGAGGATGATGTCCCTTCGATCAAATTGTTGATCCACTAACACTAAAGCCACTTCATTTGTAGTTGGTGCATTGTACCTACCTCTATGTTCTTCTTGTAGTTTTTTATCAGCATGTATGACAACTTTGTAATGAGGGGCTTTATCAATGGCACTTTTCAGATCTTTTATATACGGGTTCACTTGATGCAGCATATTCTGCAATTGTTTGATTAAATTTGGCTTTAAGTTAGGAAATTTAGAACATCGAATCTTTGCTTCTCATCATCATCAGAATCATCTTCACCTACAAAATATATTTGAAGGTACTGAGCGTCATGTTCGGCTTCTGGTAATATACTTCCAATTAAATGGTAGACCTGGACTTGTACTTTAAAAGTCGGTGAAAAACCATCTGCTGTTACCTGTTTACCACCAAAGGAAGTCATCTGGAAACAGGCATTATATTTACGAATATTACCCATGAAGTGGTCATGATCTGGGTGTAGATCATTAATCAAACTAAAGAGTGGTTCAGGCAGTTGTTTCAACCGATCAATTTGCACTTTTCCAACGCTGCAACACATACCAGGTGTCTCATCCTTTCGTTTCAGCGCATTGCACCACTGACATTTGTATGTCATAGAACCCAAGGGTACACTGCTGTCAGTTCTATAAGCAATATCAGGTCATACTCCATAGCGGAATGAACCTTGTTTTCCATAAACGTGTAATGTTTTCTCATACCGTGACTGAATTGTTTCATGCACTTGTGGATTCGCAGTTGGGTAATTTGCAACAGCTTGCCTGTGTACATCGGGATTTTTTTTTCTGATAAGCGAACACAGCTTTACGATTTGAATCTGGCTTTTTCTGACTATATCTTTCTTGTGCACTTTTAATTGACTTTTTCTTGTGTAATTAGTAAATCTCGACCTTCGTTTATTTTTATTTTTTTCATAATTTAATGTCGACGATAAAAATTGATCTGTTCCGCTGGTTGGAGATATTTCACTGTTTACAAAAGATGTAACAGTTAAATTGTCAAACTCTGAAAAAGGATCACGCTCTGTAACAGGTACGTCCATGCGACGCTGTGTAATTTTCTTCACAATAATTGGCAAATAGGCATCAAAATGTCCATTGGATAAATCATGGCTAACTCGTAATCGCCTTTATTTATTACTGAACAGATGTGTTCTGGACTCTGTGTATAGCAGACCGTTTCGATATACTTCAAACCGAAACGGAAATATTAATCCTGCAGCTACCAATTCACAAAGTTCACCGTAAGTTTCATTTTTTAACATATTGGTTGAATATTCATTTGCTGTTGAATAATTATCGCCATTTCTGTCGTGGAAAATAACTGAAAACCTAGGCCAATCATTTACCACAAATCTAAAAATTGGTGAACGCACCACCATCGCATTTTCTTGGGTTGCGTAGATAAAAAATAAAATAGCACGAAACAAACAGGCGCCGTCACCTATAATGGGGACGACAGTATGTTCTTCCATTTTTCCTTTAATATTAAGAGTTTCTGTAGTAATTTTTTCAGTGAGAAAAAATACTTCTATCAACAATACTTAATCAAAAAGCAAATCGAATTCCAAGTTTGAACAATGGTTGTAAGAAAGACAAAATCAAGCAACTAATCCGAAACATGAAGCAAATCTTAAACCATAAGCAAGCAAACAAATTCGAAGTCTAGTCAAATATCCGTTAACAGTGAATAGGTACCGTATGTGGTACATGTTGAAGCGCTCATTCACCATTCACTTTATATTAGTTGGAAAAAACACAACGTTACCGCATTCTAAAACGATACCAACGCCATCTATTGGTAGGGATTTGAAACTTGAAGATCAATACAAAATAGGTAGGTACCTAAATATTTCTTTTGGTTTTGCCATTTTATTAATTTGTAAAAAAATATATTTGGTTTGGTTGTTTATTTTCATTGTTTTTAAATTTTTAAATTAGTATTTTTTTGTTCAGGTGTAATTTTGTACAAATTTTTTGTGCAAATCTTCTTGTCTATTTTGTTTTATGTTTTTGTGCACTAAAAATTTATTCTATTCTATTCTAATAAATTAATTTGAAAATATTTATCAATTACATTTACGTTATTTACGACCCAAAAACCTTAAAATGACACTTAAATCACCCAACCCATGAAGATTTTTACATACCAACATACATCCGTCCATCCTTCCATTCATGTTGGTTTCAAACCATAATCGATGCCATTTTCGTAATTAACGTCCCAAAAAACCATAAAACGACACCCATATTGACATTTCAACCACTGCACTAACAGGGGATGATGGTAGTTATTTCCCGTCTGCTACTTTGGATTTTGAAATAGTTATTGTTTTCGTAATCAGCGACCCGATAAACCATAAAAACGATACCCATGTTGATTTTCAGAATTTGTCACCCCTTTACCACCTTTTAGCGGTTGAATTCTGAAAGAGCCTGAAACACTTGTTTACTCATTTATTGATACGAGTACTTCTGTGAAGTTCCGAATAAAATAGTTTTAACTAATCTTGTTTTCCCATACAAACTTTCAACACCTTTTTCACCCTCTTAAGGGTTGAATTTTCAAAAACCCTAGGACACATAATTTTTTATTTTTAATCGTTAACTTAAAAACAAAGTTTCAGGCGTCTAGCTCTAAAAATGACGGACTTCCATACAAACATTTAACCCCTTTTTCACCCCCTTAGGGAGCGAATTTTCAAAAATTGTTTCTTAGCGGATGCCTACGTCATTACATCTGTCTGTATGCCAAATTGAATCGAATTCTGTTAAGTAGTTTCGGCTGCGCGTTGATAGATGAATCAGTCAGGTTTGCCTTTTATACTCGTATATATTTACATTCATATAATTTTGAACAACGGTCATACGGAATAACTGCTTAAACATAATCATTATTAACAGACCACAAAAGTCCTTTATAGGGAATGGGCTTCTTCCGTTTAAGAGAGATTTGCCTTAATCAACACGCTTGGCAGGCAGATTGGCAATTGAGACAGTACAGCACCGGACTGATAACACCAAACGTTTTGCATCTGTTCCATTGCTCTGGTGGTTTTACCAACATCTGTCTGATTAGTCATACTTTGTCAAAATATTTGATGTTATTACAATGCTATAGAATCCAATTTTTTTTGGATGTTGGTTAATATATTATGTACTGGCAACACGCCCCGGCTTCAACTGGAAAGTTCTGTTTAAAGTATCGTTATTTAGGTTTAAGATAATCATCAAAGACTATATATTATTATTATTTATTTTAACAAAATACTCAAAAAACTCAACACACCTGCATCGGTTTCTGTCTGTTTGATCCATTACAATCGGTTCATTCATTTTGAAGATTAGCCCGGACAGACAGACAATATTTTTTAAACTGGCTATTCATTTCTAAATGGCATGCAAATAACCCCTCAGCTCAATAAGATGCAAATAATTCGATATTCGATAATTTTATTTATATGTGTATAGATTATGATATCTTTCAGAAAATATACAATATTAAATAACTATAATTAATAAAAAAAACTAAAACTAATAACTTAAATTATCATAAAGTCCTACCCCGTGGTATCGTGCCAAGAACGCTGGCTGCATTTCCTCGCTGAATGGCTATATTAAGCCTTTGAGCGCTAAAAGAACCAGCCCTCTTATCACCAGCATCGACGATTAGTCACGGATAGATTTCCCCCGTGTAGTGGCAGGTAAGAATACCCACTACCCCATATCTTCCCATGTATGTAGTAAAAGGCGACAGAGGGAAACTGAGGCAGAAAATGGGCAGCAGCATCTTTCTGTTATCAGAAAAATAAAAAATAAAATCTGAGGTTGCCAACCCGCTTGCTAAGCGTGGCAACTATTGCAATATACCCCCCATTAATAATTTTACGAAGAGACGGCCCCCAGTCCCCGGCGGCCCCGCTATTCCTAGCTACGGTGGCGACCATGATAACGGCGAGGCAGGGGGTGTTAAGAATCTACGGAGGTAAGAATCTAAGGTTCGGTTGCCACTTAAGACGACTCGACCTGGTAACATATAACGCACGCACCCTGAAGACTGACGAGGAGATCTTGGAACTGGAAGAAGAAATAGACAAGTTGCGCTGGCATATTGTAGGATTATCCGAGGTCCGAAGAGAGGGGAAGGACACTGCAATCTTCGAAACTGGCAACTTGTTCTATCACCGGGGAGGACCATCTGCCTTAAGGAGGTGTCGGATTTATCGTCCAAAAGTCTCTCGTTAACAACGTTGTAAAGATTGGGAGTGTGTCGATGAGGGTTGCGTACCTTATACTCAGAATCACAAAATGGTATTCGCTGAAGGTCATATAGGTTTAGGCACCAACATTGGCACATTCCGATGAGGACATGGAGGAAATGTATGAGGATATATCTAGAGAGAACGGTCAGCTGAAGATAGGGAAATTTGGAATAGGGCAACGGAACCCAACGGGCCAACAGCTGGCTGACTTTGAGGAGAAAGATGGACTCTTTATGATGAAATCTTTCTTCCAGAAGTGGCCCCACAGGAAGTGGACCTGGTCGAGCCCCGACGGTTCGACAAAAAATGAGACTGACTTCATTATGACGATCAGACGACAACTGTTCAGTGATGTCTCAGTGATCGCGAGGGTGAAAAACAGCAGCAATCACCGAATTGTTAGATCCAAACTTAACCTAAACTTTAAGTTGGAGAGGTCACTTCTAATGAAGTCAACGCTCCATCCCCCTCGTGCTCTAATCCATAGTCCCGAAAAGTTTCAGCTCGAGTTACAAAATCGTTTTCAGTGCCTAGAAGATTGCAATGCAGTGTACAATATGAATGACAAACTCGTGGAAACTGTCCATTCGGTCGGAGCTAAATTCTGTAAGACCCGACGCATCACACTCTTAATCTCAAGGCTGTTTTTTTTTTAGTAGTTCCCCCTAACATGGAGATCAGGGACTTTTTTCCTCTTTTTTATATTTTTATTTCATTGTTTTTCTTTTCTTTATTTATTTTTTATTTTATCTTTTTTGCTTTTTTCTTTTTTGCTTTCTTTAAACATCTTACATACAATAGTGTTCTTATTTGTATTTTACATATGTCTTACGTTTCTAATACATTTTTACTTATCATTATGTCTTAATCTACTTTTATTTTATTTTTGTTTTACAAGTTTAACGGAACTGTTTACATTATATGCCTATATATAATTTACAGTTCCCTTTTTTACTTTTATTTATTCTTTTGAACCACCTTATTAGCTATAATCTTACAATATTTTATAAACCTATTTCTTATATATTTATTTTTCATTATTTTACATATGTTTTCTTTACTTATTTTTATTTGTAATTCTATTTCTATGTCGTTTCTATCTTTACTGTATATCGGGCATTCGGTTATAATATGTAATATACTCTCTTCCTTTATCGGGTCACAGGCACATGACAGGGTCTCCTTACACTTGAATCGGTGCAAGTATTCTGAGAACCCGCCATGTCCCGTCATCACTTGTACCGTCAGTGAGTCCATATGTACCTTTCTTATTATGGAATAGGCGCTTAAAGCGTCTGAGAAAAATATCTTCGTTACAGAGGCCGTTTCGCCTTCTATGTAACGTTGGTTCCATTCGTCAAGCGACTCTAGACGAATCCGTCGCTTGACGAATGAAATCGGGCACTTGTCATAGTCCGGTTTGAGTTTTATTTTTAGGGCGGCTTCCTTTGCTAACTCATCTGCTCTCTCGTTTCCCTCTAGCCCTGCGTGTGCCTTTATCCAAAACAATTTTAGCGATTTTCCTTTTTTGTTAATTTCCGAAATATTTTTTCTAATTTTTGCCGCTAGTGGATGGAGGGAAACGCTCTGGACAACTGCCTGGAGAGCAGATCTTGAGTCACTGTAGGTGTTGCAGCTTGGTGCCGAATCTTTCACGGCATAATTTGTTGCCTCGTATATGGCCAGCAACTCCGCCTGGTAGACAGTGCAAAAGTCTTCCAATTAAATTTTCGGCTACTTGTCTCCGCTGCGTCATTCCAAATGGATAACGCAGCGCCGACTTTCCCCTCGATCTTGCTTCCGTCTGTGAATATTTTTAGACCTTTATTGTCGTGTTGGCCGACTTGTGCACCATCCTCCAGGCATGTAAACTGCAGCCCAACCTGATTCGCGGGGTGAGGTGTCTTCGTGTACTCTAATTTCCGTTCCACGTCCCGATCTCCTACTACTCGTTGGGAGAAACCTTTCTTTATTTCGTAAAGAGAAGCTGCTTCCCGAACCCTAAGATCCAAAGGAAGTAGCCCAGCGAGCAGTAGGGCCGAGTGGAGGGATACGGTTTTGTAGAACTTTATTATTTTTTGAACGAACCCGCGTTGTGCCATGTCGAGCTGCTTCTTGACGTTCTGTTTATATGTTGCCGGTGCCCATACACTTGCCGCGTACAATATGATCGGCTCCGTTACTGCAACGTAGATGGTCCTGATGATCTCCGGGCTAATCTTTGCGGCTCTTGTTAATTGATGATACAGCCTTTGTACCTTGCAACACACATTTTTCACATGTGTGTTGAAGGTCAACTTGTCGTCTATAGTGAGCCCCAGTACTTTAATTTCCCTGGACAACGCAATGTTCTCCCCGCCTATTTTCAGAAGTGATGAGTCATATTTTATCTTTTTTGTTATCACCATAGCCTTCGTTTTGTGTGGTGCAAATCTGAGCTTGTTTTCGACTCCCCACTTCTGAACATGTGCGAGGGCCGCATTGGCCCTATCTTGCACCTCCAATGCCCTATCTCCGGAGAAAATCAGGACCACGTCGTCTGCGAAAGCCTGGCAATATTCCCCTTTTTCAGTTAATTCATCTATTAGTGGGTCGATTAACAAATTCCAAAAAATAGGACCCCCTATTGAGCCCTGCACACATCCCTTTTCGTTCTTTTTCATCCATTCTGCTCCTGCGTACCTGATGTAGACTGTTCTGTCTTTGAAGTAATCATCTATAAGACGTCTAAGGTTTTTCGGACACCCAGTTTCTGCCAGTCTACATCTGATTGCCAGCCACCATGCGTTATCGAAGGCTCCCTCTATGTCCAAAGATACTAGTACTATTATGTTTTTATCGTCAAGCTTGGATTTTATGAGCTGCATCATGTCATAGAGGGAGTCCTCGGTGCTACGCTGTGGCATGAATCCATATTGTCTTCGGCTAAGTTTGGGTACAATATGCCATTTTATCCGTTGGATTAACATTTTCTCGAAGATTTTACCAAGCACAGGCAGCAGTCCAATGGGTCTATAAGATTTGGGATGTGTGTGTTCTCTCCCAGGCTTTCGAAGCACCACTACAACCGCCTCTTTCCATTTCTTTGGAAAGTGTGCCAAACTGAGACATTTATTCGCTATCGCCAAAATCAGTGTCGGGTCTAGAGAGTAGCTGTTCCGCAGATGTCAGCCGTAAGACCATCATTCCCTGGTGCCTTTTTGGGGTTAAAACTAGACACAGACCACATCAACTCCTCCATCGTAAAAGGTGGGTCACATGAATCATCATGTGACCCTTCATTTACAATACTCGCTGCTTCTCTTATTTGTCTGTGTCCTATGTTGTCTCCCCTAATGTCGTCTTCTGGGTAGAATATATCTGCCAGCATCTTGGCTGATTCCTGGTTTCCCGTAGTTTTTCCATCGACTATAAAGGGAATGTCCTCTTGCTTCTTGGTTGTTCGGCCTATCACTCTATAAATCCCGTCCCACATTGATTCCCGCTCCTGTTTGCTGCAGAACTCCTTCCAGCTGGAAGTTTGAGCCCTTTTAACCTCCCGCTGGTACTCCTCTTTTGCACTGAGGTACTGCTCCACAACCCACTCTCGACGAACTGGTGCCGCACATGATATTCGACGCTTTAGTCTGGAGACTTTCTTTTAAACTGTGTTAGTTCATCGGTCCATCGGGCAATCTTATTCTTTTCTTCAATTTGATATGATTATCGCATGCTTCCGTTATTGTTTTTGTTACCTCTTCTATTTTTATTTCGAGGTCTTCTCTTGTTTCAATTTTGTCTATTTCTATTTTGTTTATTGTTTTGCTATTCCAATCCTGGAGGAGTTTCTCACGAAACTCACTCCAGTTTGCCCTTTTTGTGTTGTATTTCCTAGTTGTTCTGCTTACGTCTGTTCCTACTGATTTTTCAAGATTTATATCGAATAGGATTGCTCTGTGGTCCGAAACAGTTATTTCTTCAGATAGCCTCCAGTTTTCTACCCTCCCTAATAGGCTCGTCAAACAGGTAGTGATGTCTACGCAACTAGAGAATCTTCTCCCACCTCTGATAGTATTAAAAGTGGGATCCGTTCCTCTATTGAGTATGTGGAGCTCCAATTCGTCGAGTTTGGCAGCCAGGTCCAATCCTCTTACATTCGCCTCCCGGCTACCCCACCAGGTGTTCCATGCGTTCACATCTCCACCGAGTATCACGTTTACCGTCCCTAAGGCTTCCACTGCCTTTTCGATCACGTCCAGGTATGGGTCGATTGGCTTATCACCCTCCAGATAGACGGACACCACTCCCATCTCCCAGGTTCCTGTCCTCAACTTGGCGACTGCAATATTTTCTGTTGTTAGGGCGGGACACTGGGTTACGTTAATGGTGTCGTCGAACAATACAATGGCAGCCTTGATCACCCTTCCGATGTTGGGTTCTCTGTGACATTGTATTATTCGTGTCCCTGGGTAGTGTTTCATTTCTCCAATGCGACCAATGTAAGGTTCCTGGACCAACGCGAACGATATCTTTTTCCAGGTCGCCTCGGTGATCAATTCGGCAGTGGCTAACTCACATCTTTGTAAGTTGGCCTGGATAGCGAGATACCGGTGGCTGCCCGAAACGAAGTGTCCGCCAGACCTTGAGACCACCTTAGCAATAAGCCACAGTGGATCTTGCCAAGGTCTCCCATCTCCTTCTCACCGGGCAGTCAGAGCTAAACGCATTGTGGTCGTTCTTGTCCATTTTTGCCTTTATGCAGTTTTTGCATGATTGCGCTTCTCCAGATAGCCAGTCGGCGCATTCTGTTTGGAGGTGTGGACCTCCACAGTTGCTGCAGACCTCTTGCGTTTCGGTGCATATGCGCTTGGTGTGTCCATACCCCAAGCACCTTGAGCACTGGACGAGTGGGGATTGATCAGCTACCCTCACTCGTTGGAGGTCTATATGGATCACTCCAATTTCTGTGAGGCGGTTCCACAGCAATGGCGAGACCCTCATCACAATGTGGGACGTGTGCGGATTTCTCGTTTTCTTCTTATATCTTATTTCCATCTTGTCTTCGTTTTCCCTTATATCCCTGAAGAGCTGTTTGTTTTGGGCTCTTATAGCTTTAACTATTTCGTCATCGCTATTGTATTGCAAGACATCTTTTATTATTACGAGAGGATCTTTATTTTTTATTTCCTCTACGTTGAGGTGTTTATTTGCTTTCTTTAGTCTTTCTTTGACTCGGTTTATTTCTTCCTGGGTGCAACATCCCACTATCACTTTCCTGTCTCTTGCTTTCCTAATTTTATCTATCTTGAGGCCTTCTTCTTTCGCATTTATTACATTCCTGATCTTCTCCTTCACCTGATCTCCTGTTTCCTTTTCGTCGGTCGATGTGATAGCCACCGAGTGCATGGCCATATTTTCCGAGGGTGATCTACTCGGTTTGCCCGCTAGTACACTCGCGTACGTTCCTCTCTCTTCCTTATTTTCCTGTTTTTTCATTTCATCCCTTAACTTTTCAATCTCTTTGTTGTTTTCTTCCAGTAGTTTCCCGTGTTCCTCTAACTTCTTTATCAGTTTACTTTGTTCTTCTAATTGTCTTCTTTTATATTCATCTTCCTGTCTTTCTCCTTTTTTCTCCTGCTCCTTTGATTTACTCTCTGTTCCTATACTCTTTCCTGTCTCTACCTCTTTAACTAACTGGTAGAGTCTTTCAATGGCCTGTGTCACTTCATTTTTTATATCTGTTCTCAAGTTTCGGGAATTACTGAGGTGCAGTTTAGCTTTGTTTAGGCAGGCACGGACCTCCGTCAGATGATCTGCGTATTTTGCTGTCTCTGTCTTCGGTGAGCCTTCTGGTACCTGCTCTGATACTTTGTGGGCTGTTCCCTTAGTTTCCTGGGATGGAACAATTTTTTGTTTTGGGCGCGATATCGGTGCTACCTTTTTAGGAGAATTATGTGTAGTGGCGTCCGTGTCTGTTTTCCCCGTCTCCCATTCTCCTATACTTCTCCTTACACTGGTAGCCAGCGTCTTTTGGTTACTTTTTGGAGAAGGTCCTGCCTTTTCCGTCCTAGTTGGAGATCCCTGAGGACTCATGTCTTTGACACTGGTCTCTGGCTTTTTGGCGGGGGTACGGAAGCCGAGCATAATTAGGGGGAACGCGTCTTAAATCACAAATTGTATAAATAAAATATTTAAAAAGTTAATTTGTATAAGTTGTATAAATAAAAATAAAAATAAAATTAAAAATAAAATCAAAATGTAAAATTGTGTATATGTTCGCGGTTCAACACGGCTATCGTGAATTCAGGTTAGGCCTCAGTTAAATTTCCAGTCATATAAAAAGCAAAAAATTTTAATGAAAGTTTTATGTAGAGTCTAGACTCTCTACTCTTACCCCACTATACAGTGTGGCTCGGCGTCTATGTAATTAAAATTAATTTTTTAGTGATCCAATTTGGTACAAAATCTGTAAAACTCTATGTAGAGTCTGTTTATGAGTCCCGTAGTTAATATAAGTAAAGGAATAAGAATATAATATAGAAAAATTTTACTTAAAAATCTACTTGGCTCTACCAAGAGTCTCTTTTGTCTTAGTTACTCTATAAACACTATTTAATCTTATTCTAATAATTTTTACCTATATAAAAAGTCTTAATTTCTAATTTATAAAAATAAGATTAATATTCATAGACTCTATGTAGAGTCGGTCTTCATGTAGACTGAAAGGTCTGCAGGTATAAGTATTTTAGCAAAAACCCCGTTCGGATCGGTACAGTTGTTGATGCGTTATAACAGTTTTAAGATTTCAAGATCTCAAGGCTGTTAGACGGGAAATGATGCTGCAGTCTTCAGTGGATTTGACAGCGTACAGGCAATTGAACAGACAAATCTCCAAATGCATGCGGCGAGACTTGCGCAACTTCAATACAGCCCGTATTGAAGAAGCGATCTAGCGGAACCATGGCTCCAAAGTCTTTGCCAGAGATCTGTCTGCCAGAATGAGCCAACTGTCGAAGCTGAAGACCGGAATGTGGCAGCATCATTTCCGGGAGATCTGAGATTTTGAGTGAGAGGTTCTATGGGCAGCTTTACACATCGTTGGAGCAACTCACAAGTGAGGATAACGATCCAATCACTATAGACCACATACATACCCTTCGGCAAATTGTACAGAATACCGAGGAGTACAATTTGCTTCTTTGTCTTGCGTATGTAGACTATGAGAAAGCCTTAGATTCCGTCGAAATTTGGCCGGTGCTGCAGTCCCTTCAGCGGTGCCAAGTTGACTGTCGGTATATCGAAGTGCTGCAGTGTTTGTACAGCAGGGTTACGATGGCTGTCCGAGTACAGAACTAGAGTACGAAACCTATCCAACTGCAAAGAGGTGTAAAACAGGGTGACGTTATATCCCCGAAACTCTTCACCGCTGCATTGGAAGACGTTTTCAAGCTATTGGACTGGAAAAGATATGGTATTAACATCAATGGCGAGTACATCACTCATCTTCAATTTGCCGACGATATAGTCCTTATGGCAGAATCTCTGGAGGACCTAAGCACTATGTTAAATGACCTCAATAGTGCATCCCAACGGATAGGTCTTAAGATGAACATGGAAAAAACAAAGATCATGTATAATGCCCATGTCACACCTAGGCCGGTAGTTCTTGGGAGCACTTACTTCGAAGTTATTGACGATTATGTTTACCTGGGACAAATAGTCCAACTTGGTAAGTCCAACTTCGACCGAGATGTCAATCGACGAATTCAACTCGGCTGGGCTGAGCGTTCGGGAAATCACGACACATCTTTTCGTCAGGCATACCTCAAAACAAGATTGTACAACCAATGCGCGTTGCCAGTGATGACTTATGGATATTAAACGTGGTCCTTCACTGCTGGCCGTATAAGGAAGCTCAAGGACGTTCAGCGAAATATGGAGAGGGCTATGCTCGGGGTTTCTCTGCATGATAAACTTAGAAATTAGGATATCCGCAGTAGAACTAGAGTGACCGACATAGCCCAACGAATAAGTAAGCTGAAGTGGCAATGGGCAGGTCATATAGCTCGAAGAACCTACAACCGATGAGGGAAAAAGGAACTCTCATCATCATCATCATTACAGCCCTTCACATGTCCACTGCTGAACATAGGCCTTCCCCAAGGGATGCCACAAAGCACGGTCCTGAGCCACCTGCTTCCATCGACTTCCTGCATGTCTTACCAGGTCGTTACTCCATCTAGTGGGGGGCCAGTAACTGTTATACCGTCTGCTATCAGATGTGTCTTAAAATGAACACGGGAAAAACAAACATGAATGACATGGATCACACCTACATATGTCGGTAGATATTTTGAACACTCTATGTTATATAAACATTTGCCATGTAACTCCTGTAAGAGCCAGCAGGCTAAGCATTTGAAATAGAAAGGCAAATAGAATTTAAGAATGGCTGTCTGATAATTAAATTACTAGTTTTAGTTTTTTTTTTTATTATAGTTTTTAATATTGTATATAATAAAATATTGTATATTATGTTAATGATAAATGTATAATATTTAAAAATTGCAAGTTATATTCCAAAAAACATTCCCAGATGCAAAATTTCAATGTAGACCAACGTTTTAGTTTTCGACTCTAGAGTAGGTTTGCAATGAGACAGATTGTACGAGCTTGTTTTTTTTTTTCGTTATGGTTTGTGTACGAGGACGGCGTTAGGATTGAAACTTCCACTTAAAGGTTCCTTACAGTAAGCTAGAGCTAATATGCGTCTCACGACTGGGCACAAGCTTAGTCTCATTTCATGTATGCGAAATCTTTCCCGTAACCTTGCCAATATGCGATGAAGATAGAACACCATGGGATTTTCTTTGCGAGTTCGAGTATGCGTAAGCAGTCCATCCTTGCCCCTAAAAAAGGGATATTTCGCGGAAATCAGGTCCGAAATGTGTGAGTACCGAAACTTTCGACGTTTAATCGTGTTAAATATTTGAACTATAGGTCATATCTATTTACATTGAAGCGTCAGTAGCCTAATTGCAGGGCGCGGACCGCGAACTCGAAAGGTCGTGTGATCGAATCCGCCATTCGACTACTGTCGTGAACCACTTCTAACACAAGCATTTTAAGCTTACAAGAAGTGGTTTAAGGGAATATTATTAATGTTTAATAGTATTACTAGTATTTTTTTAATAAAAAAAAAAATAAAAAATCTGTGCTGCCAGTTATGTGTAGACTAATCATTAATTTCATTAAAGCCATAAAATAAGTTAAAGAATACAAATATAAGTTGAGTTGATGGATTGTCCATCTTCAAAAGAACACACTAAATGTATCCAATCTATTGACATAAGCTCTGTTCATTAATTATATTATGTCGTAAGGAAAAGGACATCCCTCATTTCTGGTAACATAGGTCAAGTAGAAAAAAATCATGTCCCGCAGTTCAACTAATCCAGTAAAAATTATAAAAATTCACATGACGAATAAACTTTTAACATTTATCTTCTGAACAAGCTGGATCGCCTTCTTAATAACTGTATAAGATTTATTTTCGGGCTTCGTAAGTATGAATATTTCGCAATATAGGTCTAAGCTAAATTGGCTTACAATCCGTCAGAGGCGCAATTCCAGAATATTGCTTGTTCTTTTTCCATTTTAAATGACCCATCTTCGCCTTCTTATCTTAACTATCTCTCTTATTTCTCTTATTTCTTATCTTAACTATCTCTCTTATTTAACTATCTCTCCTCATCTCATGATAGGTCCTACGTTCTTCTTCTAACAACAAAATCTGTATTCCTGTTCACTTCACTGAGTTCTATGGTAACTCCTTCACTGTTCAGGCTGCACGCCTTTGAAACTCCTTGCCCAATGACATAAGAAAAGCGCCCAATTAGTACGCTTTTAAAAAATTGGTCCGTAATCATCTATTAAAGACAACGCATTTTACATGGTTCATCCACTTAATATCTATTGCTAAACAGACGTATATATTCATAGTTATTTGTATGTACTAATTATATATGTATTTAAATATGTATATTTGTATGTATATATTTGTATACATATGTCATATATTTGTATATATGTATGTATAGGTCATATATGTATAGTTTATTTATTAGTAAAATGTATATATTATGTAGTTAATTATCATTTTGTGTAGTGTTATTTTATTCTATATTGCCACACCTACGTCAAATTCTCACCACTCCATGGGTTGACTGGTAGAGAATGCCTCAAGGCATTAAGTCCGCCCTTTGTATTCTTTTATTTTTAAGGAATGCAATAAAGAATAAATAAATAAATAAATATAATATAGTAGTCGATTATGGCACGAAATGGTGGCATTTATTTAAATTTAACATTGATTTTTGACTATATCATGATAAAACTTGACCAAATCAATGAATAAAGATCGTTTGGCGATATAAACAACTGAACACAACATTGCTATTTCTTCATATTGTTTATTTCGTAAAATAATTTCATTCCACGCCGCTAGCTGCGCTGATAGCGTATTTTTGACAGAAGCAGAATTTTTAATAGAATCGAAGTACATCACTTCATGCCTAATTTATGTATTATATATCAATGTTGGCGGCTTTGTTGTGTGATTGGGCCACCCCAGTCGTACCTCAACTTATTGTCGCTGAGTACTAGAGGGTACAGTTTTTGTTTTCATAGTTTTAATCTCATAATAGCGCTATCTACTTACTGCTTAAACTTATAATAAGTAACTAATAAAATTAAAGAGAATTCTATTGAATACATATTCTTCCAGCATCAAAAATTGTCAGACTTAAAATATCCAAACCGGTGTCGGGATGATTTATCGTAATTGTCACTTTTACCAAAATGACTAACAGAACTGGTGTACATAAAACTGTGATTAAGACAGAATGTCTTTAGTTGTATATGTTGGGTGTCTTACAGCATAGCAATATTTCACCAACTTCTTTTTTATCAAGTCCGATGTAAATAATTGAAAATTAAGTGGACTGTAAGATTTTCTTCTCTAAATGATTGAATAGTTTGAATAACTTATTACTAGGTAGATGGTGTCCAATATAGTACAAAAGTCCTTTCAGATTTTACGAGTTTTATTTAAGCAAATACGAGAGCCGTGTAGCTCGCCGTATGATATCAAAGCACAAGAAAAAAAGTGTTATATTCCCGCGAGGACTAATGAAACTGGTAATGAAATTTTATTTGCTAACTTTCTACGTGCTCAACGTGCGTAAAGAATAACGTAGCGGTGAAAACTTGATGTCTAAACAGTTTTAAATAAAATCGTGGACATGTGAAACCACTATTTTGCACATGGGTAATTAGCAGCCCTGTCCACAGTCGTAAGACGTATGTAAGCTGCTTCTTTACTTTTTTTACTTTCAATGAGGCTTATAAAACATTTTGTCATATGATAACATAGCTTTCATATTTTCAGACACACCTACGATTACCTATTGAGATTTTTGTAACAGTCCCGGTTTCATAACTGACATGAGTACCTAAATCAACAGGCTCTTGTGAAAAAGTACTATAAATATCAAAGGCAGCAAATTTTAAACGCATGTTTATTTTACGAGTAATTTTTATTATGAGTAGAACTGCATTGATATCTTGAAATCTATCCGGTAACCAAACTGATCCAAACGTAAATTTCATAGTACGTAAGCAACTCAAATTCGAACCGCACCGTTACCACGTTCTCGGTGTTGAAGGAAAATATCGCGAGGAAACCTGCATATTTGAGAAGTTAAAACAATATTTCGGAAAACATTTTTAGGTATACTTATGTGAAGTCGGTCAACCCGCGTTGGAGTCAACTCATTTTTTTTTTTCTAAAACTCGCTGCGGCCTGTGCTCAGTTGCGGGATGTATGTAGGCTGCTACTTTTTTACTATTAATAGGGCTATCCACTGCTGATCATAGGCTTCTCCCATTGTTTGTAAAATAGGCTGGATATTTGGCAAGTAGGTTGGCAGCCGCAGCTTTTGATTACTCTGCACTCTTATTAGGAAGATGCTGTCACTCATCTCCTGTTTCAGTTTCCCTTCAGTCGCCTCTCACACCACCCACGAGACGAAAGGGGGTATTAGTTTCTATTTCGCCGCCTCTACGTTGCTTATATATTTCTACTCCCGTTCATCATTTCGATTCCCTTCATAGATTACTTCGAAATGACTTCAAACGTTTTAATTGGTGCAAACTTACTACATGAAATGGGTCTTAATGTAATTGTTACCCTAAATAGTGCTACCCTAATACCTCAACCTCGTGTCATGCATATACGATCTCATAGTCCTATTTTTGAAAATTTAAATCATGATTTAACTGATGACTTTGAGATAAATCAACTACTTGCTTTTCTTAATAAGTACTCTTTTGTCTTTACTCAA
This sequence comes from Parnassius orleans, assembly GCA_029286625.1. Taxonomy (NCBI): domain Eukaryota; kingdom Metazoa; phylum Arthropoda; class Insecta; order Lepidoptera; family Papilionidae; genus Parnassius; species Parnassius orleans. The sequence continues at coordinate 21,112 of JAGSMP010000771.1, forward strand.
GGTTACGCTAAATTTCGCGTTAACACTGGTGAATTAGAAATCCGTCTAAAAAACCCCGATAAATATGTAGAACGTAGACCCTATAGATTAAGTCCCGTTGAGCGCCAGAAAGTTAAAGATATAGTTTTTGAATTGATCATACATAAAATTATCAGAGAAAGTAAATCCCCTTATTCTAGTCCTATTATTCTGGTCAAGAAGAAAAACGGAGACGATAGAATGAGCGTCGACTATCGCGAACTAAATGCCAATACGGTACGCGATTATTATCCTCTTCCGTTGATCGCGGATCAGATCCGATCAGTTGGCTGGTGGTAATTATTTTACAACCGTTGACTATGATATTTTGACCATGCCGTTTGGCCTTTGTAATGCACCATCAGTGTACCAAAGATGTATAAACCGCGCGCTAGGACCGCTCCTAAATCCAGATAGTTCCGACAATGGTCATAACGATAGCGTTGCACAAGTGTATATTGATGATGTCATTAGTAAATGCCGCAATTACTCTTGTGGTCTCTCGTTTTTGGAATGAATCCTACTCGCATTACGTGATTCTGGATTTTCTATCAACATAGAAAAATGTCTCTTCTTCAAACGTTCTATTGAGTATCTTGGCAATATCAAAGAAAATGGTGAAGTCCGTCCAAGCCCTAATTAGATTGATGCCTTAATAAAAGCTTCCGTCCCAACTACCGTAAAACAAGATCGCCAGTTTAACAGCCTCGCTGGCTATTTTCGCCGCTTCATTCCCAATCTTGCTAGAGCTATGGTCCCTCTGTATAATCTTACCAAACAAGGTGTTAAATGGAAATGGACTAACGTTCACGAAGAGGTGCGTCAAAAGATCATCCACCACCGTACTTGTTCACCAGTCCTCACAATATTTCGAGAAGGTGAGCCTATAGAATTATTTACCGATGCTAGTAGCCTCGGCTTTGGGGCAATACTAATTCAGATCATTAACGGTCGACAACATGCCATAGCCTACTTTAGTATGCGTACCACAGACGCTGAGAGTAGGTACCATTCATATGAGCTAGAGACACTGGCAGTAGTTCGCGCCATTAAACACTTCGTAAATTTAAAGTGATCACGGACTGCAATGCGCTAAGAGCTTCAAAGCACAAACAAGACCTTCTCCCTCGCATACACTGGTGGCGGTCCTATCTCCAAAATTTTGAATTTGACATAGAATACAGAAAAGGTGAACGAATGCAACATGCTGATTTCCTTAGCAGAAATCCGCTCTCGCTGAATGTTAATGTTATGACAAGAAACTTGGAATGGATTAATGTAGAACAGCGACGAGATGCCCAGCTCCGTCCTGTCATAGACTCTTTACACAACGGTGATATCGTTCCAGGGTATTTGCTTGAAAGTAACGTTCTTAAGCGTGAAAGATCAGATCCGATTTTAGGTGTACAAAAATTGACTGTAGTACCAAAGTCCTATCAGTGGAGTCTAATAAGCACATATCACACTGCCCTCAAGCACCCAGGATGGTAGAAGACTCTTCATAAAATTAGAGAGACTTAATACTTTGAGAACATGACTACAATATGTGTTGTTTGCAGAACATCGAAGCAAACATCTGGAGCAACGCAAGTACAAATGCATCCAATTTCAAAGCCTACTATGCCATTTGAAGTTATACATATGGATGCTACAGGAAAGCTTGGCACGCCTGATGATCAGGAATATGTTATTGTAACCATAGATGCGTTCTCAAAGTATGTATTGCTACGCTATTGAAATGACAAAAGCCAACATAGCACATTTGGAGCCTTGTAGCAAGTCATACATCTTTTTGGAACACCGAGGCAAATTATTGTGGATGGTGGGCGTAAATATTTAGATGAATATAAAAGTTATTGCGACAGATTTGGTATCAATATACACACTATTGCACCAGGCGTCAGCAGAGCAAATGGACAGGTAGAAAGGGTAATGTCAACTCTGAAGAACGCACTCATTATGATTAAGAATTACGAGACCCCAGAATGGCATACAGCGCTGGAGAGCTTACAACTGGCATTCAACTGTACCGTACATAGAACAACAGGTACTACTCCTCTTACACTTCTCACCCGACGATCGAACTGTGTACCCCCCGAGTTACTTAATTTGGTCAATTTTGATACCACATCCATCGATTACGATGCATTGCAACGTCATGTGCAACAAAGGATGACCGAGGCGTCAGCGAAAGACAAACTCAGGTTTGACAAAGGACGGGCTAAGGTACATAACTTCCAACGGGGAGACTTCGTTTTAATAAAAAATAACCCCAGAAACCAGACTTCGTTGGACCTCAAGTTTAGTGTGCCCTATGAAATTCATCGAGTACTCGATAACGACCGATACCTCGTGAAAAAAGTTGTCAGTCACCATGGTCGGCCCCGTAAAGTCGCGCATGACCAGTTACGACGTGCCCCACAACCGGGTGCAGTCGTAAACCTCCAGGCGGCCCACAGACAGAGACGAGCATCAAGGAGCATCCGGCATTGTTAATACGCTGGAGACAGCACCATCACCAACCCAATCTGCGTCAAAACTAGCTAGTGCTAGTACAGACAAGAACCACTCAATCGTCGATTAAAGAAACATAGGAAGCTATGGATTCCATCCTGGTGAGAACCTTTCATGTTATATTCTTACTTAACAATCACACATACATTATTACGTAGCATATAAAAAAAAAAAAGATGTTATTGACGTGTTGAGTCGTACAATAACCAAATACAATGTTAAAGATGTTATTGGTGTGTGGAGCCGACCAATAACCAAATTTATTTTATAACTGTTTCATGTGGAATGAGCAGTTACATAATAACCAAATGTATTATAATAATAAAAGATGTTATTGGCGTGTGGAGCCGACCAATGACCAAATTTATTTTATAGCTGTTGTCATGTGGAATGAGCAGTTACACTATTAACCTACTACACATATCTCATACAGGCTGTTGCACGCGTAGTGAACAGCTTCAATTAAACTTTGTGCTTAGGTTTACTACTGAAGTACATAGCCTCAAAAATATTCCTATAATTTATTTCAGAAACAACTGCACAAGGAAGATTAAGCGCTGCAGGGCACGCATCGCATATCAGAATGGCCGTGTCGCCGCACGCGCTTCGGTCTTCAAATGAAATCTTAATTAATGTTTTAATGCATTATTACCTAGTAATATTTGTAACTTAATTATTCCATGTAAAATAAATACTAGTGAAATAGTTATTGCATTAATTTAAAAGCTCAATTATAAATACTTTAAATGTGGTTGTTTTGATTAATCCTGTAATTATTATTGCATTCGAGTTTCGATTGAGTAATAATTGTTTAATAATTAGCAATCATTGTGTTCTAATCTTAAGAAATTCTGTCCTTAATTATTAGTAACTACAGGTTTACTATGAATTCATACAATAAACTCTTTATACTTCGATTTAGATTAAAAGTAGTTCAACTGATTAAAATCTGAAGGCTCGCGCAACGCCATTGGCCCGCGCATCTTTACGACCGCGCGGAAGCGGTGGCCTTGTGCACCGAAAAATCACTGGAACGTTCATTCTTTGGTCCGTGCTTGAGGTGTTAAGGTCAAAAGCAAATACTGTGAGTAATTTAAGTATTGAATAGGTGAACCATATTATTATTTCTGTTAATCAGTTATTACTGTGGACTCTATTACATTTGTGTGTAATAAACTATTCTCATTAGAAATAATAAGTGAATTGCTATTTTATTGTGGTGTGATAGTAGAATAAGATAAAAAAGTGCGAGGGAGACGGATATTATTCCATATCTTCGCACTATAGAAAAGGGATCGTGACGGAAAAATCTTACACTTTTTCTCACCTCGCCTCCATCTGTCAAATTCATACCGTGCGATAAGGAACTTCGTTCCAATAAATCTTAAAATCGATTCTCGTTTACAGTTTGACTTACTTGTGTTTGTCAACTGTATTTTTAATCTATATTTATTTACATAACATAATATACAATATTTTATAAGAGGTAAAGCCCTAGTGTGGGATGCTACTTGCGTAGACACTTTGGCGGCCTCTCATCTCAGGGGTACCTTGTTTAGAGCCGGGGCGGCATCAAAGACAGCTGAACTGAGTAAGTGGCGCAAATATGAGTCTCTGAGAGATGACTACATATTTTCGCCATTTGCTGTAGAGACTATCGGTCCGTGGGGTCCACGTGCGGTAAAGTTCTTAAAGGAACTCCATCCGCGGCTGGTTGTTGCTGCTGGTGATAAGAGGGCTGGCTCTTTTCTCGCTCAAAGGCTAAGTATAGCCATTCAACGCAGCCAGCGTTCTTGGCACGATACCGCGTGGAGTAGGACTGTTTGATAATTAAATTACTAGTTTTAGTTTTTTTTTTTTTATTATAGTTTTTAATATTGTATATAATAAAGTATTGTATATTGTGTTATGTAAATAAATGTATTTGAATATGTAATGTATTTCATATGTGAACGACAGTATTTGAAGTACCAATTTTATAAATTTAGTAAAAATTGTTACGAGACGAAATATATGCAAATAACTTTTTGTTAAATAGTGTAATTACTTACCTTTTGTATAAAAAACTCACAACAAACTTTCCTTTAAAGGGTACACTTATAACTTATAATTAATACAGTGGCTTCTTGCACTCGCGCGGCGAAGTAGATGTACTGTAGTAAACGCGACGCATCATGGCGGAAACTAGTAATTCGACGTAAATTCTCTTAATTTATAAAAGCGTAATTTAGTAACGAGACTAATTCTAATAAAAATTTTAGAATTTGAGTTGTATCATTCTTATAAATATCATTTAAAAAAGAATTGTTTTGAGGGGTCTACAAAGGTGACATTTGTCTATCTCTTGTGTACTCCAAAGACTTCAAAGATTGATTAAAGGATGTTTTGCCGCCACCATCTAGCGCGTTATTTGCAAATCAAAGTACATTCGTGCTACTCACGATTTTAAGTAATGCCCGGTGTGCACTTAGTGATTAGGCATTATTTAAAAATATTGCGTAGCGAATGTATTTTGCTTTCACATAATTAATAAATGCAGTATGAAATTAGAGATATACCCATGAAATTATTGATAAAATATCATAAAACTAATTTTATGTTACTAATTACAAACTATAAATCCCGCTTTATGTAATAAAGGGGAAGTATGTATCATTTTGTATTTCGTAATAATTATTTACTAGGTGATAATATACACTAAACTTAAGTAGCTATGTAATTAATAATAAAATTCTCCTACTTCCATTTTACCTGACTTGAAAACAAGAGGAGGCTCCCAATTCGACAGTATGTTTTTGAATTTATTGAATTCTCCTACTTCCATTTTATTCCATTCCATTACTACGCAGTGTAATTGTTAATTGTAAACTGATTTTTTATTAAACCTTATAATTGAGAAGAAAAAAGGTTTACCTAATAAAATGGAGAAAAAATTGCATCCCTTAAGGTTGAAAAATAAGGAATGAAACTTGTATATAAATATTTTTCGAATGTTGACTAAATACTAACTGGTTGTTACCTACAGGCTTACTTATTTATAGATATAGATATTACTTAATCTACACAAAAGTGTCAAAAAAGTAAAAGTAAAACTAACTTGAAAGAACTAAAAGAATGAAATAGTTTTCACTTATTGTAATAGCTTCTGAAGTTCGATGCTAAAACAATAAATAGAACAAAACTACTGGTGTAAGAATAAAATTTTAATGTCGTAGCAATACCGTACTTTTATTTACGACAGTATTACATCTTGGCCTTAAGTGCCAAAATCGTAATTTCACAGTCAAAGTGTAGTAATCCTTTTTAAAGCGCTAAGCCGTTTACTGAATAACACTCTGTTTTGTTTTTCTTATTTGTTAATTACACTATAGAAAATCATTATAGTTCATATCCTTTGTCCAGACAGTTTTTGGAAATATTAAGGAAAACGCAAAATCATGACTCGATTTATTATTGCGCTTCTGCTGACAGTAGAGCAAATAAACGGACGAGGGCTTGCCACTTCACTAGCCACGGGAAGCGTTGATACTCCATCAAGGGTATCTACCGTACAAATTAAAAGCAATAATTCCGCCACTTTTCTAGACAAAGCTATGGAAGGAAGAAATAATCAAACAGAAGCGAGTGTGACAGTTAATACAAATGAAAACACAAGAACAAATCCTAATAATACTGATAATGTAAGCCTCGACGTAGAATCTATCTTTGATATCGGTAGCTGTGCCACAGGTTATGTTAGAATTAACGGCGTGTGTGTTAAAATTTTGTAGTATTTGCTTATTACAATTGTTAATGCGTTTGGATTTAATGAGAATTCACCATAGATAGATATAAGACAGGATAACAAAATCAAATTGATTTTGCAAGTCATTACATGCAGCAATTGGATACATCATAAAACGTTTTAAACATTTTTAATGAGCAAATGGCAGAGTTCTTTGACTAATGTGGAATTTCAATTAAAATCTTGAATATGCATATTATCGTTTTAATAGTTGATTAGAATTTATTTTTATCGTGGCTCTTGTTTACAACGTCACATTCAATAACATTTTACAGGTACAATGATGGTTTATTATATGTTTTAATATAACAAAATGTTTATTTTATTATTTTTTGATGTTTTATGGTCGGCATTTGTTATATTAAGAAGGTACACTTAAATTAAATTACTAATACAAGATAAGAACATAAATATGTCATTTCATTACACTGAATTTGTTTTTAACACGCTTTTATTAGCTTCGCGTGTATCTCTATGTTATGATTTTTTTAATATGATCTTCACAAACAAACTTGCAATCGTATCAAGGACCGATGACAATACAATAATTTAATAACTTTATCCTAGTATGCTGATCATTATCACCGGGATAAAATGAATTAAGTCGGAAAATGAATTATTTACTTTTTGCTGAAGAATAATGTCTTAATAAGTTACAGTATACAGTGCATCATCATACAATTTGAAATCCTTCTAAATTTAATAGAATATGAACGCAATACGATTTCAGGAAAGAAACTGAGTACGAAAGGACTCATTGATAATCTAAAGTCTAAACCTACAAACTTGCAAAAATACTTGTTCATCTTTTTACTTTTAATTTTCTGTGTTATTATGACACAGATAATACATAATATTGTAGGATCTTTAATTTCTATCTAAGAATTCTGGGTAGGTATCACTCTCTTACGTATTTCTGCTTAAAAACTAATTTACTCGGTTTAAAGCTGTCTTCTATTACTTTGGGTCAATTTAAATTTTTGTAAGTAGTAATAAAGTGCGCATGGATAGCATCAACAACCTATAATTAACGTACATATGCACTCTAAAATACGAAAAAAAAAAAACTAAGGAAGGGCTCTATGTTTTTATAATTTAAAGTCATTTTTATACTCGATTTATAGAATAATGGAGCTTTTTGAATGCACACTTCAAAGATAGGGAACGAGCGATAATTCTTCTGATATTTTTGGGTCATAATATTGAAATAAATGTGTATTTTGGATTTTTCTTAGCAATCCATTGAAAAAACATATTATTCAATCATAATAAAGAACCCTATAAACTTTCGCCTACAGTACCTAAGCACGAACCGCCAAATAAACTCTTTAATAATACCAAATTTCAAGTTAACAGTAATAGTTACTAACAATGAGAAAATGGTAAAAAACTACGGCCCGCAGCACTGCAGCACTTAGCTACTTGTTCTCAAAATTATACTTTTAGTATTATTAATAATTTACAGAAATGTGAAAATTTCAGTCTCTATTCATTTTCAGATCTCTCTGTTCGTCTTGTTGTGTTATTTTCTGGTTATATGACCATAAATACACTTCTGGTCATATAACCAGATAATTTCGCCGTGCGCTGCTCAGTAGAACAACCTAATAATAGGTATTCAATACATCCTGTGAACGACTTCCGTGCTGGAGTCGTTACTTGGTATGCAGTTTGCTTTTACACAAGCGATGGCTTAAGTGTATTAGAAATGATATATCGTTTCAGTTTACAAGACACTGTGAAATGTGAATTAAGCGACTTAGGTATAGTGTGACGGGTAAAGAAAGTAAGACTATTTTAGGATGCATCTTGCACAAAGTGGCAACGAAAAGTAAATTGTTCGCTAAGCAGTTACCATCACGATTAATTTAATTAACTAGTTCTTAAATGTATTAAAATAAATGTTACATAATAACGCTGAGTGTTGCAAAGATCTCTAATGACCACCATTAAAATGGACAATTAATGCCCTCAATATTTCTCACGGCGCGTGGTGACGGATTCAGAAAAACCATCAACCAAAATAAAAAAAACACATAATACCAACCGGCATTATGTGTTTTTTTATTTTGTAGTACGAAGTTATTAGTTCGATCGGGTAGGAACGACGCTCTCACAGAATACCAGAGTAAAATAGCAGCTTAATGCTGCTGTGTTTCGTATGGTGAGTGCATAGAACCGGAGATCCTTTTTACTGGAAACGAGGCAATCCATCTTAGTACTCAGAGGTGACAACACATCTATATTTTGATTCTTATTTGAGGATGGATGCACCACAGCATCCACTTAATATCACATGGACTGTGTGCACGTTTGTCACCCTTATTCAATTAAAATACGCTTCGTAATAAACTGATAAATGTTTTTTTACGGTTTATTACAGATTAAAAAAAAAATGTTTAACCTAATTTATCTTGAACGGCTTATACTAGTATCTATAATTTTAATATTATAATTAAACAGCATTTTGGAAGAAGTTTTCGTTACTTCTCGGTTGTCAGTGGTCCGTCTGTTAGCAGATGTACCGTGTGCATATGATGTTGACATTTTTTGGAGAAAGCCTACGTAAGCAATTCACAATTTGTATTTAATCTAGCTATATTATTTAAATAAGTACTTCAATGGATGGCATACCTTCTTTCCGAAAGTAAGCCCATTGTTACGCTATAGAGTGACAGAAACTGGACAGCATCGGAAATTAATTTCATCTTGTCTGATTTCTTGGCGGGATATTACCAATGTGAATATTCATGTGAATGTTACGGTGTACTTTTAATTTTTTCATGCAACTTACGTAAATGAAGCGCCTCCGCTTCATGGAAAAAAATCCAAATGGTAGTAAGGACTTATTTATTGAAGCGAAGGAATAATTCTACTGTACTGTGTACTTCTCTAAAATATTTGTGGTTTAGTTTAAAATGAGCTTTAGTATTTTTGCTTAATGACTGTAAATGTACGCTCCAAGATTATAAATGTTCTTTAAAACAAGGAATTCCCCTAATATTCAGCCTCTAACGTATAATTTACGTCGGTGAGCATTATGGATTCAACTAGACTAAGTTTGCGTTAGCTGTGTGTGCACCACGTTTTGAACTGAGCGTGATGACGTCTTTGTAGTCGTCGTGATTTTTTGAACGTACTGTGTTATGATTTGAGTTAGTATTAACTTCACAGTATTTCACATAATAACAATAACTGTGCGAGTTCGGCAAAATAGCAGAAGCTACAAGATAAGTAAGAGCCTACATACTTTTATTTAAATTTCTGAAAGACTTTTTAAACAGAAAAGCTGCCACAAAATTTATTTTCGGAATTCACATTACCAAAAAATATTGCAAATTAGTTATTTACGGTAAATGCCAAGAAGATTTAACAGTAATTAATAGAATCAGGCGTTACTTTGCGGAAATCCATTATATTAAAGTTGGTAAATATTACTTTGCATACATTGCACAATGAGCTGATGAAAAAACGTGTGTTTCAAATGCCATTATCAAGCGTTCGCACAGCTTTCGCCAAACGATTTAGTCCATTCATTGAAACACTAATATTTAACAAAATTATGAAGGCATGCGATATAAGAGATTGCTCGACAAACACAGCTAGAACGAAAATACGAAATTGGCTGCGGGCCTAGTGTGAGAACCACTGCTATTTGCTATTTCTAAAGGTTCTAACTGTCAAATAAAGTATTTTTCATTTTTCATTTTCATTTTCATCCACTGGATAAAATAAAATGATGTGTCTTACCTCGATTAAAGAGCACCTCCCACCCTCCCTCAATTGCGTGCACTATCCTCGTCACCACTAATCCCAGCACCACTACTCCCATTACCACTACAGGAAAGACACACCACTGACGACAATACGACATGTGTTTCGCCTCTACACGAGGCATCTTCAGGTGATGTACACTCTGCGGTGGCTGACCGCTAAGTGACTTAAACTTAAACTTAGCGGTCACGGTACTAGGTAAGACACATCATATTATTTTATCGAGCGGATGTACGCAAAGTAATTTTTACCAACTTTAAGATTTAACGGTATCAAACAGAGTGTATAATGGATCTGCATACTATGCCTGATATTCAATTCCCGACCGGCCTTAGCATGTGTGCCATGGTGCCTTTCCCACATTTGTTGTAAACCTGATTCAAATAGAGTAAAGCCAGCTTATAATATTTATGTGATGTAAAGCAGCCAATATTCTTCAATAAGAAATGAAGTAAATAGACGGCACCTAAGCGCCCGTGTAGTGGCGGGTTAGAATACCCACTACCCCATATCTTCCCGTGGGTGTCGTAAGAGGCGACAGAGGGAAACTGAGGCAGAAGATGGGCAGCAGCATCTTTCTGATAACAGCAAATAACAATAAAAAAAACTTCGGTTGCCAACCCGCTCGCCAAGCGGGCAACTACGGCAATATCCCCAATGAAGAAAGTTACGAAGAGACGGCCCCAGTCCCCGGCGGCCCTTATTCCTGGCTACGGTGGCGACCATGGTAACGGCGGGCAGGGGTGCAAAGTCTCCGGTGGAGGTTCGGTTGCCACCACGACGACTCGACCTGGCAACTTATAACGCACGCACTCTGAGGACTGACGAGAAGATCCTGGAGCTGGAAGAAGAGATAGACAAGTTGCGCTGGAATATTATAGGATTATCCGAGGTCCGAAGAGAGGGGGAGGACACGGTAATCCTCGAATCCGGCAACTTGTTCTATCACCGGGAGAACGACCATTTGTCCCAAGGAGGTGTCGGATGTATCGTCCACAAGTCTCTCGTTAACAACGTTGTAAAGATTGGGAGTGTGTCGACGAGGGTTGCGTACCTTATACTCAGAATCACCAAACGGTATTCGCTGAAGGTCATACAGGTTTGCACCAACTTCGGCACACCCCGATGAGGATGAAAATGTATGAGGATATCTCTAGAGCCATGCATTCCTCTAAAACCCACTATACGGTGTTAATGGGAGACTTCAACGCAAAGCTAGGCACAAGAGAGAACGGTGAGCTGAAGGTAGGGAAATTCGGATTAGGGCAACAGAACCAAGGGGCCAGCTGGCCGACTTCATGGAAAGAGGGACTCTGATGAACTCTTTCTTCAAGCAACCCCACAGGAAGTGGACCTGGTCGAGCCCCGACGGTTCGACAAAAATGAGATTGACTTCATTATGACGACTAGACGCCAACTGTTCAGTGATGTCTCAGTGATCGCGAAGGTGAAAACTGGTAGCGATCACCGAATGGTTAGAGGCACACTGAACCTCAACGTTAAGTTGGAGAGGTGTCGTCTAATGAAGTCAACGCTCCGTCCCCTCGTGCTCTAATCCAAAGTCCCGAAACCTTTCAGCTCGAGTTACAAAACCGTTTTCAGTGCCTGAGGATTGCAATGCAGTGGACGATATGAATGACAGCTCGTGGAAACTGTCCATGCGGTCGGAGCTAAGTTTTGTAAGACCCGCCGCAGAAGAACACAAAAACTCTCCGATCACACTCTTAATCTCATGGCTGTTAGACGGGAAATGAAGCTGCAATCTTCAGTAGATTTGATAGCATACAGGCAACTGAACAGACAGATCTCCAAATGCATGCGGCGGGACTTGCGCAACTTCAATACAGCTCGTATTGAAGAAGCGATCGAGCGGAACCAGGGCTCCAAAGTCTTTGCCAGAGATCTGTCTGCCAGAAAGAGCCAACTGTCGAAGCTGAAGACCGAGTGTGGCAGCGTCGTTTCCGAAACACCTGAGATTTTGAGTGAGATTGAGAGGTTCTATGGGCAGCTGTACACATCATCGTTGGAGCCACGCAAGTGTGAGTAACGATCCAAGAGGAGTCTTATCCGACACTATTCCGATGATATCCCGGACGTCAGTCTGAGCGAGATTAGAATGGCTCTCCAGCACCTTAAAACGGCAAGGCCCAGGCGAGGATGGAATTACGGCGGAGCTTCTGAAAGCGGGTGGAAAACCGGTACTTGAAGTCCTTCAAGCTCTTTAATTCCGTCCTACATGGTGGCACTACACCGGAGGCGTGGAGCAGAGTGCGGTGGTCTTGTTCTTCAAGAAAGGCGACAACGCTCTTTGAAGAACTACAGACCGATTTCCTTCTGAGCCGCGTCTACGTGCTGTTTTCGAGAGTCATTACGAATCGTCTCGCACGCAGACTCGACGACTTCCAGCCTCCCGAACAAGCTGAGTTTCCGAAAAGCTTTAGCACCATAGACCATACATACTCTTCGGCAAATTGTACAGAAGTCCGAGGAGTACAATTTGCCACTATGTCTGGCGTATGTGGACTATGAGAAAGCCTTGATTCCGTCGAAATTTGGGTGGTGCTGCAGTCCTTCAGCGGTGCCAAGTTGACTGTCGGTATATCGAAGTGTTGAAGTGCTTGTACAGTAGGGCTACGATGGCTATCCGAGTACAGAACCAGAGTAAACCTATCCAACTGCAGAGAGGTGTGACAGGGTGACGTTATATCCCCGAAACTTTCACCGCTGCATTGGAAGACGTTTTGCTTCTGGACTGGAAAGGATACGGCATTAACATCAATGGCGAGTACATCACTCACCTTCGATTTGCCGACGATATAGTCCTTATGGCAGAATCGCTGGAGGACCTAAGCACTATGCTCACGACCTCAATAGTGCCTCCCAACGGATAGGTCTTAGATGAACATGGACAAAACAAAGATCATGTTTAATGTCCATGTCACACCTATGCCGGTAGTTGTTGGGAGCACTAAGCTCGAAGTTGTTGACGAATATGTTTACCTGGGACAAATAGTCCGACTAGGTAAGTCCAACTTCGACCGAGAGGTCAATCGACGGATTCAACTCGGCTGGGCAGCGTTCGGGAAATTACGGCACATCTTCTCGTCAGGTATACCTCAAAACTTGAAAACGAGGCTGTACAACCAGTGTGTTGCCAGTGATGACCTACGGAACTGAGACGTGGTCCTTCACTGCTGGCCGGATGAGGAAGCTCAAGGTCGCTCAGCGAGCTATGGAGAGGCTATGCTCGGAGTCTCACTGCGTGATAAACTTAGAAATGAGGATATCCGCAGTAGAACCAGAGTGACCGACAGCCCAACAGATTAGTAAGCTGAAGTGGCATGGGCCGGCTATATAGCTCGAAGAACCGACAACCGATGGGGAAAAAGGTTCTCGAGTGGCGGCCCCGTACCGGCGGATTTAGTGTAGGCGTCCCCACTAGATGGAGTGACGACCTGGTAAGACATGCAGGAAGTCGATGGATGCGGGTGGCTCAGGACCGTGCTTTGTGGCATTCCTTGGGGGAGGCCTATGTTCAGCAGTGGACTTGTGAAGGGCTGTAATGATGATGATGATGATGAAGCGCCGCCATCATCGTTTTAAGAATTATCAACTTCCATTACATTTCTTGAAAAGTTGCCCATTACAACACTACATTAAAGTTATTAAAATAAGGCGACTTGTAAGTACAATGGCTAAGTATCAGCAGCGGCGTCTCGGGCGTGGGTTCGATTACCGCACGGATTAAGTGCTTGTATACAAATAATTGTTCCGGATCCGGATGGTAGTCACGTATTGTATGTCGCTTATTTTAAAAGCCCCTATTATACAGGAGAATTCCTAGTGTATGAGTGTTATAAAATATATACATATGTTAAACCTTTTCCTAGGAGATTAATATGCAGGCGAAGCCGTGAACAATAAGTAGCTAGTGGAAAGTAGTTATTTTCTATAATTTAAGTTTTCTATAATACAATAAAAAATAAAATATTATTATTTATATAGAATATATGAGTTATGCGAAGGCATTAAAAGAATGGGAATGGGAATTTATCGCACTTCTTGGCGCAGCCTTTTTCTTGTAAATGCTTTTTATAAATGTAATAACGATACGTTTATGTAATTTTAACTAGTAACCTAATCATGTACACCGTGCGATAATCTCCTAAATCAAAAAACCTGACGTGATTGCGTCCCCTATATGCTAAAAAATGTTGAATTTATATCAGTAGTAAAGGGATTAAGTCATGTGGTTGCGGCATAGAAAATTCCACCATCCTATTTCTTTTCTCTATCTTTGGTTTCGTAAAAGCAAAGAATATGGAAACTGCCAGAAAAATCTCAAGATTTGTAACAGATTGCGGTATAAACATGTCGTTTTCGCCAGACGTGGCAAGCTTTCAGCATACGGCTTATCTCCTGGTCTGATTGACTGGGTGAAGGACTTTCTGAGTGAATGATTTCTCCGAGTTTTCATCGATGGCTGCTCGTCCTGTCCTATCGCGACAAACGCCGGAGCTCCTCAGGGGTCCGTTCTCTCCGCAACTCTCTACCTGCTGCATATAAATGGTCTGCTCATTCCCGGTATCTATGGGTATGCAGACGACAGCACAGTTGTGGAGAGATACCAACCAAGTGCCCGGGCCAGTCGGGATCAAATCCAGTCCGAACGAGAGGCTATGGTTGAGTGTGTGAATCTCACACACTCAACCATAGCCAGGCAGTCTCCAAACGGGGCGATGCTAATCTCGTGAGATTCAACGCCCCCAAAACACAAACGTGTCTTTTCACCACTAAATGGAGCCCCTCACCCTGGCTCCTACTTCAAGGAATGTATCCTTGGAGTACACTGACCGCCTTCAGTTGTTAGGTGTTGAATTTTCTCCTAACTTCAACTATGGGCGGTTCATTGAGTCCAGAGCCAAAGCAACCGCAAGAAAACTTGGTGTTCTTGCAAGGGTGTGGCGGTACTTCACGCGGGGGCAGCTTCTTACCTTATATAAAGCGCAAGTCCGGTCGTGCATGGAATATTGCTGTCACATATGGGCTGGTGCGCATAATGCCATCTCGCAGCGTTGGAGTCAGTGGAGAGACGTGCTAAGAGGCTCATTGGTGACTTTAATTTGGTTGAAACCAATCTTATCAGCCTCGAGCACACGCGCAGAGTAGCCATTCTTTCGATATTCTATAGGATGCATTTCGGTGAGTGTGCGCAGGAATTAACGCCGCCTCGCTTCCTTCACCATCGAACGTCCAGGTGGTCGGCGGTTCTTAAACCCTTTGCTGTCGATATTCCACGCATTAGAACCAAACGGTTTGCTTCGACTTCTGTAATGCGTAGAGCAAAGGAGTGGAATAATTTGCCGGCGTCTATCTTTCCGTCCCAATACAATCTGGGCGTCTTCAAGGCAAGAGTGAATAGGCTTTTATTACGGTAAGACAGTTCAATTTACCATGTAGGGCTGCATCACCACTTACCGCCAGGTGGGATTGTGGTCAAGCACTGGCTTATAATAAGTAAAAAAAAACGTATAATAATACCTAGATCGACGATAGGGTAAAACGTGGAAGTTATGAGATGTCTGCGATCTATGCGGTCGCCAAGCGTGTGTCACAAAGCGTGGCGATAAAGACAAATTCACCCTATAACGAGAGAGTCTAGCATACTAGCAAGTGACTTTGATGAGATTTCACAGAAATAAAGAAGTTATCATTAGAAGCTATCATTAGCATTTTCTACAACTAATTTAAAATTTATTACATTATTCTTGTTACGTATATTTTAGAATAAAAACTAAAATTATCTTACAGTAATAGTGTAATGATAACAAAGACGTATGAATGTCTCCAACACTGATCTTTGGAACCTGTAGCCATGTGTCGCCGTGTAGTGGCAGCGTGAGAGCGTCCACTAACACTTATCAACTTATCAACAACCCGCGCATGTCGTAAGAGACGACAGTGTGAAACTGAAAGAGGAGATGGGCAGCAGCATCCTCCTGATAACAACTCAAAATAATAAAAAACTGCGATTGATAACCCGACTGTCAAGCTTGGCAACTTTAGCAAATATGGGCGATATTGAGGCATGAGGCAATCTATCGGGGCAGCTTACGTTCATCTGTGGGTTTTTTATAGGCTTATATTTTTTATATGTTTATTAATGAGAGAAATAAAGAATGAGATAAAATTTATAGAGAAATATTACAGTTAATTATTTTAAAAATTTTGATTTACAAAGCGTTATAACGCCTCCTTAAACAGACATTTCCGAATTAAAAAGACTTGGAGAATAAGTGCGACACGGATGATTAAATTATACTGCCGACGTTAAGTCACATTCGCAAATAAAAGTGACATGTGCCATATTCACAGCGCACTCGGGACCAAGTTTCGAAAGTTATGTTGACCTTTTGGAATAAAGCGAAGTATTGTTTGTTAGGTAAATACCTACTAATTTTGTTCGTTCTTGTTCTTCTTTACCAGCCTGTAAAGTCCACTATTGAATGAGCCTGTCCGTTGTGGGAAGGATTTGCCCTAGTCGTTACGCAAGGCAGGTGATTAAAGATTTATGATCTGACCTATATTTTATTTACACGACGTAGGCACCTTTAACGCTGCTGCCCGTCACTAGCCTGGGAATTTTATGACTTGGCTAAACGATTTGGTTTTACTGCTATTTATAAGTAGTCATAAAATTCTTCTCGCATTTCCCAAAGTCGCATCTTACGATACCCACGGGACGAAACAGGGCGATGGATTCCCTTGCGCCGCTACCAAACGGCAAGTGGTTGTTTGCAAATAAATAAAAATGAAGTGTCTGTCTGTAATATTGAAACAGCTGCCTTTATCGAGCCGAGGGGTTATTTGCATGGCATCAAGAGATGAGTAAACATTATTTTAATTTTTGTCTGTCTGTTTGTCCGAGCTAATCTACGAAATGGCTAAATCGATTGTGATGAAATTTACGAACAACGAGTTACTAGCTAGAGGATCTAGGTATATTTTATCCGAAAAATTAGTAGATATATTTTGAAAACAAAATGAAAAGTTGATACAATAAATGATCTTTGATTAATAAATGGTTTTTGTGTCAGTTTCTTTTTCATTCCTTACAGCCTTTCACGGGAGCCTCTTGTTTTCGGATCAACTGGAAAGTGGTTTGTCACTTCAATAATATTAAAAAACGTGTAATAAATTAGCAACATATCGCTAACGAAATTTGAGTTGAGAGTGATCATCGTCATTACAGCCTGTCAAAAGTACACTACTGAACATAGGCCGATAGATTGTTTCATAGATTGATAAACTAGATTAGATATAAATTAGATAGAAATTGGTACCGCATTATTAAATATAATAATGCGGTACCAATTTCTAATACAAAAGAATAATTTTAATCAAATAACCTCAAAATTATTGTAATAAAATATTTCGTTCGTTCAAGGATTTGTGTGAGTTTGACAGTGCTTAGCTTAAATATTTATTACTTGAAAGTTCTGCAAAGTTAAGAAAATAATTGCACAGAAAAATATATGTCGTATATTATGCTGAATTTTGTTTTGGGTTTGATGTTAAAGGGTAATCTTTACTGAGTATTCTTGGCAAAATAGTATTAATTAAAACTTTTTCTATTTATGTAATAAAAAAGTTCCTGAGTTTAGTGAAAGGCTCCTATTAAAGGAATATTCAACGTGTATTTTAACTTACTTTTATGGGTTTTGGAAAACGTTGCCCTGTTGAGGTGCTCCTGCATTAATAAATCCAAAACACTCATAATAGACATCAGATGAGAAAACAAGACCAGTCGATTTAGATCCTCTTGGTTAATAGCAAAGTGTGCGGAGCATACAGGTATATTTATTGAGCATTCGATTCATAAATGGCGCACTAAACTTCAAACAATTATACCATTAAAACGAATAAAATATCAGCTAGATTTTTTAAAATCATAACGCAGTAATTCTCGTAAATAACATAAGACAACCAATCTTACCATTCAGAAGTAACCTAGTACTAGTCTATAATATTGTAAAAATCCTATAAATATGATGCTTTTCGTTTGTTCAGGGATGGTATTATGCCACATTTAAACAACAAAACAATAATTTGTAGGCCACACAAAAATACTTGTTGCGAGCTGGTTCAATCCCGTTGCTCGCAGCGCCGTTGCCAAGTGATTAGGCAGTGCGCTATCGAGCTGCCATAAATTAAGCAGCATATAAAAATAACACATAGCTAAACAGAAACGCTTTCATAAAACTGCGTTTGGCTTTTAAATTTTTAAAGGCGATATTAGTTATACCTCAGGCGTTTTCACGTCGCGTCTGTGCGATTAACATTTTACACGGGTGTTATTTTCTATAAAAATCCCGCTCTACTTGTAATTTAAAATTATAAGTACACCGTAATATTAACATTGATATTCACATTGATAATATAAAGTCAATAAATCAAACTAGATGAAATTAATCTCCGATGCTCTCCAGATTCAGTCCTTCTGGGGGATAACATAGGGCTCATTGTTGCAAAGAAGCTTAGCGATCGTTGGATGTTGGTACTAATTTAAATATTGATTACATGAGGATTAAATTTAAATCTATTTAAACTGTATTGAAATTATTTATTTCAATACAGTTTATATTGTGTAATGCGTGCGTAAGGTTTCCCCAAATATCAAACTCACATGCACCCGGTACACCCTACTAACCGACGGGCTACTGACGACCGACAAGTGACGGAAACTTCTGGCAAAATGCTGTTTAGGTATATTTAAAATATTCACAATATATAAGTTATTAAATATAAATTAGGGTAAACATTTTAGAATTTCTGCAATAAGCCTTTTGTTGATGAAGTTATGTTTTGAAAACGTTAAGTGGGAATCCTCTTCTTCTTTATCTTCATCATCACCCCGTAAAAGTCCCCTGCAATACGCATGTCACGGCCGCCGCGTGGTTAAATATGTTGATAATTTCTCTGAACCTGAACCACCACGCAGCGTAAGCAATCCCGAGGACATGGATTGTTCATTTGAAATAGTAGCTACTGACTTTAGAAATCTTTGCACCACCTTATGCTAGCTCCAATTTTTCTGACTACCATTTCCAGTAAAATGCTTATAAACATATATGCTTAACTCAATTAATTATGTTGCAATTATTTTAATATATTTAATAATAAGTTATTTAAATTGATCGTGACGACAAATGCTTAAAGAAAAAATTACTTCTCACATTGCGCAAGATGCATTCTACAAATATTCCGTCCTTTACTCGTCATACAATATCTAAGTCCTCGAACTGACATTTTACGGTGTCTTGTAAAGTGAAACGATATTTCACTTCTGATACACTGAACTCTGGAACCAGCAAGATACATTGAATACTTATTATTGGATTTTTCTACTGGGCAGAGCACGGCGATATATCTGGTTATATAACACTAAGCACAAAGAAATCCGAAAATGTATAGAGAATGTGAAATTGTCACATCTGTGACTATTATATCGTTACCGTTACAGCCTATTAAAGTCCGCTGCTGAACATAGGCCTCCCCCATTGATTGCCTCACAGGGGGGGGGGTATATTTGCCATAGTTGCCACACTTGGCAAGCGTTGCACTTGAAAAGCAAGTTATCAGGAAGATGCTGCTGCCCATCTTCTGCCTGTTTCCCACTGTCGCCTCTAAGGACACCCACGGAATGATACATGAGGCTTGTGACTATTATAAATAAATGAAATACTTAAAAAAGTAAATCCAGTAAACAAACCAAGTACAAGGTTAGAAACAGTTTGTTTTGTCGTTCATAAAGTGTACAACCAGGGACGGGAACATTTTGTCTGCCTTTGTCTCTCCATCTGATAACAATGTGAGTGTCTTCAAGGCAAGCGTGAATAGACTTTTGTTAAGCTAATTCAGTGCTATATATACTACCTAAGTTTACATTACCGATTACGGTCAAGTGGGTTAGTAGTCAAACACTGGCTTATGATAGTTAAAAGAAACCCACGGCTCAGTATGCAGGCAGCTGACTACATATTAAACATACATATAGAAATAGTTGTCGTACGGTCGAAGACTTAATAATATACGCGTAAAGTACTAGTCCTAGGAGATATTAATATAATCCCTAGTTTCAATTAAAATATCTGCTGCACATGCTGCATACAAACATAATCACAAATGAATTAAAAGTAAAAATTGTAATTTGAATTGCAAATATTAATAAGTGTTTTAACTAATTACAAACGGGTGTAATAATTTTGGTTTGGAAGCTTGGATTGTAATTATATTTCCACAAACTTATTCATTATTTTCAGCTTTATAAGTGGTGGTATCTCACCAGTCAAAAGGATTTTACTACACCTTCGTAATTATTCTTTTTTAATTAAACGTGTAGAATCGTAATTATGTGTCTAAATGAAGACATGGCGGGAATGCCGTGGGACGTGGAACGCGTTCGGTATTGTATTTGTGCTATACAAATTTTGTATGTATAGTACTGGAAACTGATGTTATAGTTTACTTATGAAAATATAGGTTTATTAATTGCTGGTGTAGCTTAAGTGTGTGTCTAAAAGTGGAAATGATTTAAAAAAATGTATATTAATGTAACATAATATAATGCATTTTTAGTAGTTTATAACTTAACATAACTTACAAGTAATTGCTGTATATTTTCCGAATATAATAAAATAAATAATAAGAAAAATAGTCGATTGAATTTTGAAATACCGCAACTAAACTTACATTCCATACTATTTCTAAAAAGTATAAAAGTTAATGGTAAATTTGATTGATGATTTATTTCCACAAGATTTTGACTACTTTAGCTATTAAGGGTCGAAAAAACCCATTATAACAGATAAAAAACATAAACATAAACCTATATTAAAGTCAACTAAAAATAGGCACAGTGGTGACGGTGAACATGCATAGACTTTTGTGTTGTTTATTATCTAGGGCTACAGCACTTAGTATCAAACTTGGAGTAAAAACAACTGGAACTCCTGAGAAAAACATGTTGTAGCGAAGTAATTTTACGACAATAACAGCGAGAGAGAATTTTAATAAAAGCTCTCTCGGAAGATGAGTAGGTCTCGTATTCTTGACGCTGCTCTCTGTAGCCGGTCTGAATGTGATGATGATGATTTACTCTAATTACTCCCTACATATAATATTATTTAAAACCGTAAAACATTTCATTGTATTCATAGATTTACCTTGCAAACACTCACACACATGCATACGAATTATGTAGAGAGACTAATTTCTGGGGCGTTAACGAAAGTAAATATATGTACCGTATTACTCTGGCAAATCCCTATTAATATCCCTATCCCTATAATCTTACTGATGTGTCTCTATATAATATCGAAATAACTAAAGCTCAAGGGCTTATTTGCATGCTATTAAAACATGTGAATAACAATTTCTAAATAATTTATTTTTCTATTCAGGCTAATCTTCGGAATCGCCAACCCGATTTTGATAAGACTTTACGAACAAATAGTGAGCAACGCCAGGTGTGATATAGGCTATATTTTGAAACAATTAGTTAATTTAAGAAACATCGAAAAACTAAAAACCTAAATGGTATTTAATAGTTGGCCCCGTAGCGCAGTGGCTTAGCGATGGGTTGCAGCGCTAAGGGCTGCGGGTTTGAATCCCGCACGGAACAAGTATTTCTACGGGCTACGAATAATTGCTCCGGGTCTGAATGTTTGTCCTTGTGCAATTTATGTATTAAAACTGCCTTCACGGACAGGCCAAAACCCTAGCTAGCGTGGTGTAATAACATACTAAGTTGAAAAAAAAAACAAGTGTGCAGTTCACTCGCAATAGAAGTGAAAATGTAATGAAATATGAAATAAAAATATTTCACGGCAAAGATTTATTTAATATGATTACTTTTAGCCACAAGTGCAGTATTATATGCTCAATTTAAAGTAGCTCTTACTTTCACGTAATTTAAAGTAATGCTGTACACCCAACCTTTCTACCTGCGTATTGATGTTATAGTAAGGGGAGTAGTAGACAGAATTGGTATGTATAAACAAGGAATTCTTGATGGTGTTATATTCCAGCTCATTCCGTTCATAACAAGGTTTCCATATAGAAAACCGGGTGCAGCACTAGGCCAACTTTTTAAGATAGTCGTCGATCCTAACTCGTTTTTCACTGGTGTACCGGAATAATGATAATTTTTATGACCGCAGCCTAATAAGTTAGGGTTGCTCCCACATACTGTTATAGCTCCAGAAATAGGAAGACTGGAAGTAAATGCTGAAGGAAAAAGGTTGGGATAATTAACGACTTTGGGGACTAGTCTTTCAAGACGAAGAATATTGGGCGTTGATTCGCTCACGACAGTTAATCCAGCTGCAGGATATGATAGGCCATAAGGCCAACTAAGTCCGTCTATATTTGGAACTGTTTGAAAATTTGTTGTTGGTGCTATGTCAGCAGCGGAAAGTCCTTGCAGATAGTACGGAATCATATTGGGTGACGATTCAAAAGCTAGTATCAATCCGTTATTTGTAACTATGCCTGGTAATTATTTTGACGAAAATTTGCACACAGTCGTCTGGCCCAGCGAATGGCAGCGTGTAAGCCGACAAGTCAAGACTGAAATTAAAAAAAATCAATACACAAAGCAGTTTATTAAAAAAAAGGTTTTTTTCAAAGTAAATTTAAATATTCATCAAAGCTTACCAATAAAGAGGAGAGAAGTTGTGACGCTCATTTTTACGATTACTAGAAGATGGTGATTTCGATTAGAAACCGCTATGTGAACCGATATTTTAATTTAATTGTTATAACTTTCACGGATCATGGAATTTCGTAAATTAAAACTAATTAGCAAATGTTTTAAATATTTCGTTTGATAGGGAACAGTTCTACGCACTAAGTGCTGAAGTGTTTGTACAGTAGAGCTACGATGGCTATCCGAGTTCAGAACCTGTATACAAAACCTATCCAGCTGCAGAGAGGTGTAAGACACTCCCCGAAACTCTTCACCGCTGCATTGGATTGTTTTCAAGCTACTGGACTGGGTACGGTATTAACGTCAATGGCGAGTACATCACTCACCTTTGATTTGCAGACGATATAGTCCTTATGGCAGAATCACTGGAGGACCTATGCACTATGCTTAATGACCTCAACGGTGTCTCCTAACAGATAGGTCTTAAGATGAACATGGACAAAACAACAGTCATGTGTAACGTCTATGTCCCAACTATCCCGGTAGTTGTTGGGAGAACTAAACTCAAAGTTGTTGACGAGTATGTTTACTTGGGAAAAATAATTCAACTAGGTAATTACAATTTCGACCGAGAGGTCAATCGACGGATTCAAATCTGCTGGGCAGCGTTCGGGTAATTACGACACATCTTCTCGTTAAGCACACCTCAAAACCTCAAAACTAGATTGTAAAACCAGTTCGTGGGCTATGCTCGGAGTTTCTCTGCATGATACACTTAAAAAAGTGAATATCCGCAGTAGAACCAGGGTAACCGACATAGCTCAATGGATTAGTAACAACCGATAGAGAAGAAAGATTCTCGCTTGACAGCCTCGTACATTCAGGCGAAGTAGAAACCCCCCCCCCCCCACTCCCCAAGATGTAGTAACGAACTGGTAAGGCTTGCACGAAGTCAATGGATACAGGTGGCTCTAGACCGTGCTTTGTGCCTTCTTTCCTTCTTTGAATATGTGTATAGTTTGAAATAAAGTTGAACTTATTTTATGTAATAATAAAATATTATTATTCTGTTCAATGATGTTAGACTGTACTTAGTTCCTGTGAGTTATTGCAATGATGGCTCATTTTTTATTAAAAAAAATATATTTTGTAACTTAGAGAGATATCAAATATCTATGATATACATATATTGTGTGATTAATACATCTTACATTTGTTTGTTCTAAAATCAATAGTAATATCACAGGTAGTGTGATCAAGTTACGAGTATCTACATCTATGAATTTGTAAGTTTTGTGCCGTTTTACTAAAAGGAAATATACGATTTTTTTCTAACTATCAACTTTACCTACTTTGTGCAAATTGCGCGCACACCGACTAATGGCTTGGTTTGATTCAAAGTAAAGTCCATCTGAAATGCCGCAGTAAATCCTAATTCTAAGTAAAGTCCACACAAAATGCCGCTGTACATCAATCAGATAGGCATTACGATTGCGAGGGAGTGAGGATGTATTTTCAGTTTACTTTCATTGTCTTAACACACATAAGTGATTCCGAAAGAGTAATTTATTATTACCAAATGATGTGTGATTGTGGCATAAGAGATAGAAGATAGATGAAGATATCTATGGACCACAGCATCCATTTACCACCAGGTGGACTGCGTGTTATCAATGGAGGGTGAGACCTTTACTGCCGTTAACATAGTACGTTTCTTATGAGACGCACGGTATAAAATCGAGTAGAGAGTTCTATTACATCACTAAAACACGACAGAGTGATTAAAAAAAGAGAAATATTATTATTAAAAATCTACGAAGAAAGAATAAAATATACGACGTCGTAATATGAACAGTTATACTACGATTAACAAAGTTCTTGTTTCTAACGGATACCCGGCCTGTGCTACTACGCTAAAAAAAGAAATACATTTTGTTTATTTCTTGGAAAAAAAGGAAATTTTGTTTACTTATTAACATTTTATAAAGAGCCTAATGCATTATTTTAGTGGTCTAAAACTATCTTTGCATTATTTATTGCCTTTCTAATGAAACTTGTTTGGGGCACATCGGTTGGATGATTTCAAAGTCTATTACGGATATATGTAGAAACATTTTTTGTGTTTTATATATTATATAGATTAATTAATAATCTAGAAATTTTACTTTATTTCAAACTCATTAGAAATTTTCTTGTACGTTTGTCATTTCAAAATAACATCATTTTGCTAAATGCATATGAAAGTATATACTATCCTTAAAACAAAAAAAGTTTTAAAATTTTTGTCTATCTGATTGTTGGTCTGTCAGTCTGTCTGGATGTGTGTTCTGGTTACCTCCGATAATGGCTGAACCGATTTTGACGGGACTTTCACTGGCAGGTAGCTGATGTCATAAGGAATATCTTATGCTACTTTTATTTTAGCAAAAAAATTAGGGTTCCGCGCTAAAAAATCAAAACCCTGGAATCCAACCGTAATAAATTCTACGCGGACGAAGTCGCGGGGAACATCTAGTAAAAATATATAAATTTACGAAGTATGGAACACACAGTTTTGTTTTACAATTACGAGTAGGTGTTCTTGTATTGTAGTTATTATTTATCTTGCCTTCGAAAGTAGTTTTGTATTTGCTTAAGGTAAAGTAATACCCGTGTAGTGGCGGGTAGAATACTCACTACCCCATATCTTCCCATGGGTGTCGTAAGAGGCGACAGAGGAAACTGAGGCAGAGGATGGGCAGCAGCATCTTTCTGATAACAGCAAAACAAAAATAAAACTGCGGTTGCCAACCCGCTCGCCAAGCGTGGCAACTATGGCAATATACCCCATGAACAATGAAACAAATAAACGGCCCCAGTCCCCGGCGGCCCCGCTATTCCTGGCTACGGTGGCGACCATGGTAACGGCGGGGCAGGGGTGCTAAGAACCTCCGGAGGAAGTTCGTTGCCACCTACGACGACTCGACCTGGCAACTTATAACGCACGCACCCTGAGGACTGACGCGAAGATCCTGGAGCTGGAAGAAGAGATAGACAAGCTGCGCTGGAATATTATAGGATTATCCGAGGTCCGAAGAGAGGGGAGGACACGGTAATCCTCGAATCCGGCAACTTGTTCTATCACCGGAGGGCGACCATCTGTCCCAAGGTGTCGGATTTATCGTCCACAAGTCTCTCGTTAACAACGTTGTAAAATTGGGAGTGTGTCGACGAGGGTTGCGTACCTTATACTCAGAATAATCAAACGGTATTCGCTGAAGGTCATACAGGTTTACATAGGAGGTGGAGGAAATGTATGAGGATATCTCTGGAGCCATGCATTCTCCAAAACTCACTATACGGTGTTAATGGGAGACTTCAACGCAAAACTAGGCACAAGAGAGAACGGTGAGCTGAAAGTAGGAAATTTGGAATAGGGCAACGGAACCCAAGGGCCAGCAGCTGGCCGACTTCATGGAGAAAGAGGGACTTTATGATGAACTCTTTCTTCCAGAAGCGCCCCACAGGAAGTGGACCTGGTCTGGCCCCGACGGTTCGACAAAATGAGATTAACTTCATTATGACGTCCAGGCGACTGTTTAATGATGTCTCAGTAATCGCGAATGTGAGAATTGGAAGCAATCACTGAATGGTGAAAGGCACAATGAACCCTAATGTTAAGTTGGAGAGGTCACGTTTAATGAAGTCCCCTCGTGCTCTAATCCAAAGTCCCGAAACCTTTCAGCTCGAGCTACGAAACCGTTTTCAGTGCCTAGAAGATTGCAATGTAGTGGACGATATGAATGACAAGCTCGTGGAAACTGTCCATGCGGTCGGAGCTAAGTTTTGCAAAACCCGCCGCAGAAGAACACAAAAACACTCCGATCACACTCTTAATCTCATGGCTGTTAGACGAGAAATGAAGCTGCAGTCTTCAGTAGATTTGACAGCATACAGGCAACTGAACAGAGAGATCTCCAAATGCATGCGGCGGGACTTACGCAACTTCAATGCTGCTCGTATTGAAGAAGCGATCGAGTGGAACCAGGGCTCCAAAGTCTTTGCTAGAGATCTGTCTGCCAGAAACAGCCAAATGTCGAAGCTGAAGACCGAGTGTGGCAGCGTCGTTTCCGGGACACCTGAGATTTTGAGTGAGATTGAGAGGTTCTATGGGCAGCTGTACACATCATCGTTGGAGCCACACGCAAGTGTGAGTAACGACCCAAGAGCGACTCTTATCCGACACTATTCCGATGATATCCCGGACGTCAGTCTGAGCGAGATTAGAATGGCTCTCCAGCACCTTAAAAACGGCAAGGCACCAGGCGAGGATGGAGTTACAGCGGATCTTCTGAAAGCGGGTGGAAAACCGGCACTTGAAGTCCTTCAGAAGCTCTTTAATTCCGTCCTCCATGGTGGCACTACACCGGAGGCGTGGAGCAGAAGTGCGGTGGTCTTGTTTTTCAAGAAAAGCGACAACATCCCTCTTGAAGAACTACAGACCGATTTCCCTTCAGAGCCGCGTCTACGTGCTGTTTTGGAGAGTCATTATGAATCGTCTCGCACGCATACTCGACGACTTCCAGCCTCCCGAACAAGCCGGTTTCCGAAAAGGCTTTAGCACCATAGACTACATACATTCCCTTCGGAAAATTGTACAGAAGTCCGAGGAGTACAATTTGCCACTATGTCTGGCATATGTGGACTACGAGAAAACCTTTGATTCCGTCAAATTTAGGCGGAGCTGCAGTCCCTTCAACGGTGCCAAGTTGATTGTCGGTATATCGAAGTGCTGAAGTGTTTGTACAGTAGGGCTACGATGGCTATCCGAGTACGGAACCAGAGTACGAAACCTACCCATCTGCAGAGAGGTGTAAGACAGGGTGACGTTATATCCCCGAAACTCTTCACC
Source organism: Parnassius orleans (assembly GCA_029286625.1). NCBI lineage: Eukaryota > Metazoa > Arthropoda > Insecta > Lepidoptera > Papilionidae > Parnassius > Parnassius orleans. The sequence continues at coordinate 48,802 of JAGSMP010000771.1, forward strand.
GCTGCATTCGAAGACGTTTTCAAGCTACTGGACTGGAAAGGATACGGTATTAACATCAATGGCGAGTACGTCACTCACCTTCGATTTTCCGACGATATAGTCCTTATGGCAAAATCGCTGGAGGACCCAAGCACTATGCTCAATGACCTCAATAGTGCCTCTCAACGGATAGGTCTTAAGATGAACATGGACAAAACAAAAGTCATGTGTAACGTACATATCACACCTATGCCGGTAGTTGTTGGGGACACTAAGCTCGAAGTTGTTGACGAGTATGTTTACCTGGGACAAAAAGTCCGACTAGGTAAGTCCAACTTCGACCGAGAGGTCAATCGACGGATTCAACTCGGCTAGGCAGCGTTCGGGAAATTACGGTATATCTTCTCGTCAGGTATACCTCAAAGCTTAAAAGCTAGACTGTACAATCAGTGCGTGTTGCCAGTGATGACCTATGGAACTGAAACGTGGTCCTTCACTGCTGGCCGTATGAGGAATCTCAAGGTCGCTCAGCGATCAATGGAGAGGGCTATGCTCGGGGTTTCTCTGCGTGATAAACTTAGAAATGAGGATATGCAGTAGAACCACAGTGACCGACATAGCCCAACGGATTAGTAAGCTGAAGTGGCAATGGACCGCCATATAGCTCGAAGACCCGACAACCGTTGGGGAAACAAGGTTCTCCAGTGGCAGCCTCGTACCGGTAGACGAAGTGTAGGACGTCCCTTCACTACATGGAGTGACGACCTGGTAAGACATGCAGGAAGTCGATGGATGCAGGTGGCTCAGGACCGTGCTTTGTGGCATTCCTTGGGGGAGGCCTATGTTCAGCAGTGGACTTGTGAAGGGCTGTAATGATGATGATGATGATGAAACTAATAAATAGTTTTAGAGCTGTAGAGTCGTCTACTGCTTTACTATTACTCGCAACTCTATAAGTAGGAAAAATATTTCACCAAGTCAGAGTAATACAAGTCGTCGCTGAGACTGTTATTGAATTTGTTAACAGTTTCTTGTATAGCGTGGAAAAGTTTAATTTTATGTATAAGGTTTTTATCATGTAAAATTGCAATTTACGTGAAACTTGTTCCCAATTTATTTTTCAGAACATGATATAAAGAGAAAACAAAAGTTCGAACAGAGTGCAATGCATACGTAAACTTGACAAGTTGGTTTTGTGTTGGTGTTTGTTTTCACCTTGACCTGCCACAGTTAAATAAAAAATACTTAAAATTATTGTGATTTAATAATTGCAGGACCTTTAACTTACTAGCGTCAGGAAAGATTCGACAAAGTTCAACTTTGGGTCCCTTAGACACTAAATCGTGTTAGTAATTCTGTCTGTTCGCGATTAGATTTGACTGTTGAGATAAGGTAATACATTTATTATTTGGCTACGTCGTCCGACTTCGCTAATAATCGGCTTAAGACTGGGGTCGACTGGTGCTGCATTGTCCAAAACTAATAACGGAGACGGACTCGGACTGTGATGAAAATTGAAAAAGAAATTAAATTTTAATTTATACTTTCATTCATTACAGTTTTACACGATCAGGAATTTTCATCAGTTGACTCTTACGACATCTATGAGACGACATGGAGCGTGGTTTCTCTTATGCCGGTAATATGGTGATGGCGACGAGAAAATAACGATGAGAATCGTCATTATTTTATCATTGGTCGTAAAGAAATTGTGATGAAATATTTTTTTTTATTCATTAGCATTATTTTGAAATCCGTTCTTGCATTGTCACTTAACCCAATATTATACGTAGAAATTCTAGCCATTTTTACAACTTTGTCCTTTTCCAAACATATGTACTGTCATGCACATAAAGTTACACCCAAAATTTTAAATAAATTGTGTTTTAGTGAAAATGTAGTGAGAATTTTTGTATAAGCTTTCTTGTACCAGACGTTTATGACATGAGATTTGCTTTGTTTGGAGTTTGAATCATGGAAAAAATATTATTTTGTAAATCTATTAAAACAGTAAACAAAAAGGTTTCCTTGAGGTTTTTAATATGTGAATGTTACAGCTGTCAGAAATATGACATCAAACGATATTGTTGTTTTCAAATAAATTTGCTTAGATAAAATTAAAATTGTTATAAAATATACTGTCATTTGACGAGGGATTTAAATAATGCATCATTATAGTTGCTGTGTTTCGTATGGTGAGTGTCGAGAACTGGAGGCCCTTTTTATGGTAACGAGGCATTCTAGCTTATATTTTGATTCTTAATCGAGGATTGATTTAGGTGCCTATGGGCACAGTATCCACTTACCATCAGAAAGGCTGTTTGCCCGTTGATCAACAACAAATATTTTAAGTAGAGCTTGAACTATCGCATTCTTGGAAAGGTCTACGTCAAAGTCTGGACTTTAAAATTAATGATGATGATTTTATCTGAATATTTTTAAATATCCATTGGTCCCCTGCAACTTGAGCGTTACTTGATAGCTTGACAAGCTGGCAAGTAAGGTTCAAGTTACAGGGGAGCCTCAAGCTCACCTGCACGCAATGCAGAAGAGAGTTGTTATTTGGTATATATTATTCCTCATCATACCGCAGTAGCATTAGATGAAGATTACACTAACATATAAAGTGGTAATATTCCGTTTCTTCCCGAGTCCGCCTGGGTCTCCGGGCAGAAACGGAAACCAATCTCTTTCCTATTTCTGCCACCAAGCAGCAGTGCCTGCAATAGCTTAATTCAATGTGAAGTCATCGTATACATATTATAAGAAATAATTAAACATCCTATCTTTATAATAAAACATTTTACCAAAATAATTGAAATTTATCTTTAAATAGCCTAAGTTAAAATTAAAACAATCATTATTAACCTTATCTATTCGGATTTCGTTATCGAGTAATGATGCTTGAGTAGTAGTAATCCTTAACGTACTGAATGAAATCCCATTAAAGGCCCATTTCATACTATAAATACTAGAATTGTCGATGTAGGAATAAATTTGATAACAATTCTATTTGAGTGCAAGTCATACCGTATACCGTACTCGTAAAGCCTGGGTGGTTGTGATGCTGAACGTACTTCGTGAAATGTCACAGGCCCCTTTCAAATGAATACTCGAATTTGTCGATATAAAAATTATGAGCTGAGGCGCACCGTGCCATTTTATTCAATTACGGTACAAAAACTAGCACCTCTAGTGTAACTATTCTTAATCTGATTATAAGTTGAAAAGTGTAGCTGGTAAGTCGTAGGCCCTGTATTTGAATCCCAAATAAAGACAATGTTTGTGTGCTCAAATTGATACTTTTGGAGTCATTGTCAGAAAATGGTTAACTAGCCTATATCTCTAATATTAAATCATAATTTTCTGTAACGTCTGTTTACTTAACAATCTTCTAACGTATCAGAAACTTTTTGTACATCTATTACTTGTGTATATACTACTTTGAATATAAAAATAAATATCGTATTTGCTTAATCCTATTTTTGTGTGAAGTACTACTATACTTGGACTTTAAAGAGAAATTCTTACTGAGTATTCCTTGCAAAATGGTATCTGCTGAAAAATAATGATGATGACCCGCAGCAGACAGGCGCTTGACTCGCATCCAGCAGGGTGGCAAGTGGAGGCCTGTCGTGAAAGCTTTACAGTGTTGAGGTTGTTCATTTATTACGTGACGGCTCCGTGGCGCAGTGGCTTAGCAATTTTACATTGTTACATTGCTGAGGGCCGCGGGTTCGAATCTCGTATGAAAGAAGTATTTGTCCATACAAATGGCCAACAAATAATAAATCTGGATCTAGATATTTGTCCTTGTATAATTTATGTGATTCTTACTAGAGATATTTGAACCCGTCGCACGAAGCGCTACAGACAAACGATTAGTCAGTGCGCTATCGAACCGCCATACATGAAGCAGTATATAGATATACACCTTGTGAAACAGATTTAACAATAAGATAAAATAGTAATATTGATATTAAACCAGGTTCATCCTAAAGAGTGACGACATACCTCAAGCGTTTTCGCGACGCGTCGGTGCGACATTTTGCACAGGTAACTATAAATATGAAATACTGAGCGGCTGGTATTGACATACGAGCAAAGGTGAGATGTTTTTTTTTTTAAATAATTCAATGTAAATGGACGTGCCAGTCGGCGTGTAGAGGTGGCACTATAGAATCCACTACCCCAAACCAACCCGTGGTGTCGTAAAAGGTGGCAGAGGGCAATAAAACAGGATATGGGCAACAGCATCTTCCAAAAAATATGGTTGTCTGCCAAGAGTGGAAACTATGGCAAAATCTACCCCATGCTGTAATCTATTGGGAAGGTCTATATTCATCAGTCGACTTTTATTGGCTGTAATGAATGGACGGATGGATTGTCGGAATGACGAAGTGCCGGGAATGCCAGGAAATTTGCACTCTTTCAGGATTCTAATTGAGCCAAAACGGCCTTAAATTCAGTATACAGCAACTAACTTTATTTTATTTGTTCTTTGGGTGCCATACGAGTCCACTATGGAAAATGCTAGGTAAATGCTTGTGATAGATTGTGTTATAATAACCCCGTTTATCCTAAAGTAATATACGAGAATAATACGGCGACCAGAATACAGCGTCAACGGTGCGAGTCGTCTGGTACTGCGGCTGCCAAACCGTCTGCCAAACGTGGCTAATATGAAAAAGCGCTTAAATACTTGGATAAATGAGTTTGAATACACAAATAATGACTCATTGCACACTGACAACAAACAACACGGACAATAAAATTGTAACGCTCGACATAAGAACATATTCGTCTTTTAAAAAGCAACATTAAATACCCTTACGTTTTTGCAGCATTTTAAACAAGCGCGTTTAATTTCTTAGAATTTTAATAAATGTGAAATATTGAGTAGCTGGTATTTAAATACGAGTAAAAGGTGAGAGGTTTCGTCACATGAGTAATACGGTGCGGTTTCTTTTTATTTTTATTATTTAATCTTAGCATATGTTAAGATTCAATTCCGAATACTCCGCAGTCGGGTTTCCGTTACCGTTTAATTTGACACGTCACTTTCACACTTGTTCAATAAAATTATTCAAATAATATTGTCATCATACGAGATCTGCCCCTAACATCAAAGAAGTAAATTAAATAAGCGACTGGAATTCACTTTTAACAAACAGCCTAATATAGCAAAATTCAGTAGCAAACAAATAATTTTCCTATAACAATAATCGTGAAGTTTATATAAGAGACTAAGCAACCGCACGTAGAATTCGAACTACTATGAAATTTCTAGTCAAGTTTTAATATATCGTTCTTCTTAGCATTAGATTAATTTCAGGACAGTAATGATTTCTTATATTTACGCGAACACTACACATTGAATTAAACTACTTTTACGGATTATATCGCGTTTAATTAACTTATTTTATTAATTCCCGACGTTTCGGGTGCCTTACAGCACCCATGGTCACGGGGGACTGAGGTGATTGACGTCCCAATGTCAAAGTTAATCCGGAGTACCTTCAGCTTTTTTAATTATAAATTTTTGGTCCGATCTACGCAGAATGAACTAACTGTGTCTTGAAGTCTTGCAGTGGTATGCTTGGGTTTAGTTTTGATTTTATTAATTACAGGATCCCAAGCAGGTGGTAGTACCCAGCCTCCCTCTCTATTGAAATTAGGAGTTTTTTTAATTTCAATAGCCTCACGTATCATCCTTGGCAGGAATCGATGTTCTTTCGCGAGAATCTGTGGTTTATCAAATCTAATGTAATGGCGGGGGCCGTCTAGGATATGATCACAAACTGCAGACTTCCCGGAGCGTTGGTGCTTCACGTGACACATACTGACGTGAACACATAGCTGACGACTGACTTTAAGGGCAAGGAAGTGTCCCCCCCCCCCTACAATAGGGGAGACCCATTTTTAGTTATTACTACTATTACTATTCTCAACTGATAAAGTATTATAATATAGTACATTTATTTATTTATTGATCAACATAAAAAGGTAAATCGCCAAGTGACGTGCAGCTTCAAAAAGTTAAAAAGTATGGCAAACTTCCTTAAAACTTTATAAACGTTATATCGAACTGTAATAATGTTGAAACAGTCGCCTTATAAGCGAGGGAGATTTTAATGACAGCTTGGTACAAGTTTTGATGTTGTTTGTTGAATTTTTTATTAGATGTTTTGAATAATGATCGCTGACGTAAAATATTATAAAGTTTTTACGCTTCACTTAAAACTCGCAATAAAACAGCGTTGCTTACTTAACTATTAGGGTGAATGATACAATAACGTTAACGGGAAAATAATATGAACATTATTAATCGTTGCATACCTTTCGCTTCTCTAAGACATGTGCACACAGTATTTTTAATCAATGTATTACTTCTCCGATAATCGCTTAGAAAATCAGCATATTAAATTGCGAAAAAACTTAATACTAGTGGCACAGCACTGGTTGCGTGGACTACTGTCGCTACGCATTTTACAGATAGAAAATTTATTTTAAAAATTATTTACAGTCCAATAATGCAACAATTTTTCATTTATTTTTTTGTATTTCTTCAAATGCTTTATTTACAGTTGGGATATGAACCTTTGACCAGGTAATTGCTTTGACGATAAAGTATTAATCTATGATAATAGTTGACCCTATGAATTAAAATATTTTAAATCCAACGGTAACTTTTATATATACCAATAGTCGAATAACTTATTGACTCAAAGGTCAACTAAAATATGTTTCGTATGAGAAATATAAATCTGTGGAAAGTGGCCCACTCGTGTTCCAGTGATATATTTCCTATGAATAGCAACAACAGTAGTTGGCGAGTTCAACTACGTCATGTCCACTTAGAGCCGTTACGTTCTAATTTGATGTTTGAATACGTGCACCGAAACTTGCAATGTGTAGCTATGTATATTTATTTGAAATTTGTATAGCGTATATGTTGGTTTAAATTAAAATGCATTAAAAATATCTAGATCAAAAGACAGTAAGCGGAACCCATCAAATCCAACAGATCCAAAAAAAGTTATTTAATGAAGAATAAAACCTAAAATATTGTTTATTTTTTCTTATTTATTTATAAATATTAGGTCTTTACACAAGAAATTACATATTAAATTAAGGTTGCGCACAAAGCACAAATGTGAATGTGGTTTTATGTTGAGCATTGCTGTATCGTCCGTGTTATGTATAGTTTGTATTGTGTTATTTTTTGTGTCTAGTAAACATGAAATCATGTTATTACACAATTTGAGTATTCTACAAAGATATAACTTTAAGAAATTCAAAGCGAATTCGTAAATTTGTTCAGTAGTGTTCATGTGGTTGTTTTGCCCGATGGTTAAAGTATTTTTTTTATAGAATACGGGTAACAAATGAGCACACAGTCTACCTGATGATAAGTGGATGGTGTGGCCCATAGACATATACATTTATCCTCAACTAAGAATCTTAATGCAGATACGTTGTCACTCCTGAGGACTGAGATGGAATGCCTCGGTTCCAGTAAAAAGGGTCTCCAGTTCTCTACACTCACCATACGAAATACAGCAGTGTTAAGCTGCTACTTTACGCTGGTATTCTGTGAGAGCGTGGTCCTTCCCCGGTCGATCCGACCCATTCGTGCTACAACTATACTACTAATATAGCTGCAGCATGGCTCTACCACGTAAAAATCCCAATCCGTTTACATAATTATTAATCTATATATTCAGTACGATTTTGCACTCACTCACTGCTACAATGTTCGTGAGTACGTTACGTACGTTTTTTTTTCTTCTTTTATTGTACGTATGTTATGTTGTGACGACGACTGCAGTAAGAAAAGCCGAGGACCGGACAGAACGGAAGGCTATAGTGAACAGCGCTACGAAGTCACTAAACTACGGACACGACCTTCAGACTTGAAGAACATGACCAAGAAGATGTTATATTCCGGTGTGGTCCCATATAATTTAAAAATTTCTACCCTTTAAGTATGAAAAATTGAGGAAAGGAGTTGAAGTTTTTAATGTAACTATACATTACGAAGAAATTTTAGTTGGTACTTTGATCTTGTGATATTCCATATTTAGTTTAAAAAGTAAAAAAAACTTTTAATGTAAATTAAAGCTGACTTCAAAGAAATAAAAAATTACATAACATAAGCTTCCTGGGGTCGGGGTTTTAATTCTTCTGTATACTATGTCTTAGCACTGACTCCAGAAGCTATAACGAGCTTGTGGAAATTATTAAATTGTTTTAGTTTTTAGAAGTCACCTTTTACTTGTTTCAGTATATGAATTTTACAAAACATACTCCTAACTCCTAACTACTAAGAAAAATTATATAAAAAAATATATTAAAAATTAATAAAAGTTCGCATCTTTTCCGAATTTGCAAAATCAACAAATTATCGTATGTTTCACACTATGTTTACATTTCGACTAACGGTTGTAACGGTTGACTAACGGAAAATGTTGTTTAGTGTATTTATATTATTCAGATCACAGATATTTAAGGATAAGCTTTAAAGCTTAAACTTAACTTAAACAAATAGTAAACCATTTACCAGTTTATTATGAAGTTAAATTAAAATATAACTGCTCGACAGAATTGTTTGCATTCTGTATTTATATCTTAATAATTCTTGTAATGTTGTTTAATTTTTATAAATTTTATGTTATTAAATTTATACTTTTTATACCATTCAAACAAACTGTTATCAAAACATAACTGTCTTTAGTTATCGCCAATCACCATTTGAAACACAGCAGCTTTAAACTGCTGCTGACCCATTAGTGCGGCAGCAATAATACGCTGCAGTATTGCTCTAACCAATTTTTTTTTATGTTTTATTACAAAGTGCTTGGTTTTTATATCCAAAGTACAGAAAAACTTGTTAAAATGTGTTTCAGCAAATTAATCGAAATCGTTTTTGACCATAGGAAAATTAGATCTAAATAACAATCGATTATACTTTTACGAGACAACAGCACGCTTGAAATAGTGCAATTACAATATTGCTTGGTCGTAATCACACACATAGCTTGCATGCCTGAATAATTTAAAATACCAATTTGCTTTTTCGTTTCATCACAGACGCTTTTCATGCTATGGAATATATAGATGTGTTTTATTTAAGAAGTTTAAAACATTATTGTGATAAAAAGTAAAAGCCAACCTACTGAATAAAATAATATCACATTATGAAGTCGGTGCTAAGATAATCAGGAAGAATTAAAGCCCCAACTTCAGAATGTGAAATACTTTTATTCTCTCTAGTCCTTTGAAGCTGACTATGAATTTTCTAAAGTAATTTTTTCATTATTTTTATATATAGTAAGGAATATCACAATCTCAAAGTTGTCTTAACAGTAGTCATCATTCAACAATCATTATCTTACTAAGGCTAGGGTGTTACTACTTTGTTACTTAGCCACAAAATGTCACAATCTATCCTTGAACCTTGTTAAAATTAAGACAAGTTGAGAATTGATAAATAGTTTATAATCTGTCTAAGTATGAGGTTTCAACGAAAGCTTTCCAGAAGTCACAAAGTTTATCAAACTGTAATCGATTTAGAGACAGTCGCTTTAAATGCAGAGAGGATTCAAATTATTGTTTCAATGTAATTATACAACTTCTTCGGTCCTTAAACTTTGTTTAACATACAGTTAGCGTATCAACAAACTTATTTCTAAATTGAAGATATCCAACAAAAACCATTTACTTTAAATCCTGGCAAGATTTTGACTGGTTTGTTGGCGGGGTGGACCAATTGCGTACTTATATCAGCCATTATTGCAGACTGTTTTATTTTACTCTTTTAAAGTTGCTTCGTTGATGAATTATTGATAAATAAATAAACAATCTTATTTCAAGTAACTAACTACTTTGGATATTAATTAAACGGCATGTGAGTGTCATAATATTATACGCAATTTGAACTTCACGCGAAAGAAATCGTAGACTCTAGAATAGTAGTAGTTAGCTACTGCTATTACTTAAGAGCAATAGTAAGCGGTAGTAGATAAGTAGGGTAGTATTTAGTTACTACTACACTTAAAAGCGACAGTAAGCAGTTAGTATATAAGTATAGTAGTAGTTAGCTATTACTATACTTATAAGCAAACGAAATTCGAACTCATAGGATGGAAGATTATCTTTTTTTCTTTTTTTGATTCTCTTAAAAAACGTAACCTCCACACTAGGATTTTCTCCTGTATTGTGGGTGCAGTTTACAAACATAAATTGCACAAGGACAAACATCCAGATCCGAAACAATTATTTGTAGGCCATACAAATACTTGTTCCGTGCGGGATTCGAACCCGCGGCCCTTAGCGCTGCAACTCAATTGCTAAGCCACGGCGCCACGGAGCCGTCATCATATCTTGAACTGATGTTACTGATTTGTAAAAAGCATTAAAGTTTAAAATTAACTTTTTAAAATTAACTATATTCGCCCCGATCATACTCATTAAGGATTTCGCTGGGATAACTCGTCTCGTACTCGTATATTTACTTTAGTTAACGGCCCGGAAATTATTCAGTTCTACCTAATAGTACTTGTTGGCAAGGCAAATTTTATTGAGAACCTATTCAATATTGTATAAGACACGAAAGACGGACTTATATCAAAATGTGAAATGTTTTAAACGGTTTAAAATTATTTTAACTGGAATAAGTAGATAGATAATAATAACATCCAACTAAAACTTTTTTAATGTGTTGGATTCGAGCAACATTCTTTTTTTTCCACAACACTATCATTAAATATTAAAAAATTATTAAAAGAATAAGCATGTTGTAATACTATGTATAAATTAAATATATGTGATAGGTGGCGGTGTACCATCACCATCAACGAGGCGTCTGCTCTGCGAAATGGTCAGTAGTGCGATCGTCAAGCTACCTGCCAAGCGTGACAATTAAGAGTAATCCTGCCAACGACGGGAGAGGCTCATGTCTAGCAGTGAATTTATCTTCTACGGGCTGAAGAAGAGGAAGAAGATTTATGAATGTTGATATATATCAATGAATAATATTTCTATACACACATGAAGACAGCAGCTTCAATTAGTATGCGGTGTACTGATTACTTTTATTTTTCATTTACCAATCGACATTTAATATTGATGAAGGGAACTAAGGAACTGCGTAAACAAGTGTTTTATTCAGATTCGTCTAGCAATGAGTTGTAGATTAAAAATGGATCTGCCTCGCATTTGCTGTTTTATTGTATCGAAACTATCTATTCTAGGATCTGTAAATATTTGACGCACTACAATAGCGCGTCAGCACATCAGAACCCGGAACACATTATTGTTTTGAATTTGCAGGGCTTTTTGTTATTTTCTGCGTATATTTGACCCATATAACAATCACTTTTGTAATATTATATCAATCATGAAAATCTTTGCTGTGTTATGGCGGTTTGTTGTGACCTGCAATTATGATGATAAATTTGAAGTTAAATATCGCCATTATAACAACGTAAAACAAAATTAGTAATTTGTAAGTTACAATTTCTGAACTTGTCTAGAATACATTATTGAATTTGAAAAATTAAATTTTCAAAAATACTTAAAACATAATCGTTTAAAACACATTACCCTCATTTTTGTTTCTGTTTCATTGCCTTGGTATTGTATCCCATAAAATTGAAACGCCGTGCGTTCAATGCAAAATGTAGACAATCGAGCAGCCGCAGTACAATTGCAAAGAGGCCGTTTTTATTCTCCTATAACACGGAAGAACATTTCATTTGCATATCTTAACGTTGCTGCGGTTATTATAATTTCGTTTGCAATGTATGAAGCATTTCCGTTAACTTTATGTACTCATAATTAATAAAAGTGTTCTAAAAATTCAAGCATAATCATCAACTTTAGCATAATGTTCAAGTTAAGTGAATACATTTTTAGGTCACCAAACTGTTATGTAAGTTAACATTAACTTCATAAACAATTTAAAGAAAGTGTACGTCACATATTAACTTTATTTTAATCACCATGTTCATTATTCTACGCACCTGCACGACGTGAGTTAAAATGTGCTTGAAATTAACACAGGTGTTTAAGTAATTTTGAGAGTAGTGTCCTTCATAGTTTCCATTTATAAAAATTAAGGTACGCTCGTTAACGATATATCAAATCTAATGACTCGTTCACAGGCGTGCATAGGATGTATGCGTGCACTGTTTATTAATTTGTAGACTATATACTATCTTTATTTCTGTAGGTAAATGCCAAAAACTAAAAAAGTATTATAAGATAAAATATTTCTTATATTTAAGCGAATACTAAATATATATATAAATTTAAATAAAACTAGTTTTGACGGATTCTATTGCGTATATTAACTTATTTTATATACCCGACGTTTTGAGCACTTTACAGCATTCTTGGTCATAGGGAGGACTGAGGTGTTCGACGTCCCAATGTCATAGTTAACCACGGCTACCTACAAATTAAAATTATTAATTTTTGTTTAGATTTATATAGTATGAACTTATAGTATCTTGAAGTCTTGCAGTTGTATGCTTGGGTTTGGATTTAATTCTATTATTATAAGATTTCAAGCAGATGGACCAGCCATCTTCTCTTGATAGCTTCCTCCACCAATATTAAATTTAGATCATTGTTTAAATCATATGGTCTTTTTAATTTATTTTAGAGCCAACGCGTATTACTGAATGTAGTGCAACATGTATAGATAACATTTTACAAATGTTAAGCCGTTGCATAAATGTATAATTCAAAATTGAGTTCTGATCACTGTGGACAGTTAGTTTCGTTACCTTATGTTCACAAAAGCAAGTAGATGAGAAAATTGTGTTTGTTCCTGTAAATGCACGTCGCTTGGAGAAGTTTAGAAGTAACATAGTGAAGAAACTTCCATCATTTTCATACCAAAATGATCCTAATTTTTGTATGGAACAGTGTTTAAACTTATTTGCAATGAATTTGATAATATTTTTACTTCTAAAACGTTCTCCTTGAACAGTCGGAAGGCTTTCAATGAATGGGCGACAGTAGGAGTCCATAAGAGACAAAGGTTATATGAACTTTACCATGAAAGGTCATATAACCTAGCGTCGAATTTAGGAATATGTTAAAAATATTCAAAAATATTTAAAGGAGTGTGCTCCAAAGTCTTTGCATTTGAGCAACAAAATTAAGACGGCTTCTAATAAAATTAAAATGACGTGGAGTATAATTAATAGTGAAACTGGTAGGTCAACTCTCGCAATTCAAACTACCGGTTGAGTTTTAACAACAAATTAACGGAATCAGATCAGGATGTTGCAATAGTTTTTGAGAAGTATTTTACGGATATTCCGATCTTAACCACTATGTCACTGAATTCTTCTCCTGCCGCTTAAACAAAATGTAAATGCGTGTACAAAGAATTTTACATTGCTTAAACAAAATGTAAATGCGTGTACAAAATTTTACATTTCATAAAATATCATCAAAAGATATTGTAAAATATTTTAAAACTATTGATATTAAGAAAACTGCGGATCTGCGGGGGAGTTCCGTTAAAGTTATTGCGTCTATAATCGATATAATCGCGCCTCAACTAGCTATTATTTTTAATACTATATCGAATATAGTGTGTTTCCTGATTTAATGAAGCATAGTAAAGTAATACGTTTATTTAAATCTGGTAGTACATTAGACCCCGCCATTTTAGACCCATTTCTGTACTGCCAACACTAAGTAAAATTTTGAAAAAATTATTCTTGATCAATATTAATTTTTTTAATGTTAATAATTTACTTCATAAAATCAATTCGGTTTCACAAGGGTCGCTCGACAACTGATACTGGTGTTAAGCTGATTAAATATCTCTTCAATGCATGGGAGAATTCAAAGGATGCTTTGGGTATATTCTGTAACCTATCCAAAGCCTTCGATTGTGTTCACGACGAAACATTAATCAGGAAACTACAACACTACGGTGTAAGAAGTAATGCCTTAAATTAATTGTTTCATATTTAAGTAACAGAACTCAAAAGTTGTCATTAATACGAGGTGGATTGAAAAGTACTGGCCTAACACAGATCCATTCGATTCTAAAATCAAATCTACCCACATTATTTAGTTCAGTTCAGACTAGTTCATTGTGTGAAGTTCGAAACGTGTGCGATAATTAGTTGTGATTTTATAAATTTATTAACAGTAATCGGACATAATTTCATGAATGGAGCAAATCGAGCAGCGTGCCGTCATTAAGTACCTCCATAAGAAGGGCTATCATCAAAGCCATCCATGATGACATGGTCAGTACATTAGGCGATTGTGCTCTGTCATATTCATCCGTCAAAAATGGATAGCAGAATTTAAGCGTGGTAGAGAGAGTGTGAAAGATGAACCCGCTCTGAAGGCCTTCGACGTCAACTACTGACGAAAATATTAAAAAGTACTTGATTTAATAATGGGAGACCGCAGATTAAAAATTAGAGAGATAGCAGATTATAGGCATCTCTTATGAATGAACTCAAAACATCATTGTCAACGAGTTGGGTTTCACAAGGTGTCTGCGAGGTGGGTTCATGACTGCTTTCAGTTGAACAAAAGGACGCGATTGACTATTTCACGCGACTGTTTGGAGTTATTTGAAGCCGATGCAGATGATTTTTGAATCGTTTTGTTACTATGGACGAAACATGGGTTCATTACTGTACACCGGAAACAAAACAACAATCAAAACAGTGGAGAAGACCTGGTTCACCACCCCTAAAAAGGCTAAGTCGATTTTGTCGGCAAATAAGGTGATGGCTTCAGTATTCTGGGACTCGAAAGGTGTGATTATGATTGATTATCTTGAAAGGATCAGACTATAAACTCTGATTACTACTGCACCTTACTACGTCGTTTATGAGAGGAAATAAAAGAAAACGTCGAGGAATGCTCAGAAGAAAAGTCCTGTTTCATCAAGATAACGCCCGTGTTCACACGTCAGTACAGTCAATGGCTGAAATTCACAACTGTGGCTTTGAACTGTTACCGCATTCGCCGTATTCACCTGATCTGGCACCATCAGACTTCTTTCTGTTCCTAACCTAAAAAGCACTTGGGAGGTCAAAGATTTTCGACAAACGACGAGGTCAAAGCAGCTGTAGACGCATATTTTGACTCTAAGGAAGAATCATTTTTTTCAACGGTCTAAATGCTTGGAAGGGGAGGTGGCAAAAGTGTATTGAACTTGATGGTGATTATGTAGAAAAATAAAAATATTACTGATTTAGTATGTGTTTATTTTCTTGGTTAGGCCGAGTACTTTTCAATCCACCCTCGTAGTATGAGCTCTTCCGGTCGATAGTACAAATGGGCGTGCCTCAAGGCTCAATTCTCGGCCCCTTTCTGTTTCTTGTATATATTAATGACTTACCTTACATAGTAGGGGATAACCATAATATAGTATTATTTGCTGATGACACTTCATTAATTTTCAAATTAAAACGACAATTATTAAAATATGACGAAGTAAATAATGCTATATCTAAATTAGTAAATTGGTTTAATGTTAATAACTTGCATTTAAATAGCAATAAAACGAAATGTATGAAGTTCATGACTCCAAATGTCAGACAATTAAATACTAATGTAATTTTAAATGGGGAGGAACTGAGTCTTGTCGATACCACCATTTTCTTGGAATAACACTAGACGCGAAGCTTCAATGTAGCCCCCATATATCAAAGTTAGCAAGCAGACTTAGTTCTGCAGCATATTCTGTAAAAGATTAGAAATCTTACCAGTGTGGAAACAGCTAGACTTGTTTACTTTAGCTATTTCCATAGCATAATGTCGTATGGTATTTTGCAATGGGGGTACGCGACTGACACTGAAATTATATTTGTTTTACAGAAGAGGGCCATAAGAGCAATCTATGATTTAAAACCTAAAGAGTGGCTCCGACAAAAATTTAAGGAAATTAATATATTAACTTTGGCCTCTCAATAAATTTATGAAAATAAAAGTAGTTATACAAAAATAAGTGATGTTCATTCTGTAAATACAAGGAACAAACACAAGCTAGTAGTACTAGTTACTGACTCCACCGAGTCAGTAATTCATTCTTGGGGCGATGTATACGCTTTTACAACAAAATCCCAGAAAATATACAAAATTCGACCTGCTCAAAATTCAAAACTTTATTAAACATAGTTTGTATAAAAGGGTTATTATAATGTTAAGGAATTTATGGATGATAATAACCCTGGGAATGAGGTGTTCGCTGCCAGGCTGTTTCTAATTTGTTTTGTGGTTAATTGTGTAATATACATGATTGTAAGCTGTTATTTAAAAAAAGTCCTGCTGGTTTCTTGCTGGTTCTTCCTTCCCAGGACAGAGTTTTCTTCGAACCAGTGGTAATTAGACAAAAGAGTGACTTTCAATAAGTATTATTTATAATCTATATTGAATAAAAAGTTTCTGTTTCTGTTTCTGATATTAGGATGGACCCTTCAGTAATACAAGAACACGCTCATTAACTTAGAAAACTTTGACCACACATTTTCCAATAATATTACAAATTTTCCCAAAACAGTCACAGAAATGTGTTGGTCACCGCGTGAGCAAGATCTAAATATTTTGTATTGTTATCTGTTTTAGCTTTTACAATTTCTATTTAAAGGAATAAATTTTATAACGATTCTGTTAATTTGAATGTCATACCATAAAAGCGATAATTGATTTCTTATATTTACGCGAACACTACACATTTAAATAAAACTAGTTTTAAGGATTTTATCGCGTATATTAACTTATTTTATATGATATTTATATATCTCTTATCCCGTGTGGTGGCGGTAAATCACTACCCCATATCTTCCCATGGGAGTCTTAAGAGGCGACAGAGGAAACTTAGGCAAAGGATGGGCAGCAGCATCTTTCTGATAACAGCAAAAAACAATAAAATAAACTGCGGTTGCCAACCCGCTCGCCAAGCGTGGCAACTATGGCAATATACCCCTATGAGCTACGACACAAATAAACGGCCCCAGTCCCCGGCGGTGGTAACGGCGGGGCAGGGGTGCTAGAATCTCTTGGAGGTTCTTGCCACCTACGACGACTCGACCTGGCAACTTATAACGCACACACCCTGAGGACTGACGAGAAGTTCCTGGAGCTGGAAGAAGAGATAGACAAGTTGCGCTGGAATATAATAGGACTATCCGAGGTCCGCAGAGGGGAGGACACGGTAATCCTCGAATCCGACAACATGTTCTATCACCGGGAGAGCGACCATCTGTCCCAAGGAGGTGTCGGATTTATCGTCCAAGTCACTCGTTAACAACGTTGAAAAGATTGGGAGTGTATCGACGAGGGTTGCGTACCATATATTCAGAATAACCAAACGGTATTCGCTGAAGGTCATACAGGTTTACGCACCAACCTCGGCACACCCCGATGAGGAGGTGGAGAAAATGTATGAGAATATCTCTAGAGCCATGCATTCCTCCAAAACCCACTATACGGTGTTAATGGAGACTTCAACGCAAAACTAGCACAAGAGAAAACGGTGAGCTGAAAGTAGGAAATTTGGAATAGGGCAACGAACCTGGCAGCAGCAGGCTGACTTCATGGAGAAAGAGGACTCTTTATGATGAACTCTTTCTTCCAGAAGCGGCCCCACAGGAAGTGGACCTGGTCGCACCGACGGTTCGACAAAAATGAGATTGACTTCATTATGACAACCAGACGACAACTGTTCAGTGATGTCTCAGTGATCGCGAGGTGAAATGGCAGCGATCACCGAATGGTGAGAGGCACACTGAACCTAAGCGTTAAGTTGGAGAGGTCACGTCTAGTGAAGTCAACGCCCGTCCCCTCGTGCTCTAATCCAAAGTCCTGAAACCTTTCAGCTCGAGCTACAAAACCGTTTTCAGTGCCTAGAACATTGCAATGCAGTGGACGATATGAATGACAAGCTCGTGGAAACTCCGTGTGGTCGGAGCTAAGTTTTGCAAGACCCGCCGCAGAAGAACACAAAATTTCTTCGATCACACTCTTAATCTCATGGCTGTTAGACGGATATGAAGCTGCAGTCTTCAGTAGATTTGACAGCATACAGGCAACTGAACAGACAGATCTCCAAATGCATGCGGCGGATTTATACAACTTCAATACTGCTTGTATTGAAGAAGCGATCGAGCGGAACCAGGGCCCAAAGTCTTTGCTAGAGATCTGTCTGCCAGAAAGAGCCAACTGTCGAAGCTGAAGACCAAGTGTGGAATCGACGTTTCCGGACACCTGAGATTTTAAGTGAGATTGAGAGGTTCTATGGGCAGCTATACATCATCGTTGGAGCCACACGCTAGTGTGAGTAACGATCCAAGAGCGAGTCTTATCCGACACTATTCCGATGATATCCCGGACGTTAGTCTGAGCGAGATTAGAATGTCTCTCCAGCACCTTAAAACGGCAGGCCCAAGGCGAGGATGGAATTACAGCGGAGCTTCTGAAAGCGGGTGGAAACCGGTACTTGAAGTCCTTCAGAAGCTCTTTAATTCCGTCCTCCATGGTGGCATTACACCGGAGGCGTGGAGCAGAAGTGCAGTGGTCTTGTTCTTCAACAAAGGCGACAACGTTCTCTTGAAGAACTACAGACCGATTTCCTTCTGAGCCGCGTCTACGTGCTGTTTTCGAGTCATTACGAATCGTCTCGCAAGCAGACTCGACGACTTCAGCCTCCTGAACAAGCCGGATTCCGAAAAGGCTTTAGGATCATAGACCACATACATAACCTTCGACAAATTGTACAGAAGTCCGAAGAATACAATTTGCCACTATGTCTAGCGTATGTGGACTATGAGAAAGCCTTTGATTCCGTCGAAATTTGGGCGGTGCTGCAGTCCTTCGGCGGTGCCAAGTTGACTGTCGGTATATCGAAGTGCTGAATTGCTTGTACAGTAGGGCTACGATGGCTATCCGAGTACAGAACCAGAGTACGAAACCTATCCAACTGCAGAGAGGTGTAAGACAGGGTGACGTTATATCCCCGAAACTCTTCACCGCTGCATCGGAAGACGTTTTCAAGCTTCTGGACTGGAAAGGATACGGTATTAACATCAATGGCGAGTACATCACTCACCTTCGATTTGCCGACGATATAGTCCTTATGGCAGAATCGCTGGAGGATCTAAGCACTATGCTCAATGACCTCAATAGTGCCTCCCAACGGATAGGTCTTAAGATGAACATGGACAAAACAAAGATCATGTGTAACGTCAATGTAACACCTATGCCGATAGTTGGGAGCACTAAGTTCGAAGTTGTTGACGAGTACGTTTACCTGGGACAAATAGCCCTACTAGGTACTTACCTTATAACTTCGACCGAGAGGTAAATCGACGGATTCCACTCTGCTGGGCAGCGTTCGGGAAATTACGACACAACTTCTCATCAGGTATACCTCAAAACTTGAAAACAAGATTGTGCAACCAGTGCGAGTTGCCAGTAATGACTTATGGATCTGAGACGTGGTTATTTACTGCTGGCCATATCATGAAGCTCAAGGTCGCTCAGTGAGCTATGGAGAGGCTATGCTCGAAGTTTCTCTGCGTGATAAACTTAGAAATGAGGACATCCGCAGTGGAACCAGAGTGACCGACATAGCCCATCGGATTAGTGTTAAATGGCAATGGCCGGCCATATAGCTCGAAGAACCAACAACAACTGATGGGGAAAAAGGTTCGAGTGGTGGCCTGTACCGGCGGATTTAGTGTGGGCGTCCCCACTAGATGGAGTGACGACCTGGAGTAAGACGTGCAGAAGTCGATGGATGCAGGTGGCTCAGGACCGTGCTTTGTGGCATTCTTGGGGAGGCCTATGTTCAACAGTGGACTGTGAACGGTTGTAATGATGATGATGATGATGATGATGACGACCCCTTCGAAATGTTTATATGGTAAGTAATAAATATGAGTATGTGCATGGTCTACAAGTGATTGTTTTAGGTCATGATGTTTGTTCACGTGTAACTTATGCATGTTAAACACCTCCATGATACGTAAAACATACTAAGCGGGACATTGTTTTAAAGAAAAAAAGAGATGGAAGATAAAAGCGAAATTGGACTGATCGAATGGGGTATTGTGAGGCTAGCCGTGGCAGTCATTTGAATGATGTTGTCTTCCACTCCTAAATGTAAACGTTCAATCTTTGTAATAAACTAATAAACTTGAAAAAATATTCATTAGTTTTTTTTTTATAGCCGATTCAAATTCCAAATCTTAAATGGGGTGGGCCCCTTACAAAGGGGACATTTGAAAGATAAAGCGTTTGAATACAACTGAGGTTCAAGTAAGAACTAATGATATTCGATGCAATTATGTAAACAGAGTGTAACTAAAACTATCGGGCGAACAACTTTATGGGTCGCACACATGCTACAAAAAATCGTTACGATCGCACTGTACCGTTTAAACTGCACCGATAATCGAAACTCGTGTGTGATAAAAACTATACAGTTTTAACGATTTTTAAAACTGTACCGTCGGATGGGGTACTCTGAGTACTCTGCACCTCGGATGTCTTCCGTTACTTTGAGAAGAGCAGTAGTTGTAGAATGACCAGGGCGGAAAACCGACTGATAAAATGAATAATGAATATTCTTTGAAAACAAAGAAGAAATCTGTTTATAACAATTCAACAAAGGAGTTATATATTATGGCAAATTTTCACTGTGTTGCTTATCGTAGCGTCAGTTTTCATATTTCATAATATTTATTCCGTTCTGTGAATAAAAGAGTAAGTTTTGGGGTCACTAGGACATATGAGCCGATATAAAGTAGGAATCATATTCTATCGAACGTTCGTGTCAAAAAGACATATAGAAGCTGCATTCATTATTATTTGCAATGCAATTTTGCTTATCGATGTCAATAATATTGGTGATATTACCCCATTTTTCCAAAAGTACATATCTACGTATATGAAAAAGTACACTCAAGAGGCAATGTGCCGCCCATGTAGCCCAAATCAAAATCTATGGAGAAGGAAGTTTCTCGAGAGGCAGTCTCTTCCGGTAAGGAAGGTGGGGCGGCTCTACTAGATGGATTGACGACTTGAGATTTAGGAAGCTGGTGAATACAGGTATCTCAGGATTGGTTTCTTGGGCTGTAATAATGGCTATGAAGATACAAAAATCTAACGTTTTACGTTCAAAAATTAGATTAAATGTGCAAACCTGTTTATGAATTGTTATTATAAAATGAGAGTTAATAAACTGCTGGACACGAACCTCTCCAGTTGTAGGGAGGATTTGCCTTGTTCGCAATCGTAGTACAGACGTGTCGCACATTTGTCGCTGCTGCCCGTCGCCTGTCGCGGTAATTTACTACTAGTTATACCGCCATCTATCGGACGCCGTGAGATTTACGAACCTTTTCCCATAGTCGCCTCTTACGACACCCAGGGCTCGAAATGGTGTGATGGATATTCTTACGCCGCCACAACACATCATAACTCAAGCAATCGTATTATAGGAAACATTTATATTAAATATAACTTGCTTTTCGATTTTTTTCGGGTTAACTAACTTTACAATATCATGAATTCTTGCGCTAATATTAATATATTTTAAGTTTTAATTCAGTCCGTTATCCTGTGGATTTAAAATTTTAAGTATAGTAATGGAAGATTCGTGTAGTGAATTTTTTGAGTTTAAATATATAATGGAAATATCACTGTCTACTTTTGTTTTACTTTTCATTTTGTTCGTATTTTGACGGTGATAATATTTATTTGAAAGGACAATGTCCAGAATCGCCCTGTGCAATAAAAGCATCGGACATACATGATAATTAATTGTCTATTTTATTATATTAGTTGCAAATACGACACGGACTAGCTGCATGCCAAAATTAACATTAAAAAGTATTCTACTCGACTAATAACATTAACCGCCGCCATCTTCACCAAACATCATGTGGTGTCGAAAAATTATTAGGGATGCCCAATCGATTGTAATCGATTTTTTGAATTTTTAATGAACTGTTGTATATTTTTTAATCTGAATCACATTTTGAACTTATTTCGAATAAAGTTGCAAATAGAAGCTACAATAAAAATATTTAATTACCATTTCTTTATATTCTTTTATGTTATTCTCTAAAAGTATAATTTATAAAATGTACTATATCTAATGAATGAGGACATACTTGATTTTAAATAGGTGGTTAGAATAATGCTGAAAAAAAAAATTGGTTGCCTGTAAAGTCGGTATACGGGCGAAAGTTTTACGTGACAACGACTTTGAGTGGTAAAATAATTTTATTATGTCTGTCTCTCTCGCTCTTAGGCGGGCTAACCATGCCCGAGTGGAAGGGACGCGTGCCTCTCACTCGCTCTCATTGTGAGCGCATAACGTGAGCGGAGCGTAACGCAGTTTCTTGAAGTGTCACCCGGCAAACCAATTTATAAGACGTTGTCCGTCAAAATTCATAAAGATAATTATGCAGGATTTTTAATGATCGTTTAGAATGGTGTGCTACTTCTGCTAAACGATAACGAGTTTACGACAATTAATATAAAAAAAACTTTATCGTTACTGCATTAATTATAAATGTGTTCTTTAAAAGATCAATATTACAGACTAGATACAGATGTTATTATTTATATTGTTACAAGTATGGAAGAAGTAGAGACGTACGTGTTATTATAAGTAAAGTAGGACGTTGTCATACTTATTATGGTATAATATTATTATGTGACAAAACGTGATGTATGTAATACTGTTTGTAACGTATGGCTATAGTAAATCTTAAAATATCCATAAATCGTATCGTATTTGGCACTCCCATTTTGATGTAACTAAATGGTCACTTGTCACTTGTCAGTCACCTGTGCTCTCACTTAGCATGTCGATTTACTTTAAAAACGATCTCCAAATCGATTCAAATCGAACATACTAGAATCGATTCTCGATTAAATCGAGCAATAACAAATCGATTCTGGATCAATCACGACATTTTCAAACATGCCTAATATAGACACAGAACATTATTGATGATAATTTACCGTAAATACAAGTAATTGGATAGAAACATAATTAAATTAATAAACATAACACCCTCCTGTATTTCTGGAAGTAGTAGGCAGAGGTGTGTAGTACTGTAATTAGCACCAGTTATGTTATACGTCCCATGTAATAGGGTGCGCGTATTGTCAAACACCGGGCACAATCCAGACTCCGTACTACTACTGGGAACTTCAAGTTATAAAACCTAATAATACTTTTCCCAACCCTGGGATCGAACGCAGCACAGAACAGAAAAAAGTCACAAGGAACAGATGTTCCAACTATGCAAAATTATTTCTTGAATCATTTGAAATATAGCTAGTTCTTCAATAAGTCCGATTCGAGAGGTTTTTGGATCGATTCATTGAATGGATGGTATTCTAAGTCGATATCAGGACATCGGACAAGGATTTTTCAGATCTATATCGATCTAGAAAATCGATTATTTTACTATAAACAATCGATTAAACGATTTCAGATCGACATGCCTACTTTGTACTTTCATCTCTCACTCTGTCAAATTACATTGGCGTCGCTTGCTCTTTGTAATTGTATCGGTGTTTTGGTGACTTTCGGGACTATATGTTGAACATTACGACTTGGCTATTTTAACGGACTCTGATTGCTTTCAAAAACGACTTACCTTGCTGTGATTTTCGGAACTGTGTACCGCTCAAATGATAATCTAGCATTCATAAACGGACTTACGCATACGCAATGGAAAGTGTATTTTGTGCTAATTGCGGTATCTTACCGTACCGTATATGCTAATAATAACATCTAAATGCTATCTGCCAATAAATACATACATTTTTATTTTTACATTAATACACAAACATTTTCTCTCATTTCAAAACCAATGCTAACAAAGCAGGTATGTTAACTAGATTATATGCATTTACACGTTGCACTTACATAAACTTAGGCCTTAGTACAAAAACTGCATACCTAATTATCTAGATAGGTACTAAAACTAGGTAAATGTTTTAGGACATTGTTTTCCAGATTCGATTATAACCTCAAAATCTGATACTTTTTATGAAATATATCTATTCTGCAGCTAGTCCGCTATAAAAATAAGATCATATAGGAATTTACTAATGATCGACAATAAAAAACATAATTTTCCGATGCTCTTGGTTCCAGGGCGAACAATGTATGGGCGCAGAGCAATGTCCTTTGCTGCATTGTCCACGGACTGCAGTAGCTTTTTATAATCAGTAAGTTGGTTTGTCACTTCAGTTTTATATAAAAAAAGACAAAACAATTTAAGCCTCATAAAGTTATATTAAACTGTATTTTGAGACATTTATTAAAGTTAAATACCGTCCGTTATTCCAAAATCATAAGATACAAAGGTGCTTATATTTGTTTCAACGCTACGTTGTCGTATTTAAATTTATAGTACATTTTGGTATTACAACAAAAGCTGTTTGTTTGATGTTTTATATTAAATGCAAGTTATTAGAGGGCCGTCATCGTAAGCAGTAATTGTTCTTCGAAACAAAAACTACCCCTGATACATTGTTGAATATAAATAATGATTATTAATTTTTATTTCATATACGAGTATTAGAAGTGTAATATGTGTAACCGTGATTTTTTGACGTGACAACGTCTTATAAATTGGTTTGCCGGTGACACTTCAAGAAACTGCGTTACGCCCGCTCACGTTATGCGCTCACAATGAGAGCGAGTGAGAGGCACGCGTCCCTTCCACTGGCATGGTTAGCCCGCCTAAGAGCGAGAGAGACAGACATAATAAAATTATTTTACCACTCAAAGTCGTTGTCACGTAAAACTTTCGCCCGTATACCGACTTTACAGGCAACCAATTTTTTTCCTCAAAAGCCATTCCAGCGTACTTTGCACTCTAAATATTTACGGTCGAGGCTCTGGCGATCAAGTGATGGCGGAACAATTCCATCTAACTACAGAATAAAACGCTTGGCGGGGTGGATTGGCTACCGCATTTTTTCTAGTTGTTGTGGGTGGAGGATGCTGCCCATCTCCTGGTTCAGTTTCCTCTGTCGCCTTTATTCATAATTAAAAATATTAAATAACTAGTTATTTAAGATTTAGTTGTGCGAGGTTAAGAACATTAAATCGTCCTTTTCCACTTGTATCACGTTCACATCAGTCAATTACTTATTAATTAATCCTTCCTGCTTCGAAAAGACTCACAATATTTATTTAAAATACCAGATACAAAGCTTTCGCTCCTCACATAAAAAATGTGGGAGGCACACGGCTCCACACGCGGTGTGCGGTGAGCGCCAGACAACCAACGCACTCCAACCTTATTTATACTTTTAACATAGATTTGTGTATATTTTGTGTGATTTTATTTTATCTATTAACTAGTTGTTACCTGCGGCTTCGCCTGCATGGTCACTGGAAATGAACTATCCATTGCTTTTTGAATTGAAAAGAAAACTGAGTTTTATAGATTTGTCAGAGATGCAGCCATTAAAAAACTGAGCAAAATTGATTCGTCAGCCTATTTAAATGTTTTGAAACGCAGCGTATAGGAAAGCATGAAAATAGCCTGTTTATTCCAAATGGAAATGGGATATTTTTAATTAAAGGAAACTGAGCATAATTATCCGTCAGGATGCAGACTTTGAAAAGAAACTGAGCTAAATTAATTCGTCAGAGATGCAGTTTTATGAATTGAAAGGAAACTGAGCCAAATAAAAGATCCGTCAGAGATGTAGCCTTTGCGTTGAAAGGAAACTGAGCTTAATAGGTCTGTCAGAGGTGCAGCATTTGGAATTGAAAAGAAACTGAGCTAAATAGGAAATTTTGAATTGAAAGGGAAGATCTGTTATTCTGATTAATTGATTGTGGGAATTTTGGAAAAAACTAACTGAACACTATTTTAAGACGCTACTGTACACAATGTTATATGTTTTTCCATTCGGGGAAAGAATGTGGAGATTCTGGGCATTTGACACGCGAACATGCTACATACAGCTGACCATGAGAGAAGCCCGGTTTTTCTACGTTGACCTCCGCTACCTGTAACGTTTGCCTTGCGCTTTATTAATTGTCATTGCAAAACTGAGCTTAATAGGAACTGCAACCTTTGAATTGAAAAGGAAGATCTGTGGGAATTATAGGATCCGTGGTATAATAACATTTTCACCTTTTCCTACGCCTGTCAAAATTGTAGTACCGATTATGTTCCGTCCAAGATGTGTCACACGCAGCCTTGTCCCGTTACATAACCGAGGACCATCTAAATTTCGCATTAGCATGACTGGGACGCCTAATTTTAATTAAAGCTTGTGAGGCACACCTGACAACTTTAGAGAATTTAGAAACTCTACGGGATATGAAGTGCTCTGTTCTGTGTCCATAACTGTGTCTACTGACAAATACTCTGTTATTTCTCCTGCTACTTCGCTTAATATATCTGAATTTATTTTGTTAACGCTCTAATTTTGTTGGTGCAAAATCGCCCTTTCACATAACCATTTGTCTTCATGCATGTTGTTCGTTAAATCTGAATAAACGCTCGCAATTAATTCGGAATGACTTGTACTAAATTACAAAATCTCTCGTCAATTTAACGCAGCCCTCAGCATCCGTTTCCAACCGCCCATCGCCAATTTTAATAGTGTGTCAGCATAGTTTCCAGCATTGATATCATTATACAAATGCACTCTCATATTCGTAGTTAAACTAAATTTTGTCACCTTGTTCTATAAAATAGACGACTTGAGGCATGCTTTAATTTCATCTGCAGGTGTGCCCTTTGAATGACAGGTAAAGTTTATGAAAGTCACCAGCCAGTAAAACCACCATTCCCCATTACATCGGTATTGCTGCGCAAATCCTGGAGCGTTCGATTTAGTGCTTCTACAGCTTTTTTATGACATTGTACTTTCGTCCCACACTAAAAGTTTGCATTGTCGTAGCAGTATACCTCGTGCACTATTTTGCTTGTTGCAGATCAGCGATACTTCCTGGGCTAGATTTAGAGGAGTTTTAAAACAGAATGTGCAGTACGGCCCCGCTTAGCAGCGTGGCGGCTACACCGGAGGAAGCTACGGCCACAGCAATGTTTTTATCTTTCCGGACTTGCGCTAATAATAAATTTAACAAAATGTCTTCCCAGTTCCTCCAGGGCATCTAAAAGAAAAGTGCACCATTTCCAGATTCAATTTGTCCTAATACTTTGTCAAAACTCGTTTTTGTTCGGGAAGCAAGCAGGTACAAATTCGGCTACTTGCTGCTGCAAAGCTGGTATATCGTAGTTTGTTTCACGTATAATTTCATCACTTATTTCATTTTCGGTTGTTAGCTGAGGCTTATCATCCAAAGTCGCTTAATTTTTGCATACCATTGCCATTACTTTATTTTCAATTTTCCAAGTGCTTCATTATAAATGTGTTCATTGTATGTCATGTCTGCGTGTGTCTGCTGTAACCTTCGCAAAATATCTTCCGCCATGTACTCTTTATATTTGTCCCACAATTTATGTGCATTAGATAGCCCGCAAGATGATATGAGAGTTGCATAAAGATCCCTAATTTTGGCTGGTGACTGGCACTGCACAGCTTCCTCCATGGTTTCATTCCAGTGATTATCGTTTTTAAAAGATGCAGAGCTTCACATGCTTCTCTAAGTTGCGCATTCCTGACCGTTGACAGTTTTAAGGTCTTTATATCCTGTAGGACCCCAAACATGGTGCAGCAGCAATCGTAAACAGAAACATTCAAAATTAGTTACATGGACGGTATACACACGACCAAGGGCATCTGATGACTTTACACCGGGCCAATTTGCAACAGGCGCCTTGAATACGGCGTTTCCACTCCTTTCTAGATGTGTTCCAAGTATAATAGCGGGGACTTCAGAATATAACAACGTTTTGCAAAGGGGTCGGTTTGACAAAGTTGAAAGAAGGCTGTTAGTGTAGTTTTGGCGGTGATGCAATTCTTTCTTGGAAATTTCTTTCGATGAAATATACACGCTCTCCATTTTCTAAGTGCACAGCAAGGTGAGTAACTGTTGGGTGCCTTTCGTAAAGGAAGCCAAGGAGACGCCACGCTCGTTACTGCTGACATAACGCCCTGCTAGAAAGGTCTGTACTTAATAAACGGATTTGCCTCACCTTTACTCCTGAGATTAAATATTGCTTTGTCGCTTCCTTTATTTATGTACTTACAGATATACTTGATTGCGCGGACAGAGCTACATGCTTCTACATTAATGTGGGCATTAAACATTTTACATAGAATGGGCGAATACGGGACAATCCAGCTGTTATCTAGGTTTTGAACGCTCCAGAGCGAAATATGATTGTAACTTTCCTGCCACCGTCTTCGGAGCTCTGCGTCTGTATAAAGGTAGCCATTGTCATTGTGCACTGTTTCTTTTGATAGCTGTTTAGGAATTTCTTTGTACATTTTCCTTCTTTCATACATGGCGATATTGAATTTCGTGCTCCACATGGACCGTGAATCATATTTCGGACGATGGTATCATACAATTCTTTATCTTGCTCAGGATCCGGAATCTCGGCACTTATTATGTCGTCTATTTGGCTGGGCCGCAACTTCTCTTTAAGCCATATTAGAATGTGGGCATGCGGTAATCCTCTTTTTTGCCATTCAATTGAATACATGAAGCACTGCACCTCTCCGAAAATTTTCCTTTGTTAATTACATACATTAATTTTTGTACTTTTAATCTAAATACTCTAGCAACTAAATCGTGTCTGTCAGTACTTTTGGCCCGGAATTATCTCCTCAGTTATTTCTTTCCATGTGGGATTGCAAGTAAAAGTAACAAAAGATCAGGTCTTCCGTAGTTCGTACATAGGCGAATGCGTCTTGTATACTCATGTAGGTAGCGGGACTGTTAACGAATGATGAGGGCAGAATTACCATTTTACCTAAATCTCTGGGGTTTACATTGGCGTCGCTAGAAACTGCATCTTGTAAATGTATATAATTCTCAACGCAGCTTTTTTGATTTAAAGTGATTTAAAGATATATAACGGAGACGTTCACTTTCTACCTTCACATACATATTATCTACCAAAAATTGATGAAATAATTGTCTACACCGGCTAAGAGGTTAAAATCATTTTCTCGCAACATCATATGATACGCATAAAATCCATACATGATACTTTTTTGTTCGGAGTAGGCTCCTTTGTAACCGGGTTAATGAGTGGAATTTGAAAATGATAACCCTCTTGTCCTTTGCAATAAATCAATGGGTATTGCAGAGCGTCATAAAACTTGTGTGTATCGGCTACCCGTTGCAACGTATCATCACGTGCTCGCAAGACAATGTCTCGTGAAGAAAATTGATCACCACTAATTACGGCTGCTATTTCGTTTATCAAAGGTGCATTGTAGCGCCTTTCATGCTCTCCTCGAGGGGTCCGATCTGCGTGAATGACGACTTTATAATCCTCTTCAGGTAGGTTTTCTAAAGCAGTTTTAAATGTTTTGACTAAAATGTTACGTTCATGCAAGAATCTTTGAATTTTGAACACTGTGTCTCTCAACTCCCTGGATAAATTGGCAGCGACGGTCTACCTCAATTTCTTCGTCACCCATAAAATATACTTGTAAAATTTATGCTGTTCGTTTTCAGCTGGAAAAGTGAACCTATTCTATGATAAATTTGCCCTTGCACCGTAAATGTAGGCGAAAATCCCGGCATTATTATTTCCGGTCAACTCCGAAGGACGTCATTTGAAAGCATGAGTTATATTTCCGGATCCTGTTTAAAAGCGCCGTGACTCATTAGCATCATATAAAAGAGAGTTTTCAAAGGTTCTTCTGGTTCCTGTAACGCAAGAGACACGTTGCCATTGAACAGCATGCCTGCGGTCTCATCTTTCCATTTTAAAGCGCTGCAAAATCGACCCGCCTTGTCCATCAGTCCGATAACAACTAACCTGTGATTTTATAATCAATCAACGAATCATAATTGAATGCTGCGTCATTAAAACCGACCAATTGTTTCTTTGAAAATTTTGTCGACGTTCAGCTTGAGCTGTGCATTTGCATCTCTTCGCGCCTGTGTCTGTTCTGGTGTTTCAGATGCCCTTATAGTAGATTGACGTTCAGCTTGCTCAATGAGTCTGTGTTGAGTTTCATCAGGTGTTTCCGCGGCTCTTAAGGCGGCCTGACGTTCCGCTTGTTCGAATAGCCTTTGCTGACTTTGAGCAGGTGTTTCAGTAGTTTAAAGTAGCTTGACGCTCTGCCTGTTCAAGACGCCTTTGCTGACTTTGAGCAGGTGTTTCAGTAGCTTTAAAGTAGCTTGACGCTCTGCCTGTTCAAGACGTCTTCGCTGACTTTGAGAAGGTGTTTCAGAATCTCTTAAAGTAGCTTGACGCTCTGCCTGTTCAAGACGCCTTTCCTGACTTTGAGAAGGTGTTTTGAAGCTCTTAAAGCAGCCTGACGCTCTGTCTGTTCAAGACGCCTTTGCTGACGTTGAAAATGTGTCTCAGATGCTCTAAAGCAGCCTGACGCCTGCTTGTTCTTGCCTTCTCAGTTCAGCATCTTCTAAAGATTCTAGCGATCGAGCTAATCTTTTCGCTTGTCTTTGAGAAGATACTTTGAAAGGCTGGACTTACGTTTGCAAGGCATTATGAAGTAAGAAAAACTATTTATAAAAAACGTTAAAATACCTAAAGGAATTAAATTTCCTTTTAAATATTTTTAAAGCAAATCCAAAATATCTAAAAGGAATAAATATTCCTTTTAAATATTTTTAAAATCAAAACAACAAAACCAATTCAAGACACAACACGAATCCGAAAACGATAGCCAAATAAATCGAATAACTGAAACCAAATCACAAAACAAATCGCAGAAAACCGAAATCGAAAGCAGTAGTCAATATAAATATAACCAACGAAAAAAGAAGTAAGTGTATAGGTACCGTATACACTATCTATACTATTAATATTCCTTTGAAATATTGTTAAACAACCTAAAACAACGAAAACCAATTCACGATTCTAAATAAACAAAATCCAAAATCAAAGCCAGAGTCTAAATATGTAAAGGAATACCAACCAAATCAACAAAACCGATCCAAGAAAATACACAAATCCGAAAATGAAAGCCAATATAAATCCATTCAACCTTAACCAAATCACAAACCAAATAACAAACAACCGAAATCGAAAGCAGGTAGTCGAATAAGCTACGAAATAGAAACAATTTAAGCGTATAGGTACCGTATGCACTATAAGTTGACGGGCGGCTCAACGGCGGGAGTTAAGTACATGTCAGTAAACATTTCGTTACCGCGTTTTAAAACCTAGTAACGACATCTAGCGGAATCAATTTAAACTATGTATACGTTAGTTAATAAGAACTATCAAAAATATTTTTCTTATAATTTTGCACAATTTTTTATTGTAATACTGATTCATTCATAACCACATATAATAACTGTATTCATTTCCGTTCAATAAATATTACTAAGGCTTATTAATAAGGCTTACTAAGAACTGTTTCTACCATTGTTAAGTAATAGTTAAGGGTGAAAGCGTGACAGGTGGTGATAGTATTTCTGATCCATACTTATAATCACGCCTGTAACCTTGCGGGTAGGCAGAGCATCAACGGATTACTTAATATCGTCTGCGAGGTTATCGCCTATTCTGTGAATTACGATGCACCAAAACGTTTGAAGAAAATCAGCTGGTGAATTTTATGTTTTTATCGCTCTTCCCGGTCCTGCGTGGAAAAATACAGATCCATACATTTTTATCTTAATTTTGGTAAAAAGACGTAATAATCCAGATATTCTGACCTTCTGTGTTCGTCCATCGTACCGTTGTCCGTCTTGTAGAATCACGGTGGCGCCACCTAGCTGAATTTAATTTTTCAACATATTCGATTTTCCCACGGAATGATATGTTTTTCCGCTGAAAAAGTAGCCTATGTCACTCTACAGCCACCGAACTATCCCCATACAAATAATCATGCCATGCCGACACTCTCTTGCGACGTGAAAGAAGGACAAACTTGTGCAATATATTCGATTTTCCACGGAATGAGATGTTTTTCCGCGGAAAAAGTAGCCTATGTCACTCTACAGCCACCGAACTATCCCCATACAAAAATCATGCCATGCCGACGCTCTGTCAAACAAAAAAAAACAAAAGAAGGACAAACAAACAAACAAACACACTTTCGCATTTATAATATTAAGTATGGAAGTATGGATTAAATAAGATTTCACCAATAACATAAAACTTCAATACTTTGACACTTTTAACCTTTAACTTACTAATAAGACCTGTGTTTGTCATTTGTTTTAGGTAATTCAACATAAATCGATTTTCCAAAATTCTAGGAGGAAAAGTAAACATGTATTATACACTCACATTGAGTTTTAATTAAACTCATCAGTTTTCATTTTCGAATGTCAATGGCGAATTATGAATTAAATACATAATGTGGAATATTAATATTTGGCTAACCTGTATAATATAATCCGATACTTGTTGCATTGATTAGACATTGACATGTTACTACTTGTTAGCAGAAAAAATACGTGAATATATACATTAAAAACGAAAATTAGTAGTTATCGTTTCCGCATTATAATATTTTTGGACAGACAGAGATAAGATGCTTATATTATGCAAATTACAAAAATTATAAAAGGCCACAGGTTATTACGCAGCACGGAATTCAATGACAAAATAGCGTTTCGTTCCACGGTGACTTTGAACCATGTTATATGATATATAAGCTAACACTTTTAGAAATAGGATAAAATCTCATCACTGGTATCTCTTTTAGTAATAAAATATAATATACAAATAAGTATAATATGCATATCTTTGTAAAAACACATTTTCTTTTATAGAAACTGCAAAATGATTCATTACGCATTTTTTCCTATAATATATTAACCAGAACACGGAAAATCAAAACCACTCTTTTTTTTTTCAGATTTCTTGATTCCGTTTAGGTTTTCATAAAATCTATAGACCATTTACTATAATAAATTGGTATCTTTTTTTGTGTGTAATACCAGGACCCTTCCTTAAAATTTCTAGTGGGCTCAAAACGATTGACTCTTTCTAGCCAAGCTTTAGTATATCGTTCTTCTTCGCATTGCATTAATTTCAGGACAGTAGTTAAACAAATACATACAATTTATGAGTTTAGATATGATGATAATGTTAATGACCAATTTTAACCATAATGATAACTTTTATATACGATTACTATAACTCTTCAAATAAAACTTATGTTGAAGAATTTATTCGTGATAATATTTTTTATTTCTTTGTTTCTCTTTTATAAAAAAAAGTTAAAATCATGAAGAGTAACGAGTCTCAGGATATTACGGTACTCTATCTACACCACGGTGATCACAAAATATCGACGAGAATTTTCAGGAATAACTGCGCATGGCAATGGCAGCGGTACTATGTGATTTGAAATGTGATCGTAAACCTGATACAAATGGAAGGCAGGGCTAAGTACTAATATTTGTAATATTACGTTTTAGTAATTTCGAGAGAAAGCAATTAATTAAGTGGCCGTCTTGGTAGCACAGTGGCTAGGCTGTGTCATTAAGACTTTGACGATGCTGCTGGGGCTACGAGTCCGAATCCTGCAAGATAAAAGTGTGAATAAGGCGTATAAGTTATTGTTTAGTCCTGGGTTTTTATCCATATGTCATTTGTGCATATACCACCACCATGCTAAAGGAGAATATCCTATTTTATCCCATGAAAATATTTTGAAACACTTTTCTTGGCGAGTTATGTACATAATATTATATGTAGGTGGTATATTTAATTGATAAAACCATTTTCTCGCATCAGTTCCCAGATCTCTCCGTGAATTGAATAAACAATACGGTTCGCGTATGGTTCAGCAATTTAAAAACGAATTATCATATTATATGACATGTAAATGAAAAAAATAAATAAGAAGAATTTCATGTTCAGCGGATTTTAATTTAAAATTTTCCTTTTATATAGATTTATGCAAATATATTCTCTAACATCGATAATCTTTCAAGTCCACTGCTGGACATCGGCATTTCGGTAATGCACAAGTAACTATAGATCACTTGAGAGGTCTGCCCGTTTTCACGACGCTGCCAGGCGGGTCGGTAGTCGAAAAGCGATAGATACTCGCGCCAGCAATGGAAGCATTGCTCATCACCAGTCTTTGAAGTTTGGATTTGCATTGTTGCAAAGTATTAGTCGTTAGATTGTTCTACCATAACGGTACGTTTTTTGTAAATAAAGTTTTATTTAAAACAGCGCCTATCAACAAGGGCAAAACTTAAGATGTTTAAGTTACACTACATACGCACACTGCTGTGCGCAGGCATCTTCTCATTACGAGAGTGTTTAAAGCACGGAAGTGTTAACGGTGCGCCTAATATGTGTTGGCGAACATTACATGTCTTCGCATTATATATTTTTTATTTCACAGACAAGCAGGTTTATTGTGATTTCTTATTCCCAATTGAGCACGGAATCAAAAAATGTGCGCCGATTATATTATAACTATATAAACATATATAGACAAAATACCCAGACAGGCAACTGGAAGCAGCTACAAAGATGTGAGAAATTGGTATTCAATTGATATTCTCTCTCCCTTAATACAATTGAGAGACCCATGTCTAGTTGTGAACTATTAAAAGCTGATAAAGAATAAGAATATCCAGTCATTTATTTAAAACTCAACATAAAAAGGTAAATCGCCATGACGAGCATGTTCAAAATTTAAACAGTAACGCAAACTTGCGAGCAACTTTATAAACGTTATCGAAATGTTATAATGTTGATACAGTCTCCTTAAATACGAGAGGGATTTAAATAATAGCTAAGGACAAGTTTATATGTTGTTCGTTCAATTTTTTATTAGATGTTTTGAATAATGATTACAACGTAATATTATAATGTTTTTACGCTCCACTTAAACACGCAATAAAACAGCGTTGCTTACCTTTGAGGTGATCGCTAGAATAACGTTAACACGACAATAATATGGACATTATCAACCAACCTATCCTATGCCTACCTATCGTTTCTCTAAGACATGTGCACACAATATAACTCTATTAATTTTTGTATAGGCTATCCTATAAAAATACTAAACTAACTAATCAAATAAGGGTGACAAACGAGCACACAGTCCAATTGATGGTAAGTGCTTGCTTTGTGACCCATAGACATCTACATCTATCTTCAATAAAGAATCGAAATGCAGATGCAAAAATAATTGATTGAAGATAATGTATTACTACCCGATAATCGGTTAAAAGTCAGCATATTAAATTGCAAATTAGTGGTGGTAGCACATCACTGGTTGCGAGAACTATTGTCCACTGAGGCCCAACCCCAATCAACATGGTAGTGGAATTAAACAGAAGACTACCCCAGGAGCTACTTTTTTGAGGGTGGTGCTCAGGCTGCCCTCATGGCTCCAAAGAATCCGCTCAAGACGAAACCTGCTCAGGGCGAAAAAGACAAAGGCAACCCTGCTACGCTTCCGTGGATTTCTGCAATATCAGGGGACTTTATTCAAACCTTAACGCCGTCCACTACCATCTGGAGACGGCAAAGCCGGCCTTGCTCTTTCTAACCGAGACACAGGTGTCCTCTCCGGCTGATATTGTATCTCTCCTGCCTGGGGTACAAATTGAACACCTTTGTGCCCCGGGCTGGAGTTTGCGTACGTCAGAGAGGACATCTGTTATCGACGCCTCGGCAGTCTTGAAGGTACGGACCTGTCCATCCTATGGCTGCGCGTAGACAGCGACGACCATCCTCGCGTCTACGGGTGCCTCT
The DNA here is from genome assembly GCA_029286625.1 of Parnassius orleans. Classification (NCBI taxonomy): domain Eukaryota; kingdom Metazoa; phylum Arthropoda; class Insecta; order Lepidoptera; family Papilionidae; genus Parnassius; species Parnassius orleans. The sequence goes on from JAGSMP010000771.1 coordinate 84,630, forward strand.
ATAGGTCCCATAGCGGTAATGCCGACAGACCGACTCATCGACCACGTCCAAATGGCTGCAGACTCGTGCTACAACAGGTCCTTCCGCAGAGATCGTGATGCTCGGTGATTTTAACGCCCACCACGCTGAATGGCTTGGTTCCCGTTTAACCGATCATGCAGATCTGTTTATGACTTTGCTTGGCATATGGTCTGACACAACTGGTTACTTCGCCTATGCGGATCCCAGATGTGGAAGACCATACCTTCCCTGTTGGACCTTCTGCTGACCTCTCATCCGGACGGATATCAGGTCTCCGTCGATGCCCTCTGGCTCTTCGGACCATTGTCTGATCCGGAGCACGGTGCCACCACGCTCCCATCGCAGTTGCGATCTGCAGCTCGCCGCCGTGTTTGGCACTATAGGTCAGCCGATTGGGATGGATGCGTCTTTTGCATCCTATCCTTGGGGCGGGTTTGCTTTCGCCGGATGATCCCAACGTTGTTGCTGATTCTGTCACTGATGTGGTACTTTAGGAATGGAATTATTTATTCCATCATCTGTGGTGCCTATCGGAGGCAGAACTCAGCCATGGTTTGGTCGCTTCCGTAAAGTTGCATCACGCCATAAGCAGGTGTGTTACCGGGCCTGGGCTGACGCATCAACGTCCCGATGTAAACACTAGCGCTCTAAAAGAAGTATAATTCCGCCTCCAGGTCCTTCAAAAGTGTCATTGCCAAGGCAAAGTCAGAGCACATCGGCAGAATGGCGAGAAACTAGTTCGCTTCCCTACGGGAACACGTGCATTCTGGTCACTCGCCAAGGCTGTCCAAGGAACTTGTCAGCCATCTCGCCATCTCTGCACAGGGTGGACGACCACTCAGCCTGACGCAAAGGAGAAAGCCGATCTGCTAGGGCTCTTTTTGCTTCCAACTCGACTCTGATGACGGGGAACATACCGCCTACCATCCCGCGTGTGTGAGTGCTCCATGGAAGTGCTGTTTACACAGCGCTCGGTGCGTAAAGCACTTCCTGGACGTCAAAGTCGAGTGGGCCTGATGGAGTCCCACCTATTGTGCTGAAGACGTGTGCCCGGAGTTGGCACCGATTTTAACGCGTCTTTTCCGGTACTCCTACCCTAGGCGTAGTCCCGAACTCATGGAAGGCAGCTTTGTGCACCTGATCCCCAAAAAGGCGACCGCTCAGATCCGTCCAACTACAGGCCTATCGCTATCACCTCCTTGTTCTCCAAAGTAATGGAAACTGTTATCAACTGCCAGCTCATGCGGTACCTGAGGATCACCAGCTGATTAGTGACCGCCAGTACGGTTTCCGTCGAGGTCGCTCAGCTGGTGATCTTCTAGGTTACCTAACTCATAGATGGGCGGAGGCAGTGAGTCCAAGGAGTTGGTCGTTGTTTGACGTAGCGAAGGCCTTCGATCGGGTTTGGCACAAAGCGCTTCTTTCGAAGCCCTTCCTATGGGCTTCCCGAGAAATTGTGCAATTGATCACTAGTTTTTTGCAGATCGGAGCATCAAGGTCGTAGTAGACGGTGCATGCCCGATTACAAGCCCATTAACGCTGGTGTTCCACAAGGCTGCGTGTTATCACTGCATATCAATGATATGTTGCAAACTGGTAACATTCATTGCTATGCGGACGACAGCACTTGTGATGCTTTATACACCGGCCGCGCCAATATTTCTAGGGAAAACGTCGCCGAGTACGGAAACAAACTTGTATCTGAAGTCGAGACTTTGTTGAACAAAGTCTCGGATTGGGGGCGACTAAATTTAGTCCAGTTCAATCCGCAGAAGATACAAGTTTGCGCGTTTACCGCCAAAAGAACCCTTTGTCGTATCTCCTCAGTTTCAAGGCACTTTGTTGCCTCAGCCAGTATCGAATCCTCGGTGTCGACATATCGAGTGATGTGCAGTTTCGTGGTCACTTGAAGAGAAGGCCAATTGGCCTCTAAAAGCTTGGCGTTCAGCAGAGCGGGACAGTATTTCATGCCGGCACACCGCTTGCAACTTTACAAGGCGCAAGTTCGGCCCCACATGGAATACTGTTCCCATCTCTGGGCAGGGCTCCCCAGTGCCAGCTCCTTCCACTTGACCGCATCCAGCGCAGAGCAGCTCGAATCGTCGACGACCGAGTTCTGTCCGATCGGCTTGACTCACTGGCACTGCGTAGATATGTTGCATCTCTTTGCGTATTTTATCGCATGTACCACGGGAGTGCTCTGAGGAATTGTTCGACTAATTCCAGCCGCTCAATTTCACCATCGCACATTGCGACAGAACTCGAGATACCATCCATACCATCTGGATGATTGGCGGTCCACCACTGTGCGATTTGAAGAAGTTTCTTCCTCGCACAACCTTGTGGAATCGATTACCACCAGCGATTTTTCCGGACCGATACGACTTAGGACCTTCAAGAAAAGAGCCTACTCCTTCTTAAAGGCCGGCAACGCATCTGCAATTCCCTTGTGTTGCAGTTGTTCTGGGCGGCGGTAATCACTTACCATCAGGTGAGCCGCATGCCTGTTTGCCCTCTCCTATAAAAAAACTATTGTCTATGCATTTCATTACTTATCATAGAATTATGGCTAAAATATTTATAAAAACATTTGTTAAATACGTAATAAACTTACGAGTAATTTATTATAAAATTGCTTACAGTAAAATTATGCAACAATTTTTCAGTTATTTTTTGCTTTTGTTTCTGCGAACGGGTTGATTACAGTTGGGATATGAACCCTGGACCACGTGATACTGTGCTTTGACTTAAAGAATTAATCTATGATTTTTTTATAGAACAAGGTTTACAATAGAGCAGACGAAGGTCACTCTGGGTTACCTGTATTACAGACTACTTGGCTGGGATATGTTGTCTAGGCAAATTAACTCATCATGTATAGATAGTTTTGGGTCAAGTCAATGTAACACCATCTTCAACTTTCATTTGCAAGTTGATGAAAATGAACTATTGAAGAAGTTTTGGGAAACTTCTTCAATAGTTCACATACATTAAAATACTCACGAATTATAAATTTTAGTACTTAATGTTTTATTGTTATGAAATACTTTTTTGCTTATTACTAAGAGCTTTATGTTAATTTTATTAATTTTTTATTCATAGTACAAGTGTCATGTGTTTATGTATAGTTTATGGAAAATCCGTCCATGGCGGGTGGGATGTATGAAATCTGTCAATTACTTTGTTTACAATGTCTAGTTCATTTTATTTTACTAGATGTTGTATCCAAAGCTTGTGTTATTTATATCGCGTTGTAAATGTTTCAAATAGTACATAAGGTTTATTTATATAATATATATAATATACGACGTTTTTGACTCAGTTTTATTTCGTGAACCCTATCTCCTAGCGGTAATTTTGGGATCTGCACACTGCCCTTGTAACTCTTTAATAAATGTAGCGATAGCATTTAATATCAAGAAAGTAGTAAATATATCAATGTGTAAGTTAAGAAGGCATGTATGTAAGTAAGTATGACACATGCTTTATGTTGTGCAAAAATTTCATGTTGAATAATAAATTCTACATGAGAATTTTTAAAAGTTAAATAATAATTCCTTTTAATTTTTAGATCTGATCATTTTCTATAAAATAGTGTACAAAACTTTATTAAAAGTATAATAACTTAATACACATCATTTAATAAGTCAAACGAGAAATCGGATATTTTATCAAATATGATAGTGACGTCGTTGAAGAAAATGCTAGCGCATAGTTTTCAGGCAAGCAGTGTTATATAAAAAAAATGTATATTTGTAATACCCTTTATTTTCTAAGTATCAATTATTATATCAACTATTCCATAATTCGTTGAGTTTGAGCGTTTGGCGTGCTGCAGGGAGCGGACTGACGGCGATCTTTTTCTAATTCGTTAAACTGTAACGATTATATTCTCTGTTTATTCATTCTTGTGCTATCTAAAGTATTAAATGTACATTTTAACTTCGCCAGGACAACTTATTCTTTATAAATATTAACCTTATATTTTAGCAAAACAATTCTAGTTATCAGCACAGCGAAAGATATAAAGACTGAGACTTTGCGCTTTAAGTAATGAGAGAAGATTTGTGCCCAGTAGTGCGAAGTATATAGGTCTTAACTTTTACTTACTATTTCTTACTTCATTTTTAATTTTTATTTTATTCTCTACAGGACCTGGTGCTTATGTTATAATTATCAAAGCAAACCCTACAACTACAGAACAGACATTTTATTATGTACAAAAAGCACTTTCACACTTGCATATTTTGCTAAATCAGACATTATGAATTATGAACGTAAAATATAATGAAGTTCCAATTTTCACGCTTCACTGAGCTTGCAATCATGTCATTGCTTACTTCATCATTAAGTTAATTGCTCTAAATACGTTAATACGAGAATGTACAATATGGGCATAACAATTTGTTAATTTAATATGTGAAACTCATGCACACAGTACGACTCTAATGAAGTTTTTCTTGTCAGATGAACACTTAGAAACACAGCATATAAACTGCAAGAAGAATATGTTACAGGAGTAAAAATATGCTTACAATCCAAATTATAAAACTGAAATTTAGCAACTACTAGATATATTAAGTGTTCAAAGTATATAAGTGAATACACCTTGATTGAAGATTGAAAGATTGCATCATAGAGGGAAATTGCCATAGTAACCACACTTGGCTGGCGGGTTGGTAACCGCGGTTTTTACTTGTATTTGTTATTAGGAAGACGCTTCTGCCGATCTCCTGGTTTGTTTCTCTATGTCGCCTCTTACGACACCCATAGGATGAAATGAGGCAGTGGATATTCTTACACCGCCACTACACAGTCACTTTATAATTTTAGAACATCGAGTCTTTAATTTTGATGTTATCAACATTGAATGAATCAAGCAATGAAATTAAATATATATTTATAAGAACGTGATACAATTACTCAGATGCAATAGTAAGCCAAATGTAGGAAAATAGAAAAGGCTGGCGTGAACAGAACTGGTGTGCTCAATTTAATTATTCCTTATATCTTGACAACTTGAGTTCAATTAGTAATAATGGTTGGCTGGAGAAATGAGTATATTTAAAGGACATGTGACAATTCAAAACAACTAGACTGTAACAACTACTTATTTTCCCAAATGCCAACCTCACATACATGGTGGAGCGTTTTGAAAGACAGGTGAGGTTCCGGCGACCAGCAAGTGCCCGTATAAGCATTATTTTGATAATAATGTAGAGAACTTCATGAAAGTATAGATTAAGTTTCTTTATGAACTTTTATTTAGAACAAGTAACATTTACGTGAATATAAGATTATTTTTATAATTTTACAACGACAAATAGTTCATTTATTGGGTGATGACTACAGCAGACTATTACATCTACAACCATCTCCATGCAAAGCAGGCTACAGATGCAGTTCCACCCCTGAGGACTAAGATGAAATATCACACAGTCTGTAACTAAAGTAATTCATTATTGAAATTGAAGCACATCAGTTGGTGTACTGTGCCTTTGCAGCAGAATTGGTCGAGAAGGTTCCAACTTATTTAAGTCCATTTTTGGACTATAGTAATTAGACACAAAATACACATCAACACTGTCTGAGGATATTTTACATTTATTAACTACCTAGCACTATTAAGTATTCTGTGACATATTTTAAAAAATACTGGCTATGTGAGCATTTAAATATTAATTAAGTCTTGGCACCAGTGAACAAAAATACTATGTTTTATCTATTCGAATAAATAAAAATGCTGACATAGTATATAGTATAGAATCGAAAATAAGTCTCACTATTAAAATTAGAATTATACAGAAACAGACTAGAATAAAATACAAAATCGTGACTAGGTTAGTAGTCCATCACGTAATGATCAGAACGTTTGATTGATACTTTACAAAGAAATGAAAAGTAAAACAAAAAGTAGACTGTAAAATCTCCGTTACATATTTAAATTCTTAAAATTTCTACACGAATCTTCCATTAACATATTTAAAAAATTAGTTCCGTACGACAACGGATGGAATGAAATGTTTTAAATATATTTACTTGGTGATATTAAAGCTTGAAGTCATAATATATATTGTAAAGTTACAGGACAGTTATTGTTAAGCTTTAAATGACTTAGAGTTAACCAGATAAATTCCGTATAAACAAGTATCATTCAATATGATATTGCTTCTCAGCATATTATTTGAGTTGTGACGTGATGTGGCGGCGTAAGAAAATCTTTCATTCATTTCCCTAGGTGTCAAGAGTCGGCTATGGGGATGCTAGAAAATATCATAGCTAAAGATAAATGGCCCTGTTATCAGAAGTAAAATACCAAGACTAACGACGAGCTACAGCGTAAAAGGTGCGACACCTTTCTTGTTAGATCGCCAACTCACTTTTCAATCGTCGCAACATTTGCAAAGTGGGTTGGCGATCGCTGCAAATCCACCCTACTATGGAGGTTCATCCAGCAGAGTCTAGCAGGGACTCTTACGTGCTGAAGAAGGAAAAGAAGAAGTCGTTAGAAAGATTCACAGTAAGTGAGGCCTGGTAATACGTTTCTTTATAACAATATTACTGCTACTACTATTTAACAATATTACTTTAGGCCACAAGTTTCATATTTAACAATTTTACTTGAATTAAACTATACGATTCTACTATTTAACTAACGTAAGCGGTGTTACTTATTTTCTTTAGAATAAAAATTCATAAAAAGGTTAGTAGTCACTTAACATCAAGATATGCTCGTTTGTATAACACAAACCTCGCATACACGCGGTGTATCGGGTCCGCGAAGGGCTATTTCATGAAGATCAGCCCCACCACGTCTGCGAACTGAAACTTTCGACGTTTATTCGTGTTGAATATTTGAACTATAGGCTATATGTGTGATGCCTGTGATGCGTAGACTGAAGTCATTAATTCCATTAAAGCCATAAAATACTTTAAAAATACAAATATCAGTAAACCAAAGACGGCTAATGGATTACCCATCTTCAACAGAATACACTTAATGTATTCAATCTGTTGACATAAGACATAATATCATTTGTTATATGTCCTAGAAAACGGGAACATGTCTCATTTCTGAGAAGGTAATCAGCAGAAAAAGCATATCCCACCACAGACTAAATGATTCAGAGGAATTGTCAAAATTCACATGTCTTTCAAACATTTTCATTTTGAGACGAATAAACTTTTACATTTAGCTTGTATTTACCAAACTTGAGCAGAGCCCCGTTAAAAAGAGATATAATATGATTCCGTTTCATTTATTTTGGCAAAACGGATTAGGCTGCAAGTAACAGAGAAGAGCTTACTTTCCTTTCACAATTAATTGAAGCTGCAGAGCTTTTCGACTGACGGAAGAGAAAAGCAGAATATTTCAGCTTTACTACGTGATTCTTGAACAAATACAAAATGATGTTCCAAGTTAAATTATTGTGCAGATCATGTGACCTAGACTTAGTAAGGCAGATAAATATAGCACTAGATATGAGATAGAGTTCAAAATAGCGTATACACCTCATTATTACGTTCTCGTACTGAATGTAACCTTCACACTAAAATTTGTGTATCTGCACAAACGTTGTATACAGTTGGGATTCAAACCCAGGACCTCGCAGTAGACAGTGCTGATTCATCATGGAAACTGACCCTTTATTTTAGTTTTGTATTCGGTCACTTTCATAGCTATAATCGAGAATTTTGCCTGAAAGGTAAGGTAATCCACCTGTATTGAAGTATAATATTTTCGTTCGCGAGTTCAACTCCGTCACGTCCACTAACAGTTCGTTATGTTTCAAATTGATGTTTGAATACGTGCACCGAAACTTTAGAAAGTTTAGCTTTGTCAACTATTTGAGTTTTGTTTAGCTATTCGTTAGGTTGGTTTACGTATGTCAGATGTTAGTGCATATTAAATAATAATTTCTAACCTGTCGATTTCACTGAATTTTAGTATGTATAAATAATATACATGTACCTCAATATTATACAATATTTATTGAGATGAATAAATATTGACATCATTAATTAAGGTCTAGATTTATAGCCAGTAATACGCCTATTGCAAGCAGAACCCTTACCTGTTTTTTTTATTTGGATATACTGCTAAAGTAGATAACTATTGCTTCGTCTTACGTAAAGCGTACAGCAATAGGTTGGAGTAATTTTTTAACTTATTATGCCACTGCTTGACTACAATCCCACCTGGTGGTAAGTGGTGACGTAGCCTTAGATGGTAAATAGCATTGTCTTAGCCTAAAAAGCATATTCACTCTTGCCTTGAAGACGCCTAGATTGTATTCGGACGGAAAGATAAACGCCGGCAAATTATCCCACTCTACCCTTTGGTGTACGCATTACGAAAGACGAAGCAAGCCGTTTGGTTCCAATAATGTGAATATCGACAAAAAGAGGTGAAGAGCCGTCGACTGCCTGGTTGTTCGATGGTGGAAAGGAGAGGGAGGAATTAAAGCGTCTAATTCCTGCGCACACTCACCGAAATGCATCCCATAAAATACCTAAAGGCTGGCTACTCTGTCTGTGTCTACATTTGTCCGTCCGATTACAACATGAATGTTCTGCAAGGCAAGAATAGTCTTTAATTACAGTCATCATCATTTTAAACTTCTACAAATTAAACACAAACAATTTAAATCGCTGGAATAAACATCAATTAGACTAATTACAGTTTGATAAGTTTTGTGACTACTTGAAACTTTCGTTGAAGCCTCATTGTTAGGCACAAAGCTTTCAACTGTTCATCATTTGTCGACTTGTCTTATAAAATATTACGCCCAAGAACAGATGACGACATCTGGATTAACTTAAAAAAATTTAAAGCTTATTAAAATTTATTTTAATGAGATTATGGTTTAAGCCAATTTTCATACAAGTAAGGGCGACAAACGAGCTCAGTTCAAGTTCATCTGATGGTAAGGGAATTCTGTGTCCCATAGACACCTATTCTTGATTAAGATAGAGAGACCAGAAAGTTTGCGAGCAAAAGCATTTTAGCTTAATAGGAGTTATCGAGAATATTAGTAGTGTTAAGAGCACTCTTCACTACAAATAAATCACATTTTTAAAAGGTGGTCACGTCAGGTAATGCGGTCGTCCACCAACCTATTATGCGTAAAGATAGTATATAAGATAAATGCTCACAACAGCGAGAGAGATCCACGTTCAGCCGTGAACTTCCTACAGATATACTAATCCCATACTATGCGTTGTACTAATCTCTTGTATATTTCATTTTATAATCGAATCTTTATATGGCTATTGACTGAAATTTGGTATAGAGGTCATTATATGAAAAATATAAATATTATACGATATTAAAATATATAAGGCTTTGAATTTTAATAGTTTTAATAATACGTTCTTTGACATTTTGTTTTGATATTTTATTACATTGTCGATGGACGAGATGTTGAGGGCGAACGATGTATACATCATCTAAAATACTGAATTTTAATGCAACAGACCGGTGTTTGGAAGCAGCATATTAAGTGCAAGATTATGAGCTCTGTGGTCTTAACTCCACCCGTCGAGTGTAATGAATGTGGACAACTGTTCTAGAAAATGCGCTTTCTTGTAATAGCCGCTCTAACAGTGAACAGGGCTTTTTTGGTCCAGTGATGGAAACTTTGTAAGTAATATAAACAAAAATCCTACTGCAGTGTACAGCGTCACTCTTAAATTTCGTTGACGACGAAAAAATTGAAATTAATTGCTCTGGTTATAAAAAAATCGCGGTCGTCACACAACCGCAGACAAGTTGTGAAACAAAGTTATTAAAAAATACAAAAATATTTTAAAAATCGTGCTGATTAATTTCTGAATTAAAAGAACAATGAATATAATTCATTATCATTTGCTGCTTTACATGAAATACGAGTATTATAGCTTAACAGTAAACTGCAACGGTTAATTTAAATCAGTTACAATTGGAGTATAAACGTCTCTTTACAGTTTATTGCTTCTTTCATTGATATTTAATTTTGATTAGTAAATGGGAAATAAACTGAGTTAGTTCAACGCACAGTAATTGAAGTTGTTGAAGCACAGTGTTACTACATAAAACCGTTGAACAGTTTTCGAAACCAAAAAACATTAAAATATTTGAAACAAAAATACAACAAGTTTTTCAAACATAGAGATCATAAATGTTTCTAGCAGCAGTGTTTTTACTTTGAATACAGTTTTGCTCTCAGACGACAGATTATTTAACTACGACAGAAATGTCACACCACACTTTCCTTGCTTAACAAAGGCCTGTGAAATGCGATAAACTCTGTAACTTTTAGTATTGACTGCTTAGTTACCAAAAAAAGTTTATGCTAAATTACTTAGATGATGTAACTTTACAAATAACTAATCCTTATGAAATCATACTTTATGATAATTTTTATTATTTTTTACACGGCTAATTGGACAAACTGCTGACTTAATGTAGACAAAAAGCTGACTGCCTCACTTTTTAGGATGCGAATTATAACCAAAACCTAGAGCTTTTCAGGTTTGCTTGTCAATGTAACTTTAAGCATTTAATCCTATTATTTAAATTACTACAGCCATATGTATTAAGCCAATCTATTCGGATTCTGTAATGGAGCAATGACGCAATTAACTATAAGTATATCACTCCATGTAACACGGGCTCTATAGTGCGGAAAATTTTAACTATAGCATAATTATTTTCGGATGCAATTATCCACAATTTTCCAATTGATATTCATAGTTAAATTTATTAATAAGGAGATTTCGAATTTGTTTTAATAAGAATTTAGATATCTGTAATCTAGACAAATTTAATAACTTAATCTGAACAACATTGTAGAAATATACGGATTCCAGGTATATTATATTTGCATGCACGACAATTGCTAAAATTCGTAAAAAATTATAGGCGCAGTCAGAGAGCGCAGATAGATACCGGAGACTGTTCTTTTTTTTATAGAAGAGGGGGCAAGCGAGCATGCGCCTCACCTGATGGTAAGTGACTACAGCCGCCCATAAACAACCCGCAACACTAGGGGAATTGCAGTTGCGTTGCTGGCCTTTTAGAAAGGAGTAAGCTCTTTTTTTGTGGGTTCCTAAGTCGTATCGGTCCGGAAAAATCTCCGGTGGTAAAAAATTCCACAGAGAAGTTGTACGAAGAAAAAAACTCCTAGTAAAACGCACAGTGGTGAACCGCCAAGCATCCAGATGATGAGGATGGTATCGTGAATTTAGACGCGATGTGCGTTCGTGAAATTTGGCGGCTGGAATTAATCCGAACAATTCGTCAGAGCACTGTCCGTGGTAGATTAGATATAAAATGCAAAGGGATGCAACATCCCTACGCAGCGCCAGTGTATCGAGCCGATGAAAGATCTCAGTCGTCGACGATTCGATCCGCTCTGCGCTGGATGCGGTCAAGTAGAAGGAGCAGATGATAACAGTATTCCATGTGAGGCCAAACCTGCGTCTTGCAAAGTTGCAAGCGACGCCGGCATGAAATACTGTCTCGCTCTGCTGAGCACGCCAAGTTTTTAGAGGCCAATTTGGCCTTCCAAGTGACCACGAAACTGCACGCTATTCGATATGTCGACGCCGAGGATTCCGATGCTAGCTGAGGCAGCAAAGGAGTGCCTTGAAACTGAGGAGATACGACAAAGGGTTTCTTTTAAGCGGTAAACGTGCAAACTTGTTGTCTTCTGGGATTGAACTGGACTAAATTTAGTCACCCCAAATCCGAGACTTTGTTCAAAGACTCGACTTCGGACACAAGTTTGTCCCGGTACTCGTAGAGGTTTTCCGAAAAATATTGGCACGGCCGGTATAAGGCGTCACCAGTGCTGTCGTTCACATAGCAATGAATGTTACCAATTTGCAACATATCATTAATACGCGGAGAAACAGCGTTGGTGAGCATGCAGCCTTGTGGAACACCAGCGTTGATAGGCTTGTAATCAGAGCATGCATCGTCAACTAAGACCTGATGCCCGATCAGCTAGGAAACATTTGCACAATTTCTCGGGAAGCCCATAGGAAGGAGCTTGAAAGAAGCGCTTTGTGCCAGACCCGATCGAAGGCCTTCGCTATGTCTAAACTAACGGCCAATGCCTCCTTGGACTCTACTGCCTCCGCCCATCTATGAGTCAGACCAGAAGATCACCAGCTGATCGACCCTTATGAAAGCCGTACTGGCAGTTACTAATCAGCTGGTGATCCTCAAGGTACCTCATGAGCTGGCAGTTTATAATGGATTCCATTATTTTGGAGAACAAGAAGGTGATGGCGATAGGGTTTGAGTTGGACGGGTCTGACGGTCGCCTTTAGGGATCATGGACAAAGCTGTCTCTCCATGATTTCGGGACTACGCCTAGGGAGTAGGAGTACCGGAAAAGATGCGTAAGAACCGGTGCCAACCCGGAGCACACGTCTTCAGCACAATAGGAGGGACTCCGTCAGGCCCACTCGACTTGCTGACGTCAAGGGTAAGGAGTGCTTGCGAACCAAGCGCTGTGTAAACCGCACATCCGGCATGGAGCACTCACACCGCGGGATGGTCGGCGGTGTGTTCCTTCATCATCAAAAGTCGAGTTGGACGCTAAGAGAGAGCCTAACAGCTCGTCTTTCTCCTTTGCGGCATGGGCCAGTGAGTCGTCCTTCTTGTATTTATTTGTATTTTAAATTATTTCAGATTTTCAGTAGACTTTAGCATTGTCCACGGGACTGACATATAGGAATACTAAATTCACTTTTGCTAATAAGGATTGCGTTACAAAACATACATTATGTTAAAATACCATACTAGAATAACCTATGACCCGAGCAGTCTATTTAAGAATCGACTGAACGGAATCAATATGGGTCATGTCCCATCATTCTCCACGGGTCTGGTCTTTTTAATGTGCTTGTTAAAAAAGCGCCTGATAATCTTTACTTCGACTTTCTTACCTGCAGCAGGCGTGAAGGTTTTAGGGGTAGTCACGCCCACCACACTTTGCAGAAGGGTTGTTGCTGCGGTTGACCAATATTTAAATATTCGGTGTGTTATCTGCAATTTTGTGTTACACCTAATATTTAGTTATTGGTTAACCGCCAATAACTAAATATTAGGTGTTTTAATTTAAAGCTAAGCTACCTGATTATATTGAGCCTCTAAATATTTAAATTATGCCCGGAGAGGGATGAGATCCAATGAAGTCACGAAATTAATTTCATCTTGTCAGATTTATTGGTAAGATGTGACTTTAATTCGTTACATACATCCAATATTATGTACATTTTGCTTGAAAATATAAACTTTAAGTTATTACACACCTAGCAGGTCATCATAATCAACATTACAGCCTATCAAAGTCCACTGTTGAAAATAGGCCCCCAGAGATAGAGACGTATATAGGCTGTAACTATAATTTACTTTTTTAAATTTCTATTAACAAAAAATAACAAAGAAGAAATTATACACGCTCGTAAACGATATATTAAATCTAAAGCTCGTTTACGACTGTGCATAAGATGTAAGCGTGCAACTGATTGTTTGTTTATTTCGTAAACTGTCTATAATTCTGTATAATATAATAGAAAAACTAAAAAATATTATATATTATAATGTAAAGACGTCTTTTTCCACCATATCATGAACTTCAAGCTCACTTATTCACTCTCTCTCATCCACGCCACTTCATAAGCGATGCTAATTTTCTACGTGCGAGTTACGTTGAACTGAGAATTCGCAAGATTGCCGTTTTATATTTATGAGTACTGGTTTTGGGTTAGAAAATTTACTTACAATATGAGTTTAACTTATAATTCTGTTATTACACACCATCACGTATGTGGATGTAAATATCAATGCTTGAGATATTATATTGACGGCTCCGTGGCACAGTGGCTTAGCAATGAGTTGTTGCGCTGGGGCCGCGGGTTCGAATCTCGCACGGAACAAGTATTTGTATGGCCTACAAATAATTGTTTCAGGTCTGATGTTTGTCCTCGTGCAATTTATGTTTGTAAACTGCCCCACGATACAGGAGAAAATAGTGCGGGGTTAATGTTTTTATTAAAAATAAAATAAATGCTTGAGATATTTTTATACCTTGAAAACTTTATAAAGCCTTATAAATACCAGAAAGTACTTTTTAGTACTAGGTGCGTATTCAAATATTATATAATTTAAAAACTTCATTATGTAAGAGTTCTTATACTCTAGTCACTTTACTTCAGATTTGAAAGATACATAATATTATAAAATAAAATAAATTGCTATACTATAATATACAAATTATAATTTTATTAATTAATAATTATTTTTTTCTTAAATATAATTAAATTACTTAGAAATAAAGTAATATAAACAAAAAAACAAATAACATTGTGCTTGCTGATGAAAAAAGTTTCGTAAATGTCAGCCTCGTACCGGTAAGCGAGAAGAGTTCTAGTTAGTGACGATCTAGTAAGAGATGCAGGAATTCGATAAATGCAGGCTTAAGGCCGTGCTTTTTATCTATCCTTGGGGAAGCCTAAGTGCATCAGTGTACTTGTGATGGGCTGTAATGACGATAATGAATACAATAAGCTTGTTGGTTCAAAGCTCCACAAAAAAAAAACAGTGAGTATCGATGCGCCTAGCAATCTTAGTGCGTCGAAGCTATCTATTTAAGCTAAGCATCCTAAAACATTTATGACGCTCCGAAATTGTACGGCGGCTCCATCAGAACCGGGAACGCATTATTGTTTCGGATTCCTTCTATATTATCAGCATAATAACTAAATAAAACTAAATTATGTATGTAACATGTATGTTACAACTTCTAAACTAAGAAATTGCATTTGACTAGGATATATTTAGGTTTGTGTAAATAGTTTGCCTTTACTTGAAAAGAGAGCATATGCCTTCATCATAATATGATGAAGGATCAGTTATGGTGGGGAGGTATTTTTGGAGCACGTACAGAACTCCGTATCACTAACAGAGGTACGATATGTAACTGAGATTTTGGAAGAAATTGGTGCCATTTGTCCTTTTATAGGAGATAGATTTGTTTTATGCACGCCCCATACTGTACCAATATGTATCGAATACTTTCTGGTCAGATAGAACAAGGCAGTTTAAATAAAGCCCTTAGAACTATATACAAGTAGCTATATTTTTGATACAATAATTACGGTAAGCACAATTAGGTTGCGTGCCCGTTAATATATTTAACTAATTAAACTTGTTCGTAACGCTTCAGTATTGTCTCGTTTTTTAAGATTTTTAAAATACTCATTTAATATGGCTGGATTTTGAATTGCATTAGGTATGTGCTGTCTATAGAAATTTAACATTCCTAAGAATCGTCGTAATTGACAAACAGTTCCTGGTTTCGGGAAATTAGCTATTACACCTACTTTTTCACTTAGCGGTTTAATGCCTTCTGTCGAAACTTCATAACCCTTTTTTTACCAAAACTACATTTTTGCAAATTAATTGTTATTCCAAATTCTGTGAAACGTTCAAAATTGTTTTAAATGCTCACGGTGTTTCTCTGTGTTGCTAGCAATGATAAGGTCATCTATGTAACAAAACAAAAAATCTAATCCTTGTTAAACTGTATTTTGCATAAATCTTAGGAAAGTTTGTGCCGTTTTTAAACTGAAAATCATCCTCATAAATTCAAATGATCCGAAAGGTGTAATTGCCGTTTTCGATATCTTCCGGGTCATCATGATATTATGATAGGCTCTTTTAGGACAATACGGAAAAGATGTTTTACCAGATAACAAATAAGTAAAATCTTGCAGGCGAGGTGGGTATCTGTCCGGTTTAGTTTGTGCATTTAACGCTCTGAAGTCACCACACGGGCGAATGCTACCGTCTTTTTAACACGCAATGTAGGGATTAGACAAACTACTACTACTAGGCCTACAAATACCCATTTCCTGCATCAATCTTCACCCTTCTTAACGTCCACGGAAGTGGTAGAGGTCAGGCATGTACGGCGAACCCGAGGTCTCAATGTGGTGATAAACTCCTTGAAGGACATGGGCTTCGATGTCGGAAAACTATTTAATAAATCAGCGTACGTGTGATTATCATCTACCGTTTTAATTGAC
>JAGSMP010000772.1:0-270774 GCA_029286625.1 Parnassius orleans
CGTTTTTTAAGATTTTTAAAATACTCATTTAATATGGCTGGATTTTGAATTGCATTAGGTATGTGCTGTCTATAGAAATTTAACATTCCTAGGAATCGTCGTAATTGACAAACAGTTCCTGGTTTCGGGAAATTAGCTATTACACCTACTTTTTCACTTAGCGGTTTAATGCCTTCTGTCGAAACTTCATAACCCTTTTTTTACCAAAACTACATTTTTGCAAATTAATTGTTATTCCAACTTCTGTGAAACGTTCAAAATTGTTTTAAATGCTCACGGTGTTCTTCCTCTGTGTTGCTAGCAATGATAAGGTCATCTATGTAACAAAACAAAAAATCTAATCCTTGTTAAACTGTATTTTGCATAAATCTTAGGAAAGTTTGTGCTGCGTTTTTTAAACTGAAAATCATCCTCATAAATTTAAATGATCCGAAAGGTGTAATTGCCGTTTTCGATATCTTCCGGGTCATCATGATATTATGATAGGCTCTTTTAGGACAATACGGAAAAGATGTTTTACCAGATAACAAATAAGTAAAATCTTGCAGGCGAGGAATTGGGTATCTGTCCGGTTTAGTTTGTGCATTTAACGCTCTGAAGTCACCACACGGGCGAATGCTACCGTCTTTTTTTAACACGCAATGTAGCGGATTAGACAAACTACTACTACTAGGCCTACAAATACCCATTTCCTGCATCAATCTTCACCCTTCTTAACGTCCACGGAAGTGGTAGAGGTCGGGCATGTACGGGCGACCCCGAGGTCTCAATGTGGTGATAAACTCCTTGAAGGACATGGGCTTCGTGATGTCGGAAAACTATTTAATAAATCAGCGTACGTGTGATTATCATCTACCGTTTTAATTGACGACTTATTAAAATTAATTAAAGTACCTGAGACATTAAAATTCGTGACCTTAAATCAATAATTAACTTATGGTGTTTCAAAAAATCTGCCCCTAATATGGGCTGTTTTACATCACAAATTACAAAGGTCCATCTGAGCGCTCTACGTAATTTAAGATCTAAGACTAACGTTTTTTCACCATACGTTTTAATCTGTGTTCCATTTGCTTTGTAAATCACGTATTTCCTCACACCACTATTCACATATTTACCGCGTCGCGGAATCACTGAAATATTAGCACCAGTGTCTACAAAAAATTCCATACCTGATGTGCGATCAGTCACTGATAACCGGTGATTCCCTGGTTGCACGCAGCCTCCCACCGATGATGACTGCACCTCACTCAGTTTCCCGAACTCTCCTTCCAGTTGCAGGGTTGGACGCACTTCGCTTCCTTGTTTCGGAACCGGATATGGTAGTAACAAAGCCAGTCAGGGCTTTGTGGTGTACGTCGAGCGCCTCTCGAGACGCTCCTGCACCGTTTGGCGCTGCGTCCACGGTTGTTGCCACGTTGCCTACTCCTTCCACGTGACCTCTCCAACTCGGATAGCCTGATGTTGAGTTTGGCTATCTCTCCAAGCAACACTACCGAAACTGATGGCGCAACTAGTGTCATCATTCTATTTTTACTCGCGGAATTAAATATATAATATACTCATTGAAGTAACTGAGGCGTACTCCTCGGTAGTTTATTTTTAGCCGCTCTCTAATTCAAAATTTTGTACACCAATATCACAGTGTTCGTTAAATTACGCCGGCAAATTTTTATTCACGTAGGGGTCACCACTTTTATGTTTCTGGGTTGGTTCTAGTTTAATATATTTTTCGTAAAAAAGCCCACTTATTCGTGCTACAACCATAATATATCTGGAACATGGTTCTGCCACGTATAAATGTTTATATAATATAATGATAATTTTTGAAAGAGTATACATGCCACTGCAAGTCTTATATTATTCAATAATGACAATTATTGCAAGAACATTCCAGCCTCTGAGATTTTTTTATACAACTTGCAAAACCCGGCTGACATAGTCCTGCCTGTGTTTTTTATTTGCAAGGCGATCGGTTAAACGATATTGAAGTTGATGTGCTGCAGCGACATGGATGTCGCTGCAGTGTATAAAATTCAGTAGTTTAATACTGCAGTATATTAAATTCAATACAGCTAGAGCGGTACTTGAAACTGTAAGATTGTTTTGTTGAACTTGTAAGTTAAAACAAAGTGAATGGCATAATAACCTTCACTGTTTTAGAAACGAAATTTATCTGCATCCGCAACTTATCAGTGCCACTGATTATAAGAGGGCTGGATCTTTAATCACTTAAAGGTTAAGTATTACTAGCCATTCAGCGAGAAAACACAGCTAGCGTTCTTCGGTGTTATACCGCGAGGAGTTAGACTACACGATAATTTAAGTTTCTAGTTTTAGTTTTTATATTATAGTAATAAATATTATATCTGAATGTAATGTCATTAAATAATTTTATAAAATTTTGAAGAATTTGTTTGTGCCTCGGTGTTCCGGACTGCTGGTTATTAAAATAAATAAAATAAGAAGAAATCATCAGCGTAGCATTGTGGTGTGATATTGAGACAAATTATGGACAGACTTCTAATAAAAATAAAGAGAAATCACATATATTTGTCTTAATTACATTACCAACTGATCGACGTGGAAGAATTTAATTATAATAAATTTCATTTCTTAGCATTACTTTACGCGCATTTTAGAAACAAAATTTGATAAATTTTTAAACCATGTTAATAAATGGATTAAAATGTTATATATATCTTAAATGCATATCATAAACATTGCTCTTAATATTTTAATATATTGTCTTCATGTACCTAGATTAACATATTTACCAGTTCGGATCGTGTATTTATAATAACTATTACTTTTATGTATGTTAGTAAGTGAAATTTGTAATAATTACAGGATGAATGGCTCAATCAAATATATCATGTGTGTGAGTAGCCAACTCTTCTCAACGAATACTCAATAAATAAAACAAAAAAGTAAGTCAATAATTGACTCAGTACCACTATAACAACAACGTGATATACATTAAATTCGTCAATCAATGATAATGGCCTTATCACATTGTGATAAATGATGTTGGAGATGCATTGGGTCGGTCAATCCCTGCAGTAGGAGAAAATAATGTAATATACTGTATTGTAACACCGTGCACTATTTGTATTGTAACTACCCCATATCATCCCGTGGGTGTAGTAAAAAGCGACAGAAGGAAATAAATCAAGAGATAATATGTAGCAGCGTTTAAGCCGCTTGCTAAGCGTGGCAAATATGAAAATTTTCACCCTATGAAGTAATTTGTGAGAGAGGCAATGTTCAGCAAAGGACTTTAGTAGGCTGTAACGGTTAAAATATATAAAAAAGTTTAAATATATTTATTTCGAACATTAAATAATATCACAGAGTTAAGGCCTAATATTGGTCTTAAAAATTCATTAAATTTACTAAAAGCATACTTTGAAATTTCAAAGCTGCTTGATAATAAAAATACACACGATTTTATAGCTTTAATAAAGTTTAATAACATTTATAAGTCTTATATTATAATTGGGATATGGGTTATGAAGCGTGTTCTCGTAATGCATAAATCTATGGATATGCGTTATGAAGCGTGTTCACGTCATGCATAAATCTTATTTTGTTAATATTACAACAAACTATATAATGCTCGAAATTTAAAAATAATTATTTTCTGTATAATGATTAACTTAAAGAACCTCTTCAAAAGGAACTTGTTGGTGGATGAGACAAACACAATTGAAAAATGCATATACTTACCCTTTTATCGTTAACACAGTTCTATAGCTTTCGATTGCTATAATTTATATTCATTCTTCTAAGAGACTCCTAGAAAAAAAAAGATACATCAGCGCAACATCATTAAGGGTCGTAAATAAGAGGGAAGTCTAAAAGTTCGCGGAATGTAATTTAACATGAAGTTGCTTTTTTCAATCATTTTACTCCATTGTCTTCCGAATTTGAGCTTTATTTAAGATTTCAAGTTTCCACCTCATCGGAAGTTAGTTTGAAATCAATTACTAAATTCCACCTAGAAAGACAGACTAACAAGAAAATGATCTATAGGTCACCAACAATTGTCTGCCTTTATTTGTAGAAATAACTTGCTATCTCAGTTTCAATCTGGCTTTCGGCCTGGACACAGCATGACTACTGCACTTTTCAAAGTCACAATGAACATTCTGGAGGGCATGGAGAATAGAAAGTTCACAGTACTTGTATTGGTTGATTTTACAAATGCGTTCAACATGATTGACCATGATATCCTCCTTGCCATGCTTCAAAATCTCAAATTTTCATCTACTGCTGTAAACTGGTTTTCTTCCTACCTTTGTGGCCGTCAGCAAGCTGTCATTAATGGTCGTGACATATCTGACTAGTGTTAACTCTCCACTGGCGTGCCACAAGGTGGAATATTATCTCCACTTCTGTTCTTCATTTTAATTAACTTTCTCTCTTCTCAACTTAACTACTCTTACCATCTTTACGCTGATGACCTGCAAATATATGTTCAAGCAGACGTGAACTCTTTGTGTGACGCTTTTGCCAGACTCAATATGGATTTAACTAATCTCCATAGTTGGTCTCGTTAGTTTTCATTAATGGTCGTGACATATCTGACTGGTTAACACCAGTCAGATATGTACTCTCCACTAGCGTGCCACAAGGTGGAATATTATCTCCACTTATGTTCTCCAATTTTATTAACTTTCTCTATTCTCTACTTAGCTGCTCTTACCATCTTTACGCTGATGACCTGCAAATATATGTTCAAGCAGACGTCAACTCTTTGTGTGACGCTATTGCCAGACTCAATATGGATTTAACTAATCTCCGTAGTTGGTCTCGTAAGTTTGGTATTAGTGTAAACCCCAATAAATGCCAAGCTATAATTGGTAGCTCAACAATTGTGTAAGCTGCGTCCATGCGTTGCACCTGTCACGTTTAATAATTCTATCATACCGTATTCTGACAGCGTTAAAAATCTGGGTATCTACTTAGACACAACCTTAAGTTGGTCCACCCAAATTCAGAACATCAGCGGTTCTGGTTTCGCTAAGCTTTGCTTGAACTTGTGCTGAACCGTCTCAAATTTCTTCGGTCAAGGTAAAGGTGCAATCTCTTATTTTGCCTATTATTGACTATGCTGATGTATGTTTTCCTGATCTCAATGAGGTTTTCCTTGATAAGCTGGATCGTCTCGTCAATAACTGTATCCGTTTTATTTTTCGTCCATAAGTTTGATCATGTATCCTCATTCCGCATTCAACTTAAATGGCTTCAATTCATCAGCGAAGACAAATTAGGATACTTAACACAGTTTTCTATTTTATTGATAACCACTATCCAAATTATCTGAAACTTAAGTTTCAGTTTCTGCAGGACACTCATGAGAGACAGCTTCGTTCATCGGAACTCTTCTCTTTACCCCTTCACCGTTCGAGTTTCATATCTTCGTTTGCTGTCCAAGCTGCGCGCTATGGAATGACCTGCCTGAAAAAGAAAACCTACCTGTAAATAAACATTTAAGGAATGAGATCATTTTCTTAAAATTGCTTTACAACTGTTAAAAGTTTCGTCATTATTATAGGTGTAATCTCTGTATATTAGTTTCATCAGTATATTACATCTTTATATATCTTGTATTAAATTATATTTTCTCATAATATATAAATTTATATATTTGTATATTGATGTTTGTATTTATGTATGTATGTACAGTCTGCGGCCAATTGGACGTGCTGATATACAAATTGGTGGTGATGCCTTACCCATCACGTCTGCAGGAACGGCGGTCTGGCAGGTGGTGGCGCTCATGGAGCTTTGTTGTGTGCCTATTATTCGATGTGTTGCCTAAACCGTGTGACGTACATTCACTGTGGCTGGATTCGATCGTATTCTGTATATTTTACACGCATTGACATGCGCGACTTCGGTCGATGTTTGTTTACGCACTACCAAGGCCAACCCTCTTTTACTGGTACGCCAGTTATTTTGCTGTGAACTACGGTCCAGTTCCCAACAACGTCCTCTTCGGGGGCGCGCTGGTTGGTTGGCGCTCACTGCACACGGCGTGTGAGGAGTTGCCTCCCCACATTTTTAAAATGTGGGAGGCGAAGCCCTGTATCTTATTTGATATAAATATTGTGAGCCTTTTCCAAGCGGGAAGGGATTAATTAATAAGAAATTGACTGTTGTGAACCTGTTACAAGTAGAATAGGGACGATTTAATGTTCTTGACCCTTTTTGAGCCCTGTCTTCATGAACGCGGTTCTATAGCTTATAAGGCACTACCAACAGCTATCGATTGCTTTCGTGAATATTCATTCTTCCAAGAGACACCTAAAAGAACTGTTACTATACAAACACAACGTAAATAAGGGTCCTGACTAAGACAATCACGCCATAAATTTGTTAAACGGCCTATATTTAAACCTTTAGAAAGATCAATATATGCGTAATATTCTGGTCAAGTAAATTTTATATGTCTTAAAGATATAAATTCTAAAGAAAGAAATAAAGAGATCAGGGGGTGGGAGTCGTTACAATATCTTAAATGCATATCATAAACATTGGGCGAATGGCTCAATCAAATATATCATGTGTGTAAGTAGCCAACTCGTCTCAACGAATACGCAACTGAACTATTTTTTCATAAAAGATGACGTGATTGAATTAATATTCGAATTACTTATAAATAAATAAAACAAAAAAGTAAGTCAATAATTGACTGAGAACCACTATAACAACAACGTGATATACATTAAATTAGTCAACTAATGATAATGGCCTTATCACATTGTGATAAATGAGGTTGGAGGTGCATTGGGTCGGTCAATCCCTGGAGTAGGAGAAAATAATGTAATATACTGTATTGTAACACCGTGCAGTATTTGTATTGTAACTACCCCATATCATCCCGTGGGTATCGTAAGAAGCTAAAGAATGAAATAAATCAAGAGATAATATGTACTAACTTATGCACACATACACAAACACACACACACACACACACACACACGCAGTTTTCACGCTTGTGACAACTATGACAAATGTCCTTGCAGGCAGGTTGGGCGCATGTATTCTGTGAGCGCGTGGTCCTACACCGGCAGAGGCCACCCATTCGTGTTACAACCATAATATAGCTGGAACATGGTTCTGCCACGTATAAATGTTTATATATACTAAATTTTAATATTGCATTTCCCTTCTTGAATACCTAATAATATTTGATACGTTAATATTTATTTTATATTTTATAATATCTTACAAATATCATTTTGAAAGTCACTAACGAACAATTCTTAGACCCGCTAAGTATATGACGACGTTTTGACGTGATCTAACAGTTTCTGAAATTACGTTCATTACAATCTATCAGTCAACTACTGAACACAGGCCTCCCCACAGATAATCTCATTTGTGACAGGCGGGTTGGCAACCGCAGTTTTTTTTACTTTAGATCTACCTAGTTGTGGTTAAGAAGATACTGTGAAGATGGAGCCACACCCACGGGACGATTAGGGCTAGTAGATATTCTTTCTACGCTAATACACATTGTCATTTGAATTAATTTTGTTATAAATTTCCACTTTATTACTAAATAGATCTGGAAAAAATATTTGAAAAAAGTTATTTCAAGCATAAAATATCCTAATTAATTCCAAATTTGCAACTGTTTATAGGAGAAATTTATTACCTATGTATTTTTCATATGAAATTTTATTAGATAAAGAATATGTAACAGAAAATATTTTTTAAGTAAATTCATATTACAAGAATGTTATAAACAAAACAAAATACTTTAAATACGCGGCGTTTTGCGCGCTCCTCAAACTCAAAACCGTTAGCCGATGGAGGACTTAGGTATAGGAAAAACCCAAAAACCCCATTCGGGTGATCAAAGGTAGCGTCCACTATATGCCGACCAACTTAGTTTGATCCACTTATTTTGATCTACCTAATATTTTTTATTTATTCTGTGCAAATATTTAGTAGTAATATTTAAAACATGGGATTTAATGAGGATGTTAAAAAAAAATTCATTCAGTAGTCAAGAACAGAAATAAAAATAAGGATTGTTTATCGACGGTCGATAAAATTTTGAATTACTAGATTTTTAAACACAGCAGCATAACAGTTTAAGTATAATATGTTATTGTGTGGATTTAACAGGATTTTAATTTTTCTTGTATTTGTAGTATTTTAATGTATTTTACTAATCCCAGCATTTCATTTATGTTTAACACTGGAGCTCTGCAAGTAAATAAATAAGTAATAACTTTATTAAAGAATGACATCAAAATCACAAAAATTCCTCGATTCAGAAAATATCAAAATTATGTTGTAGAATAGAGTCCAGTCGCTTTGTCATGCCTACGCAACAAACAATAGCACCAGTAGTGCGCTTGTTGATAGCTGTTATCGCCCGCATAAATTACTTCCGGACTGATCTGGTTTTACATTGCGAAATTAAGTATGCCGTACGTGGGTGACTTGTGTGCGATGTCTTACTCAAACGAGGAATATTTTAATATGTTGATGTGTCTTGGGAAATGTGACTGCAATTATGCAGAAGCACGAAGACTTTTCGAGGAGCGCTTTGCTACTCCACGAAATATACAATTTCCGTCGGCGATGACGTTCCAACGACTTCACATTCGTATGTGCATGGCCGTGATCAACAAAGTTCAGATTCAGGAAGGCCGAGAATGTACGACGACGACATCGAGGAGCATATTCTCGACATGTTTGGGGAACATCCGACGCGGAGCACGAGCTTGGTGGCACGTGAACTAGGTGTGAACCACATGCGTGTTTGGAGAGCCCTCAAAGATGATGGCCAGCACCCGTATCATTATCGTCGAGTTCAGTGTCTTCTACCCATCGACAACGATGGATTATGAATGGTTTCTCGATAAGATTGAAGGAGATCCTGGTTTTAACCGCTTAATTTTCACGGATGAAGGCTCTTTTGTTAGAATAAGTGTATTTGACGCTCATAATGAACACGTATGGTCAACGAGTAATCCGCATTCTTATAAACCAAGCCACTTTTGACACCGATGGAAAATCAATGTTTGGGCGGGAATCATAGTTGACAAAATTATTGGTCCATATTTTCTTGACCACACAATGAGAGGTGAAAACTACGGACGCTTTTTGCGAGAAGAACTAAGCATTGAACTTTACGAAATAAATCAAGACCTCGTTCGTCGCATATGGTTTCAATACGATGGCGCACCACCACATTTCTCCCGTTGTGTAAGAAATTTTTTGGATACAGAATTCGGTGCCAGATGGATTGGCCGTGGTGGACCGGTAAATTGGCCGGCGCGATCACCTGATCTAACACCTTTAGATTTTTATCTCTGGGGTGCGATTAAGCAGTCTGTATTCCAAAAAACATGCGATACCGAGGCGGAAATGCGTACACGAATATCTGTTATGCAACGCGTACGTTCAGAGATTATAAGCCGGTGTCGCAAATGCATAGAGGTACAAGGCGGACATATTGAACAACATCTTCATGGTCGTCAAGTAGAATATAGTGATGAATTAGTGTTTGTGTATAATTACAACAATCGGTCAAAATACAATTTTAAAAGTCGCGATAATCGACCACCAAAGTGATAACAGCTGAATGATGTGCTGAGGTCACGATCTTAGTGCAGTTAGTGTAGGTATGACGCGCGCACGCGCGCGCGTGCCTCGTCTTTGATGTACGACGCCGCAGGCCGCCGCAGGCCGCCGCTGCTTGCTGTTTCGCTTTAGTTGCTTGATAATTCCAGGCAGAGGTAATCAATCTAGATAAAATTTACAAATATTAGGTCCTTACATATGGAATTGGCGTTTTGTACGGGAGGAATATAAAGTCAATGTTTTTTTGTAAAATATATTTAACTAATCAAAGTATGCACCGTTGTTATCTATGCACTTTTGCCATCTTATAGGTTGTTCAATGATCCCTTTACTAAAAAAAACCATGGGAGCGAGAATCAATAAACTCTTTGAAGGCGGTTTAGACTGCCGCATCGGAGTTGAATTTTTTTCCTTGTAAGAAGTTGTCCAAATTCCGGAATAAATGGTAATCTGTTGGAGCAAGGTCTGGGGAGTACGGTGGATGTTGCAGACATTCCAGTTGTAGCTCATTTAATTTAGTGGTTGTTTGTGGTGCAGTGTGTGGTCTTGCGTTGTCGTGAAGCAGCAGTGGCCTAGAGCGATTGACCAATCTCGGTTGTTTAGCAGCTAGTTCTTCCTTCATTCCTTTGGTGGATCCAAACACTCACAAGTAACTTTCTGAGTCAATTTTCGTTTAGAGCAGGATTTGGCTGGGTCTCCAGGGGTACAGCCATTGCGACGAGCGCTTCTGATTATCGTACATTATCCACTTTTCATCACAAGTAATGATTTGATTTAAAATCCCTTCATTATTGTGTCGGTTGAGCAAAGTAATACAGCAGTCGACGCGTGTTTGCAAGTTAGATTCACTCAAATCATGAGGTACCCATCGTTCAAGTTTTTTTTCTTTCCCGATTTGCTTCAAGTGGATTAATACAGTTTTGTCACTTACCCCAAAGCCTGCAGCTATCTCTGAAGTGCTTTGTGATGGATCCGCTTCCACAATAGCCTTTAATTCTTCATTTTCCACTTTGGTGTCCGGCCGTCCACGGGGTTGGTTCTGAAGGTCAAAATTTCCAGAACGAAAACGTTGAAACCAAAAACGTACCGTGTTTTCTTTTGCGACACCAGCGCCGTACACATCATTAATCCTTCGAGCTGTTTCTGCAGCACTGGTACCACGGTAGTACTCGTACTCGTAAATATACCGATATTTCATGTTTTCCATTGTGCGGTAATAAGCGACGCCAAATAATAAAATAATGAGGAAAAAACAAATGAATGACTGTTTTTCAAAACTCAAATGTACCAGCTAAATGAATTAATAAATTTGAATTTGGAATTCTTAACCAAAGAGGAGATATTTAGATCAAAGTGGTCAGCACGACCAAACGCTAATTTCATATATAAGGACCTAATATTATTTAATTAAAATTTAATTTGATTATTTTTATGTCGAGTTTTCCGAAGTAAAGTTATTTCTATACGATTGAATACTGATTTTGATAACGCACTTAACGGGAACCACAGGGTTTTTGTTACATATTGTATAAGAATGTATTATCATTTCCACAATAATTTCTTTAGTTAAACTAAATTACTAAAACTACGTAAAACTTACTACCGAACTACCTAGCTAACTACCGGGCTCACCACCGAGCTAATTACCGAGCTGACTGCCAAGCTAACTACCGAGGAGGGCGCGTGACAGGAGGTGACTGACTCGCCTAGCGGCGGCTCGCTAAAAATGATGATTCCAAACTGTACACATGACGTACAGTTTTGAAGAAAAAAAAATATAATTTTTAAACAAAAAATTAAAATTAAAAGTAACATGCCCTTAAATCAACCTAACCTCTACCGCGTCGCGAGTTCGCAGAACTACGCGACGCCGGCGACGACGGTGCGCTCGAATTTGCTAACATGATTATCAAACACAGAACAATGAAATGTTACAATGTACAGTTATAATTCATAACGAATGTTTATTTTAAGCTATACATGTTAACTCGAATTTCAAATTACTAAATAGAAAATAATCTTTCCAAAACATATATGAATATAAAATGTCGAAATTTACCAAGAGTTTTAATTTAACCAAAGAATTATTATCAAAGACTAAATGTTGACTGGAAGAAATTTAGTTGGAATAAATCTTCCCTTATACAATATTTACATGTCACCAGCACACTCAACCCAGAAATAATAAAATGAAAATATATTTTTAAACCGTCAATATATTCTGAAAAAGAAAGATTAAAATTTCACTTCAATAAAATAAAATAAAATTATTTTCGAAAATTATATTGATTTAATTATTCACTGATTTATTTTCTCTTCATTCAATCACTATTTTCGGCACTTCCTGTATCTGTAAGGAAGATGGTGCTTGTTCCCGTATTTTCGGTATATGAACCATCATCTGCTTGCCTATCCAATTTTTAGTTCTAGCATTGCATCGTCTGTAAATGAAATAAATCACCAGAATAATGATTACGATAATTACTACTAAAAATCCAATATTAAGCAGCTTTAGATACTCTTCAACCATGCTGGCACTACTACCAGCTTGGGCGATAATTACTTCTTCTTTACTTTGATTCTCTCCCATCTCTGGTACCTACTTTTTACGAATATTAATATTCAAATTATTACTTAAATTTTAATAATTAAATTATATATTCAAAATGTATTGACGTTTACAAAATGCGAATTGACAACGTATATTAACCTGGATACAATGTTTAGCTCAGCTGAAATCGAACCGGTGGCCTAATCACATGGCCGCTACCTGTTACACGGCTGTGAAGAACGGTTAATTGGTTTCGACCATATTATGTCATCGGCACTTCATATCCCCTCGCGGTCCTGCCCTGAGGCCTAAAAGTGGACGGTAATTCCTCCACCCAATTATCTTGAGCTCTCCAAAAAACATCCACAACGTGCGATCCACGAATCATAAACATCTTTAGCGACGGTTTTGGCCGAAATATCCTTAACTGGGACCGCTTGCGGCCAACCCGTGGCCCTATCAATCATCGTAACACAGTACTGAAATCCATCTTCCGTGATAGGTAACGGACCGACAATGTCAACGTGTATGTGTTCAAATCTCTTACACTTTTCAAAATTGGAAACAGTTTGCCTATTGATTTTAGCGCGTTGGCAATTCACCGTCAAATACCTATGTCTTTATTTATATTCGGCCAAAAAAATCTGTCTTTAGTCATCTTACGAAAAATTATTTTTCTAAATTTTTCTGGTACATACGGTCTAATTTTGCTAGTTGAAATTTCGCAATACAAAGATTCTTTACTATTAGGCAATGGTAAGTTTTTAAATATCAAATGATTATTAGAATTACTTTTCATTGTTTCAATGTAACTTTCAATGTATATTCCAATGCAAGTTCAGCAAAGTCTATTGTTGTGGGAGCGTATATTGCTTCAATTCTCGACAACGTGTCAGCGATAACATTCTGTTCTCCAGTTACATGACGAATATCCGTTGTATATTTGCTGATGTATGCCAACTGACGATTGCGTCTAGGTGTTTCTGTACTGCTACCTATCACCTTTTTAAATGCAAAACAAAGTGGTTTATGATCCGTAAATATAATTAAATTTTGCCCTTCAATTAAATTTCGAAAATATTTTACCGCTGAAAATACTGCTAGTAGTTCTCGGTCATAGGTGCTACTTCTTTCTGCCCCATTCATTTTTTTTAAATACCCTAAAGGTATCCAAATTCCGTTATGTTTTGGTTGTAGTACGGCACCTATACCGATATTTGATGCATCTGTCATCGATGCTAACGGAACGTCGGGTAGAGGATGAGATAAAGTAACAACCTTTTGCAAATCAATTTTACAGTCATTCCTTCCTGTCCCAAATACAACTTCAGTATTGACTTTCTTTTAGATTTTTAAAATACTCATTTAATATGGCTGGATTTTGAATTGCATTAGGTATGTGCTGTCTATAGAAATTTAACATTCTAGGAATCGTCGTAATTGATAAACAGTTCCTGGTTTCGGAAAATTAACTTCTTACTTTTTCTTAGCGGTTTAATGCCTTCTGTCGAAAATTCATAACCTTTTTACCAAAACTACATTTTGCAAATTAATTGTTATTCCAAATTCTGAAACGTTCAAAATTGTTTTAAATGCTCGATGTTGTTCCTATGTGTTGCTAGCAATCATAAGGTCATCTATGTAACAAAACGAAAAATGTAATCCTTGTAAAACTGTATTTTGCATAAATCTTAGGAAAGTTTGTGCTGCGTTTTTTAAACTGAAAATCATCCTCAAGGTGTGGCAATTGCCGTTTTTTCGATACCTTCCGGGGTCATCATGTAATATGATAGGCTCTTTTTAGGACAATACGGGAAAAGATGTTTTTACCAGATAACAAATAAGTAAAATCTTGCAGGCGAGGAATTGGGTATCTGTCCGGTTTAGTTTGTGCATTTAACGCTCTGAAGTCACCACACGGGCGAATGATACCGTCTTTTTTTAACACACAACGTAGCGGATTAGACAAACTACTACTACTAGGCCTACAAATACCCATTTCCAGCATTAATCTTCCCTTAACTTCTCATAACGTCCCACGGGAAGTGGTAGAGTCGGGCATGTACGGGCGACCCCGAGGTCTCAATGTGGTGATAAACTCCTTAAAGGACATGGGCTTCGTGATGTCGGAAAACAATTTAATAAATCAGCGTACGGGTGATTATCATCTACCGTTTTAATTGACGACTCAAAAATAAATTAAAGTACCTGAGATATTAAAATTCGTGACCTTAAATCAATAATTAACTTATGGTGTTTCAAAAAATCTGTCCCTTAAATGGGCTGGTTTACATAACACATTACAAAGGTCCATCTGAGAGCTCTACGTAATTTAAGATCTAAAACTAACGTTTTTTCACCATACATTTTAATCTGTGTACTATTTGCTCTGTAAAGCACGTATTTACTCACACCACTATTCACATATTTACCGCGTCGCGGAATCACTGAAATATTAGCACCAGTGCCTACAAAAAATTCCATACCTGATTTGCGATCAGTCACTGATAACCGGTGATTCCCTGGTTGCAAGCAGCCTCCCACCGATGATGACTGCACCTTACTCAGTTTCCCAAACTCTCCTTCCAGTTGCAGGGTTGGACGTACTTCGCTTCCTTGTTTCGGAACCGGATATGGTAGTAACAAAGCCAGTCAGGGCTTTGTGGTGTACGGCGAGCGCCTCTCGAGACGCTCCTGCACCGTTTGGCGCTGCGTCCACGGTTGTTGCCACGTTGCCTACTCCTTCCACGTGACCTCTCCAACTCGGATAGCCTGATGTTGAGTTTGGCTATCTCTCCAAGCACCACTACCGAAACTGATTGCGCAACTGGTGTCATCATTCTATTTTTACTCGCGGGATTAAATGTATAATATACTCAGTGAACTAACTGAGGCGTCCTCCTCGGTAGTTTATTTTGAGCCGATTCAAATTCTAATTTAAAATTTTGGACACCAATAACACTGTGTTCGTTAAATTACGCAAATTTTAATCACGTAGGGTCACCACTTTTATGTTTCTGGGTTGGTTCTAGTTTAATATATTATTCGTAAAAAGCCCACTCATTCGTGCTACAACCATAATATATCTGGAACATGGTTCTGCCACATATAAATGTTTATAAAATATAATGATAATTTCTGAAAGAGTATACATGCCACTAAGTCTTATATTATTCAATAATCCGAGTCTATCCTGGCTTTGTCGCTCAAATATTCAAAATTTTATTCTTTACGCAAATCTAGTCGCAAATTCATAATAGGTAAATATTTAAAAACTATAAAGCGACGAAAACCTATTAAGTCTATAAACAGTAATCTTGCTCAGGCCTCAACTCTTAATATTCCCGCATTTTACACTTTTGGTGTAAAATACAATTAATATACATCCTTACTCAACACTACACAAACACACACACGCAGTTCACGCTTGTGACAACTATGACAATGTCCTGGCAGGCAGGTTGGGCGCATGTATTCTGTGAGCGTGGTCATACCAGCAGAGCCCACCCATTCGTGCTACAACCATAATATAGCTGGAATGGTTCTGACGTATAAATGCTTATATATTGCTTATATCGTACTATAATGATAATTTTTGAAAGAGTATACATGCCACTGCAAGTCTTATATTATTCAATAATGACAATTATTGCAGAACATTCAGCCTCTGAGATTTTTATACAACTTGCAAAACCCGGCTGACAGTCCTGCCTGTGTCTTTTATTTGCAAGGCGATCGGTTAACCGATATAAAAGTTGATGTGCTGCAGCGACATAGATGTTGCTGCAGTGTATAACATTCAGTAGTTTAATATTGCAGTATATTAAATTCAATACCGCTAGAGCGGTATGAATTGTTTTGTTGAACTTGTAAGTTAAAACAAAGTGGATGGCATAATAACCTTCATCCGCAACTTATCAGCGCCACTGGTTATAAGAGGGCTGGATCTTTTCTCGCTTAATAGGTTGAAAGTGCCTCATGGCGTAAAACATATTATCCCTCTTCGTTAAATCCTCAACTCAACAACTATAGACCTATTTCTATCTGCCCTTTCTATCAAAACTTCTTGAATCTATAGTTCACCAGCATTGTCTGCCTTTATTGTAGAAATAACTTGCTATCTCAGTTTCAATCTGGCTTTCGGCCTGGACACAGCACAACCACTGCACTTTTCAAAGTCAAAATGAACATTCAGGAGGAATGGAGAATAGAAAGGTCTGATACTTGTATTGGTTGATTTTAAATACGTTCAACATGATTGACCATGATATCCTCCTTGCCATGCTTCAAAATCTCAAAATTTCATCTACTGCTAGACTGGTTTCTTCCTTTTGTGGCCGTCAGCAAGCTGTCATTAATGGTTGTGACATATCTGACTGGTGTTAACTCTCACTGGCGTGCCACAGGTGGAATATTATCTCCACTTCTGTTCTCCATTTTATTAACTTTCTCTCTTTCAACAATACTCTTACCATCTTTACGCTGATGACCTGCAAATATATTTTCAAACAGACGTCATCTCTTTGTGTGACGCTATTGCCAGACTCAATATGGTTTAAATAATCTCCGTAGTTGGTCTTGTAAGTTTGGTATTTGTGTAAACGCCAATAAATGCAAATATAATAATTAGTGTGCTCAACAATTGTATAGCTTGACGTCCATTGCGTTGCACCTGTCACGTTTGATAATTCTATCATACCGTATTCTGACAGCGTTAAAATTCGAATATCTACTTGACACAACCTTGTTGGTCCACCCAAATTCAGAACATCAATGGTTCTGTTTTCGCTAAGCTCAGTGCTTTGAACCGTCTCAGGAAATTTCTTCCGGTCAAGGTAAAGATAACTCTGGTGCAATCTCTTATTTTGCCCATTATTGACTATGCTGATGTATGTTTTCCTGATCTCAATGAGGTTTTCCTTGATTAGCCGGATCGTCTCGTCAATAACTGTATCCGTTTTATTTTTCGTCCTCGCAAGTTTGATCATGTATCCTCATTCCGCACTCAGCTTAAATGGCTTCCAATTCGTCAGCGAAGACAAATTAGGATACTTAACACAGTTTTTCTATTTTATTCGATAACCACTATCCAAATTATCTGAAACTTAAGTTTCAGTTTCCGCGGGACACTCATGAGAGACAGCTTCGTTCATCGGAGACTCTTGCTCTCTTTATACCCCTTCACCGTTCGAGTTTCATATCTTCATCGTTTGCTGTCCAAGCCGCGCGCCTTTGAAATGACCTGCCTGAAAAAGTCAAGCTACCTGCAAACAAACATTTAAGAAGAATTTTCCAGATCATTTTCTTAAAATTGCTTTACAACTGTTAAAAGTTTCGTCGTTATTATAGGTGTAATCTCTGTATATTAGTTTCATCAGTATATTACGTATCTTTATATATCTTGTATTATATTATATTTTCTTATAATATATAAATTTATATATTTGTATATTGATGTATGTATTTATGTATGTATGTGTGTATATGTATGTATATATGTATATGTATGTATAATATGTATATGAATGTGTGTATGTTTATTTCTTTGTAACCGCCTTCGTAGTTCTATCACTGCCCTAAGGTTGACTGGCAGAGAATGCTTTTAGCATTAAGTCCGCCTTTCGTTCCTGTACTTAATGTGTAAGGTTCAATAAAGTTTAAATAAATAAATAAATAAATTTGTAATAAGGACAGAGTGAATGGCTCTATCACATATATAATATGTGTGAGTAGCCAACTTTTCTTGCTGGTTCTTCCCAGGACAGAGGTTTTTTTTTCGAACCAGTGGTAAAGTAAAAAATGACTTTCAATAAGAATTACACATGTAATCTATATTGAATAAAAAATTATTCTATTCTATTCTATTCTAACTCGTCTCAACGAATACTCAACTGAACTGTATTTACATAAAAGATGACATTATTGAATTACTATTCGAATTACTTATAGTAGGGCTACGATGGCTATCCGAGTACAGAATCAGAGTACGAAACCTATCCAACTGCAAATAGGTGCAAGACAGGGTGACGTTATATCCCAGAAACTCTTCACCGCTGCATTGGAAGACGTTTTCATGCTACTGAACTGGAAAGAATACGGTATTAACATCAATGGCGAGTACATCACTTACCTTCGATTTGCCGACGATACAGTTCTTATGGGAGAATCACTGGAGGACCTAAGCACTATGCTCAATGACCTCAATAGTGTCTTCCAACGGATAAGTCTTAAGAAGAACATGGAAAACAAATGTTTAATGTTCATGTTTAATCATTCATGTTTAATGTCCATGTCACACCTATGCCGGTAGTTGTTGGGAGCACTAAGCTCGAAGCTGCTGATGAGTATGTTTATCTGGGACAAGAAGTCCGACTAGGTAAGTCCAATTTCGATCGAGAGGTCAATCGGATTCTACTCGGCTGGGCAGCGTTCGGGAAATTACGACACATCTTCTCGTCAGGTATACCTCAAACCTGAAAACGAGATTGTACAACCAGTACGTGTTGCCAGTGATGACTTATGGATCTGAGACTTGGTGCTTCACTGCTGGCCGTATGAGGATAAAGCTCCGATAGAGGACGCTCAAGATCGCTCAGCGAGCTATGGAGAGGGCTATGCTCGGGGTTACTCTGCGATAAACTTAGAAATGAGGATATCAGTAGAACCAGAGTGAACGACATATACCAACGGATTAGTAAGCTGAATTGGTAAATGTCCAGCCATATTGCTCGAAGAACCGACAACCGATGGGGTAAAAAGGTTCTCAAGTGGCAGCCTCGTACTGGTAGTCCAAGTGTAGGGCGATGGCTGCAGGTGGATCAGGACCGTGCTTTGTGGCATTCCTTGGGGAAGGCCTATGTGTAGCAGTGGACTTATGAAGGGCTGTAATGATGATGATGATGATGATGAATAGAAGAACAAGACGATTACATTGCAATAATAAAGATAAATAACAAATATAATTGAAAAATGGGTCAAAAATTTCCCAAGTTAATGAGGGTGTTCTTGTATTACTGGAGGGTGTTTATGTAATGATTGCTTATATGAGGGAGTTGCCGGAGACACATACCCATGGGTGTACATATATATATATATATATATATAGTGGTCGGCTGACTGACTGCTACTAGTAATGTTGCACAATGTATAGTCCTTCCTATATTAGGGACTTATGATAGTAAGGTAGCAAAAGCATTAATATAGAAGTCATATTATGTATGGACATATAATAGTAAGGTCTATGAAATAAAGCAAATATGTGGAAGGTCTCAAATATGTTAAAGCATTATATTGAAAGAAATGGGACTTGAAAAGGATTATTATAGTGGCGTGTAGATTGCTTCACAGCGTCCGAGACCAAGGTAAACTTAGACTCGCTAATCGATGTGTCCTTCCTATACATATCATCTTAGTGCCGGTGCTAAACGGGTTTGTTGTAGCAATACGACTTACCCATGGACATCGCACACCCTTCCGCTTGTCGGCGGCGTCTTAGCGCAGCGTTATGATACGTCGACTATTTCGGATTAGTGAGTGTGTTTGGTAGTACTTAAGTGCCGCAAGCATACCTAACACCATGTATAGTGCAATAGCGCTATAATACGGAGTTTTCGCTACTGACGTCTTAGTAGTGTGCTAAGGTGGTGGTATTTTTAGTTAACAACACAACCGATTTTATTACCAAAGTCGATAGAGATCATGGGCGCACCCTCACAACACACCCAGTATTGTGCGGGGGCGCCATCCGTACGATAGTTGCATTGATGCTTACCTACTTGCGGTATTGCGTCTTGTGATGGTTCTCGGATGTGCTGCGCCTGATCGACGCATCTTGTGGTTCTTCGATGCCGATGGCGGGTGGTGATGTCTGCTGGGATTGTATGAGGACCTTGGGATGGTGTAAGCCCGATGATAGTCGTATTGATGCTTGTTGCGTTCTGCAGCATCGCGTCTCTGCGGTGGTTGTTTGGCGGGTCGTAATTCTCAATGACGCTCTCTGCGTCTTGGGTTGACTTCTAACCCAAGTAGCTTTGCCCAGTTGAGTCCCTTTATTACGGGGCTGCAGATTGTCTGACCTTCATTATGTTTTATATAGCAACATAATAATATATCTCTTTAAAGTTCCACCTTTGAATCATTGAAGGCAACTTGTTGGTGGGTGAGAAACATGATCGAAAATGCATATAATCAACGTCAGTGACACAAACCCTTTCTGATGGCGAATTATTACTATTATCTTATAATTGCCTTTTGGCTATATCTGCCATTGTATTGCTTGGTGGAGCATATGTGTCGACCTCATGCAGGTGGTAGCTGGAGGGAGAATCTGAGGAGGCTCTTAAGGCTGCGGCCGAAAGTCGCGCAACGTGGGACCCCATTCCCTTGAGGTGAGCGGTAGACTCATGACACGCCCAGGCCAATTCCGTGCTGATCATGCAATTGGTGGTGATGCCTTACACTTACATCACGTCTGCAGGAACGGTGGTCTGGCAGGTGATGGCGCTCACGTAGGGCTTTTTATGGCCAGTGTGCCTATTATTCGACGTGTTGCCTAAACCGTGTGACATACATTCACTGTGGCTGGATTCGATCGTATTCTGTATGACGTTTACACGCATTGACATGCGCGACTTCGGTCGATGTTTGTGCTTAAGCACTACAAAGGGGCCAAGCCCTCATTTACTGGTACGCCAGTTATTTTGCAGTGGACTACGGTCCAGTTCTCAACTTAATGTCCTCTCGGGGAGCGCGTTGGTTGGTTGGGCTCACCTGCACACGGCGTGTGTGGAGCCGTGTGCTCCCTCATTATTTTAAAATGTGGAGAGCGAAGCCCACTTTTCTGGTATTTTATATAAATATTGTGAGCCTTTTCCAAGCGGGAAGGGATTAATTAATAAGAAATTGACTGATGTGAACCTGATACAAGTGGAATAGGGATGATTTAATGTTCTTAACTTTTTTGAGCCC
Source organism: Parnassius orleans (assembly GCA_029286625.1). NCBI lineage: Eukaryota > Metazoa > Arthropoda > Insecta > Lepidoptera > Papilionidae > Parnassius > Parnassius orleans. Next base: position 21,131 of record JAGSMP010000772.1, read on the forward strand.
TGTCTTCGTGAACGGGGTTCTTTAGCTCATAAGGCACTACCTACAGCTTTCGACTGCTCTAGTGAATATACATTCTTCCAAGAGACACTTAAAAGAACGAAGTTACTATACAAACACAACGTAAATAAGGGTCCTAATTATGACGATCACGCTATAAATTTATTAAGCGGCCTATAGTTAAACCTTTAGAAAGATCAATATATGGTTAACAGACTGGTCACGCAAATTTGATCTATTTTGATATATCATATAGATAAAGATTCTAAAGAAAGAAATAGGGGGGAGGATGCGTAGCAAAATCATAAGTGTAGTATTGTGATAGGAAGTTATGGGCACATTTCTGTTAAAATAAAATTAATGTACATATTATACTTGTCTACTACTACTTACTAACTGATCGACGTGAAAGAATTTACTTACAATAAATTGCGTTTCTTCGCATTACCTTACGCGCATTTTAGAAACAAAATTTGATAAATTTTTAAATCATGTTACTAAAACCTTTATATTACGAGTATACATATTTTAAATGTATATCTTAAAAATTGCTCTTAATATTTTAATATGTTGTCTTCATGTACTTAGATTTACATACTTACCGGTGCGTGCATTTATAATAACCATTACTTGTAAAAATAGATTGTAAGTGGAATTGTAATAATAGGGTGAATGGCTCTATCACATATATCATATCTGTGAGTAGCCAACCTCGTCTCAACGAATACTCAACTGAACTGTACTATACAAAAGATGACATTATTGAATTACTATTCGAATTACTTATAGTAGGCCACGATGGCTATCTGAGTACAGAATCAGAGTACGAAACCTATCCAACTGCAAATAGGTGCAAGACAGGGTGACGTTATATCCGGAAACTCTTCACCGCTGCATTGGAAGACGTTTTCATGCTACTGAACGGAAAGGATACGGTATTAACATCAATGGCAGGTACATCACCTTCAATTTGCCGACGACACAGTTCTTATACTTAGAATCGCTGGAGGACCTAAACATTATGCTCCAGCCAACCTCAATAGTGTCTCCCAACGGATGGAATTAAGAAGAACATGGAAAAAACAAAATCATGTTTAATGTCATGTCACACCTATGGCCGGTAGTTGTTGGGAGCAGTAAGCTCGAAGCTGCTAATGAGTATAACCTGGACAAATAACGGTGGTAAGTACGCAACAGCTTTTGCTTTTGTTGCACGTATGGAACCGGCTCGGAAGGCGGAAGGTTAGTACCCGACCTCACAGGAGCCAGCCGTGAAGTGGAAGCTCTGCTTTTTGCGTTTCGTCTGGTGATGCAGGTGAACGGGGCCCAATTCCCCCTCCCCATAAACATAGTTTTTTTCATTCATTCATTCATTCATTACAGCCCTTCACAAGTCCACTGCTGAACATAGGCCTCCCCACGGGAATGCCACAACACGGTCCCGAGCCACCTGCATCCGTGACTTCTGCAGCATGTCTTACCAGGTCGTCACTCCATAGTGGGGGACGCCCTACGCCTAATATACCTGCCGGTACAGGGCTGCCACTCGAGAACCTTTCTTCCCCATCGGTTGTCGGTTCTTCCAGGCTATATTGCCAACCCATTGCCACTTCAGCTTACTAATCCTTTGCGCTATGTCGGTTATTCTGGTTTCTGCGGGTATCCCCATTTCTAAGTTTATCACGCAGAAAGCCCGAGCATAACCCTCTCCATAAATCGCTGAGCGACCTTGAAGCTTCCTCCTTACGGCCAGCATTGAAGGACCGTCTCAGTTCCGTATGTCATCACTGGCAATACGCTGGTTTGTACAATTTGGTTTTGAGGTTTTGAGGTATGCCTGACGAGGAAGATGGAATTAATAATCTCTTCCGAACGCTGCCAACCATGAGTTGAGATCCGTCCAGTTGACCTCTCGGTCAGTTGGACTTACCTAGTCGGACTATTGCCCAGGTAAACATATTCGTCAACAACTTCAGGCAAATTATCTAACTACCGGCATGGGTGTGACAGCCCATGGACATTAAACATGATTTTTGTTTGTCCAAATGTTCATCTTGAGAACCTATCCGTTGGGAGACATATTGAAGTCATTGACATAGTCTTAGGTCCTCAGCGATTCTGCCATAAGGACTATATCGTCGTCCGTCGAAGGTGAGTGATGTGCTCGCCATTGATGTTAATACGTATCCTTTCAGTCCAGTAGCTTGAAAACGTCTTCAATGCAGCGGTGAAGGTTTCGAGGATATTACGTCACCCTGTCTTACCGAACAGTTAACACAGTCACGCTGAACAGTTGTCGTCTGGTCGTCATAATGAAGTCAATCTCATTTTTGTCGAACCGTCAGGGGCTCGACCAGGTCCACTTTCTGTGGGGCCGCTTTTTGGAAGAAAAGTTCATCATAAAAAAAGAGTCCCTCTTTCTCCATAAAAGTCGGCCAGCTACTATTATAAGGTTCCGTTGCCCTATTCGAATTTCCCTACTTTCAACTCACCGCTCTCTCTTCATTGTGCCTAGTTTTGCGTGAAATCTCCCATTAACACCGTATGATGGGTTTGGATGAATACATGGCTCTACAGATATCCTCATACATTTCCTCCACCTCCTCATCAGGGTGTGCCGAGGTTGGTGCGTAAACCTGTATGACCTTCAGCGAATACCTTTGGTGATTCTGAGTATAGGTACGCAACCTCGTCGACACACTCCGATCTTCTAACGTTAACGAGAGACTTGTGGACGATAAATCCGACACCTCCTTGGGACAGATGGTCGCCCTCCCGGTGATATAATAGTTGCCGGATTGAGGATTACCGTGTCGGTCAGGTCGACATCTGTTCTCGACGCCTCGGCAGTCTTGAAGGTTCGGACTGACCATCCTTTGGCTACGCGTAGATGGCGACGACCATCCGCGCGTCTACGGGTGCCTCTATAAATCCCATAGCGGTAATGCCGAAACAGACCGACTCTTCGACCACGTCCAATGGCTACAGATTCCTTGCTACAGCGGTCCCATCTGCGAGATCGTGATCCTTGGCGATTAACGCCCACCACGCCGAATGGCTGGGTTCACGTTTAACCGATCATGCGGGAGATCTGTTTATTACTTTGCCTTGGCATATGGTCTGACACAACTGGTTACTTCGCCACGCGGATTCCAGATGTGAAGGATCATACACCTTCCTGTTGGAACTTCTGCTGACCTCTCATCCGGACGGATATCAGGTCTCCGTCGATGCCTCTCGGCTCTTCGGACCATTGTCTGATCCGGAGTGTGGTGCCACTCACGCTCCCCGCAGTTTGCGTTCTGCAGGTTGCCGCTGTTTTGGCATTACAGGTCGGCGGTTGGGACGGAATGAGGTCTTTCTTTGTATCCTACCCATTGGGGCGGGTTTGCTTCTCGCCGGATGATCCCAGCGCTGTTGCTGACTCTGTCACTGATGTAGTGCTACAGGGAATGGAACTATTTATTCCATCATCTGTGGTACCCATCAGGCAGATCTCAGCCTGGTTTGGTCGCTCCTGTAAGACTGCATTACGCAGTAAGCAGGAGTGCTATCAGGCCTGGGCTGAGGCTTCGGCGGCTCGAGATGTAAACACCAGCATGCTTAAAAAGTATAACTTCGCCTCCAGGTCCTTCAAAGAGTCATTGCCAAGGCAAAGTCAGAGCATAGGCAGGGGAATTGGCGAGAAACTAGTTCGCCTTCCTTCGGGAACCCGTTCATTCTGGTCTCTTAAAGGCTGTCAAGGAATTTCTGTAAGCCATCACCATCTATGCACAGGAGGACAACTTACTGGCCCACGCCGCAAAGCTGACCTTTTAGGCTCCTTTTGCGTCAACTCGACTCTTGATGACGGGGAACACCGCCGACCATCCCGCGGTGTGAGTGCTCCATGCCCGATGTGCGGTTCTCAGGCGCTCGGTTCGCAAAGCACTCCTCTCCTGGACATCCACAAGTCGAGTGGGCTGACAGAATCCCCAATTGTGCTGAGGACGTGTGCTCGGGTTAGCACCGATTCTAACGCGTCTTTTCCGGTACTCCTACTGCCTGAAACTTTGTCCAACCGATCCTAAAAGGCGACCGCTCAGACCAGTCCAACTACAGGCCTATCGCCATCACCCCTTGTTCTCAAAATAATGGGTCCGCTATAAACTGCCAGCTCATGCGGTACCTTGAGGATCACCAGCGGATTAGTGACCGCCAATACGGTTTTCGTCGGGTCGATCAGCTGGTGATCTTCTGGTCTACCTGACTCATAGATGGGCGGAGGCAGTAGGTCCAAGGAGGCATTGGCCGTTAGTTTGGATATTGCGAAGGCTTTCGATCGGGTTTGGCACAAAGCGCTTCTTTCGAAGCTCCCTTCCTATGGCTTCCCGAGAAATTGTGCAATTGGATAACCAGCTTTCTTGCAGATCAGAGCATCAAGGTCGGTGTAGACGGTGCATGCTCCGACTACAAGCCGATTAACCCTTGTGTTCTGACAGCTGCGTGCTATTACCAACGCTGTGTCTTCTGCATATCAATGATATGTTGCAAACCGGTAGCATTCATTGCTAAGCGGATGACAGCACTGGTGATGCTCTATACACCGGCCGTGCCAATATTTCTCGGGAAAACGTCACAGTACCGAATTTAATTTGTGTCTGAGTTCGAGTCTTTGCTGAACAAAGTCTCGGATTGGGGACGACTAAATCTAGTCCAGTTTAATCCTCAGAAGACACAAGTTTGCGCGTTTACCGCTAAAAAGAACCCCTTTGTCGTATCTCCTCAGTTTCAAGGCACTCCCATTGTTGCCTCAGCCACTACTGGAATCCTCGGCGTCGACATATCGAGTGATTTGCAGTTTCGTGGTCACTTGGAAGAGAAGGCCAAATTGGCCTCTAAAACGCTTGGCGTGCTCAGCAGAGCGGGACAGTATTTCATGCTGGCACAACGCCTACAACTTTACAAGGCGTAGGTTCGGCCTCACATGGAATACTGTTCTCATCTCTAAGCCGGGGCACCCCAGTGCCAGCTCCTTCCACTTGACCGCGTCCAACGCAGAGCGGCTCGAAACGTTGACGACCGAGTCCTTTCCGATCGGCTCGATTCATTGCCATATGCTCGAGCTATGGAGAGGGCTATGCTCGGGGTTACTCTGCGTGATAAACTTAGAAATGAGGATATCTGCAGTAGAACCAGAGTGACCGACATAGACCAACGGAGCTGAATTGGTAAAGGGCCGGCTATATAGCGCGAAGAACCGACAACCGATGGGGAAAAAAGGTTCTCGAGTGGCAGCCTCGTACTGGTAGACGAAGTGTAGGGCGGTGGCTGCAGGTGGATCAGGATGTGGCATTCCTTGGGGGAGGCCTATGTTTAGCAGTGGACTTATGAAGGGCTGTAATGATGATGTTGATGATGAATAGAAGAACAAGACGATTATATTGCAATAATAAAGATAAATAACATTGCAATATAATTGAAAAATGGGTCAAAATTTTCCCAAGTTAATGATGATGTTCTTGTATTACTGGAGGGTGTTCATGTAATGAATGAGTTGCCGGAGACACATACCCATGGGTGTACATATATATATATATATATATATATATATATATATATATGTGTGTGGGATACAAGTTTATTAAAGTAGAATCTATGCATATCTATACATATGTATAATAATAAATCTATAAAGTCGTGTTTGTAATTCTAATATATTTTTGAAAAAACAAGTCCAGGGGCTAAATTAAGAAATCTGCAGCAAATTATTGGTTTTAGATATATATATATATATATATATATAGAATTGGTCGGCTGAATGACTGCTACTAATACTGTTGCACAATGTATAGTCCTTCTATATTAGGGACATATGATAATGGGTAGCAAAAGCATAATATAGAGGTCTCTATGATGCATAAGCATTATGATAGCAGAGTTATGACTTGATGTCCCATATTGTATAGACATATAATAGTAGGTCTATGAAATAAAGCAAATATGGAAGGTCTCAAATATGTTGCATTATATTGAAAGAAATGGGACTTGAAAGGATTATTATAGTGGCGTGTAGATTTATTCAGCGTCCGAGACCAAGGAGTAAACTTGGACTCGCTAATCGATGTGTCCTTCCTATACATATCATCTTTGTGCGGTGCTAAGCAGGGTTTGTTATGTGGCGTTTACACGCATTGACATCGTGACTTCGGTCGATGTTTGTGCTTACGCACTAACAAGGGGCCAAGCCCTCTTTTACCGGTACGCCAGTTATTTTGCTGTGAACTACGGTCCACTTCCCAACTTAACGTCCCCTTCCGGGGGGACGCGTTGGTTGTTTGGCGCTCACCGAACACGGCGTGTGTGGAGCCGTGTGCCTCCCCCAGACCACCAGATACCAGATACAAGCGAAACCCTTTTATCTGGTATTTGATATAAATATTGTGAGGCTTTTCCAATCGGGATGGGATTAATTAATAAGAAATTGATTGTTGTGAACCTGTTACAAATGGAATAGGGACGATTTAAAGGTTCTTAAACCTTTTTGAGCACTGTCTTCGTGAACGGGCTTATATAGCTTATAAGGCACTACCAACAGCTTTCGATTGCTATTGTGAATATTCATTCTTCCAAGAGACACCTAAAAGAACTAAGTTACTATACCAACACAACGTAAATAAGGGTCCTGACTAAGACGATCACGCCATAAATTTGTTAAACGGCCTATATATAAACCTTTAGAAAGATCAATATATGCGTAATACTGGTCTGGTCACGTAAATTTTATATGTCTTAAAGATATAAATTCTAAAGAAAAAAAAAAGAGATGAAGGGGTGGGAGTCGTTACAATATCTTAAATGCATATCATAAACATTGCTCTTAATATTTTAATAATTTGTCTTCATGTACCTAGATTAACATACTTACCGGTTCGGATCGTGTATTTATAAAAACTATTACTTTTATATACAGATTGTAAGTGAAATTTGTAATAATTACAGGGTGAATGGCTCAATCAAATATATCATGTGAGTGAGTAGCCAACTCTTCTCAACGAATACTCAACAGAACTATACTTACATAAAAAAATGACATGATTGAATTAATATGAATTACTAATAAAAAAAAAAAAAAACAAAAAAATAAGTCAATAATTGACTAAGAACTACTATAACAACAACGTGATGTACATTAAATAAGTCAATTAATGATAATGGCCTTATCACATTGTGATAAATGAGGTTGGGAGGTTGGGCATTGGGTCGGTTAATCCCTGGAGTAGGAGAAAATAATGTAATATACTGTATTGTAACACTGTGCACTATTTGTATTGTAACTACCCCATATCATCCCGTGGGTGTAGTAAAAAGCGACAGAAGGAAATAAATCAAGAGATAATATGTACTAACTCATGCAAACATACACAAACACACACACACACACACACACGTAGTTTTCACGCTTGTGACAACTATGACAAATGTCCTGGCAGGCAGGTTGGGCGCATGTATTCTGTGAGCGCGTGGTCCTACACCGGCAGAGCCCACCCATTCGTGCTACAACCATAATATAGCTGGAACATGGTACTGCCACGTATAAATGTTTAAATATACTAAAATGATAATTTTTGAAAGAGTATACATGCCACTGCAACTTTTATATTATTCAATAATGAAAATTATTATTTAAAGAGCATTCCAGCCTCTGAGATTTTTTATACAACTTGCAAAACCCGGCTGACATAGTCCTGCCTGTGGTTTTTATTTGCAGGCGATCGGTTGAACGATATTGAAGTTGATGTGCTGCAGCGACATCTAGCGGTATTTTTAAGTTAAAACAAAGTGGATAGCATAATAACCTTCACTGTTTTAGAAACGAAATTTGATCTGCATCCACAACTTACCAGCACCATTGGTGATAAGAGGGCTTGATGTTTTCTCGCTTAATGGTTAAATATTACTAGCCATTCAGCGGGTAAAGAGAAATATTTTAGAGTTTCTAATCAGATAACTTACTAAATTTAACATTTATAAAAATGTTATTTGCTTCTAAACTTACCAACACGTGCCGATATATTATTATCTACGGCCGCTGTGAGGTCACTAACACGGCTGCCACAAAGCAAGCTGCTGCGCGGTAAGCACCTCCCCAATGTTTTTGTGTAAATCGTTATACCTATTTAGACACAGTTATTCTCTGAAAATTTTAATTTAAAAATAATAGAAATTATAATGAAATATATTTCTTTTTAATAATGTGCTTGCAGTTTATGAATATTGCATTTCCCTTTTTGAATACCTAATAATATTTGATATGTTAATATTTATTTTATATTTTATAATATCTAACAAATATCATTTTACGAAGTCACTTAACGAGAACAATTCTTAGACCCGCTAAGTATATGACGATGTTTTGACGTGATCTAACAGTTTCTGAAATTACGTTCATTACAATCTATCAGTCAACTACTGAACATAGGCCTCCCCACAGATAATCTGATAAGGGGGATATTTGCCATACTTTCCACTTGTGGCAGGCGGTTCGGCAACCGCAGTTTTTTTTTACTTCAGATCTACCTAGTTGTGGTTTAGAAGATGCTGTGAATATGGAGCCACACCCACGGGACGATTAGAGCTAGTGGATATTCTTTCAACGCCAATACACATTGTTATTTGAATTATTTTTGTCATAAATTTCTAAAGTTGAAGCAAAGTAATACAGAAGTCGACGCGTGTTTGCAAGTTCGATTCACTCAATTCATGAGGTACCCATCGTTCAAGTTTTTTTACTTTCCCGATTTGCTTCAAGTGGATTAATATAGTTCTGTCACTTACCCCAAAGCCTGCAGCTATCTCTGAAGTGCTTTGTGATGGATCCGCTTCCAAAATAGCCTTTAATAGCAGTCCACAGGGTTGGTTCTGAAGGTCGAAATTTCCAGAACGAAAACGTTGAAACCAAAAACGTACAGTGCTTTCTTTTGCGACACCAGCGCCGTACACATCATTAATTCTTCGAGCTGTTTCTGCAGCACTGGTGCCACGGTAGTACTCGTACTCGTAAATATACCGATATTTCATGTTTTCCATTGTGCGGTAATAAGCGACGCGAAATAATAAAATAATGAGGAAAAAGCAAATGAATGACTGTTTTCAAAACTCAAATGTACCAGCTAAATGAATTTATAAATTTGAATTTGGAATTCTTAACCAAAGAGGAGATATTTCAGATCAAAGTGGTCAGCACGACAAAACGCTAATTTCATATGTAAGGACCTAATATTATTTAATAAAAATTTAATTTGATTATTTTTATGTCGAATTTTCCGAAGTAAAGTTATTTCTATACGTTTGAATACTGATTTTGATAACGCACTTAACGGGAACCACAGGGTTTTTGTTACATATTGTATAAGAATGTATTATCATTTCCACAATAATTCCCTTAGTTAAACTAAATTACTAAAACTACGTAAACTTACTACCGAACTACCAAGCTAACTACCGGGCTAACTACCGAGCTAATTACCGAGCTGACTACCGAGCTAACTACCGAGGAGGGCACGTGACAGGGGGTGACTGACTCGCCTAGCGGCGGCTCGCTAAAAATGTTGATTCCAAACTGTACACATGACGTACAGTCGCTACCACATCAACCTTTTCCCTTTTGAAGAAAAAAATATATAATTTTTTAATAAAAAATTAAAATTAAAAGTAACATGCCTTTAAATCAACCTAACCTCTACCGCGTCGCGAGTTCGCAGAACTAAGCGACGCCGGCGACGACGGTGCGCTCGAATTTGCTGACAGTAATAATTTATAACGAATATTTATTTTAAGCTATACATGTTAACTCAAAGTTCAAATTACGAAATAGAAAATTATTTTTCAAAAACATACATGATTATAAAATGTTGAAATTTACCAAGAGTTTTAATGTAACCAAATAATTAATATCAAAGACTAAATGTCGACTGGAAGAAATTTAGTTGGAATAAATCTTCCGTTATACAAAGTTTACATGTCACCAGCGCACTCAACCCAGAAATAATAAAATAAAAATATATTTTTAAACCGTCAATATATTCTGAAAAAGAAAGATAAAAATTTGACTTTAATAAAATAAAATAAAATAATATTGATTTAATTATTCATTTGTTTTGTCCATGTTCATCTTGAGACCTATCCGTTGGTAGACACTATTGAGGTCATTGAGCATAGTGCTTAGGTCCTCCAGCGATTCTGCCATAAGGACTATATCGTCGGCAAATCGAAGTTGAGTGATGTACTCGCCATTGACGTTAATACCGTATCCTTTCCAGTCCAGTAGCTTGAAAACGTCTTCCAATACAGCAGTGAAGAGTTTCGGAGATATTACGTCACCCTGTCTTACACTTCTCTGCAGTTGGATAGGTTTCGTACTCTGGTTCTGTACTCGGAGAGCCATCGTAGCCCTACTGTACAAACACTTCAGCACCTCGATATACCGACAGTCCACTTGGCACCGCTGAAGGGACTGCAGCACCGCCCAAATTTCGACGGAATCAAAGGCTTTCTCATAGTACACATATGCAAGGCAAAGTGGCAGATTGAATTCTTCGGTCTTCTGTACAATTTGCCGAATGGTATGTATGTGGTCTATGGTGCTAAAGCCTTTTCGGAAACTGGCTTGTTTGGGAGGCTGGAAGTCGTCGAGTCTGCATGCGAGACGATTCCTAATGACTCTCGAAAACAGCACGTAGACGCGGCAGAAAGAAATCGGTATGTTGTTCTTCAAAGAGCGTTGTCTCCTTTCTTGAAAGAACCATAGCACTTCTGCTCCACGCCTCCGGTGTAGTGCCACCAAGGAGGACGGAATTAAAGAGCTTCTGAAGGACTTCAAGTACCGGTTTTCTACCCGCTTTCAGAAGCTCCGCTGTAATTCCATCCTCGCCTGAGGCCTTGCCGTTTTTAGGTGCTGGAGAGCCATTCTAATTTCGCTCAGACTGACGTCCGGGATATCATCGGAATAGTCTCGGATAAGACTTACTTTTGGATCGTTACTCACACTTGCGTGTGGCTCCAATAATTGCCCAGAAGCTCTCAATGTCGCTCAAAATCTCAGGTGTCCCGTAAACGATGCTGCCACATTCGGTCTTCAGCTTCTACAGTTGGCTCTTTCTGGCAGACAGATCTCTGGCAAAGAATTTGGAGCCCTGGTTCCGCTCAATCGCTTCTTCAATACGAGCTGTATTGAAGTTGCGCAAGTCCCGCTGCATGCATTCTGAGATCTGTCTGTTCAGTTGCCTGTATGCTGTCAAATCTGCTGAAGACTGCAGCTTCATCTCGTATCTAACAACCATGAGATTAAGAGTGTGATTGGAGAGTTTTTGTGTTCTTCTGCGACGGGTATTACAGAACTTAGCTCCGACCACATAGACAGTTTCCACAAGCTTGTCATTCATATCGTCCACTTCATTGCAATCTTCTGGGCACTGAAAACGATTTTGTAACTCGAGCTGAAAGGTTTCGGGACTTTGGATTAGAGCACGAGGGGGACGGAGCGTTGACTTCAGTAGACGTGACCTCTCCAACTTAACTTTTAGGTTCAGTTTGCCTCTCACCATACGGTGATCGCTGCCGGTTTTCGCCCTCGCGATCACTGAGACATCACTGAACAGTTGTCGTCTGGTCGTCATAATGAAGTCAATCTCATTTTTTGTCGAACCGTCGGGGCTCGACCAGGTCCACTCTCTGTGGGGCCGCTTTTGGAAGAAAGAGTTCATCATAAAGAGTCCCTTTTTCTTCATAAAGTCGGCCAGTTGCTGGCCCCTTGGGTTCTGTTGCCCTATTCCGAATTTCCCTACTTTCAGCTCACCGCTCTCTCTTGTGCCTAACTTTGCGTTGAAGTCTGCCATTAACACCGTATAGTGGGTTTTGGAGGAATGCATGGCTCTAGAGATATCCTCATACATTTCCTCCACCTCCTCGTCGGGGTGTGCCGAGGTTGGTGCGTAAACCTGTATGACCTTCAGCGAATACCGTTTGATGATTCTGAGTATAAGGTACGCAACACTCGTCGACACACTCCCAATCTTTACAACGTTGTTAACGAGAGACTTGTGGACGATAAATCCGACACCTCCTTGGGAGAGATGGTCGCCCTCCCGTTGATAGAATAAGTTGCCGGATTCGAGGATTAGTGTGTTCTCCCCTTCTCTTCGGGCCTCGGATAGTCCTATTATATTCCAGCGTAACTTATCTATCTCTTCTTCCAGCTCCAGGATCTTCTCGTCAGTCCTCAGGGTGCGTGCGTTATATGTTGCCAGGTCGAGTCGGAGGTTCTTAGCACCCCCTGCCCCGCCATTACCATGGTCGCCACCGTAGCCAGGAATAGCGGGGGCACCGGGGACTGGGGGCCGTTTATTTGTGTCGTTGCTCATGGGAGGTATATTGCCATAGTTGCCATGCTTGGGGAGCGGATTCGCAACCGCAGTTTTTTATTGCTTTTTGCTTTTATCAGAAAAATGCTGCTGCCCATCTTCTGTATCAGTTTCCCTTTGTCGCCTATTATGATACCCACGGGAAGATATGGGGTAGTGGGTATTCTTACCCGCCACTACACGGGGGATGTTTAATGTCCATGTTACACCTATGCCGGTAGTTGTTGGGAGCACTAAGCTCGAAGTTGTTGACGAATATGTTTACCTGGGACAAATAGTCCGACTAGGTAAGTCCAACTTTGACCGAGAGGTCAATCGACGGATTCAACTCGGCTGGGCGGCGTTCGGGAGATTACGACCCATCTTCTCGTGAGGCATACCTCAAAACCTCAAAACTAAATTGTACAACCAGTGCGTGTTGCCAGTCATGACATATGGAACTGAGACGTGGTCCTTCACTGCTGGCCGTATGAGGAAGCTCAAGGTCGCTCAGCGAGCTATGGAAAGGGCTATGATCGGGGTTTCTTTGCGTGATAAATTTAGAAATGAGGATATCCGCAGTAGAACCAGTACCGACATAGCCAAAGGTTAATGCTAGTGGCAAAAGGCCGGCCATATAGCTCCAAGAACCGACAACCGATGGGGAAGAAAGGTTCTCGAGTGACAGCCACGTACCGGCAGGCGAAGTATAGGGCGTCCTCCCACTAGATGGAGTGACGACCTGGTAAGACATGCAGGAAGTCAATGGATACAGGAGGCTCGGGACCGTGCTTTTTGGCATTCCGTGGAGGAGGCCTATGTTCAGCAGTGGACTTGTGAAGGGCTGTAATGATGATGATGATGATGAATTATTCACTGATTTATTTTCTCTTCATTCAATCACTATTTTCGGCACTTCCTGTATCTGTGAGGAAGATGGTGCTTATTCCCGTATTTTCGGTATATGAACCATCATCTGCTTGCCTATCCATTTTTTAGTTCTAGCATTGCATCTTCCGTAATTGAAATAAATCACCAGAATAATGATTACGATTATTACTGCTAAAAATCAAATACTAAGCAGCTTTAGATGATCTTCAACCATGCTGGCACTACTACCAGCTTGGGCGATAATTACTTCTTCTTTACTTTGATTCTTTTCCATCTCTGGTACCTACTTTTTACGAATATTAATATTCAAATTATTACTTAAATTTTAATAATTAAATTATATATTCAAAATGTATTGACGTTTACAAAATGCGAATTGACAACGTATATTAACCTGGATACAATGTTTAGCTCAGCTGAAATCGAACCGGTGGCCTAACCACACGGCCGCTACGTGTTACAAACGGCTGTGAAGAACGGTTAATTGGTTTCGATTCCATTTCCGTTGAGTTGTGCTTAAAATTATCAAACACAATTACATTAAAATTTTTAGTAATCTTATCACTATTATCAAAAGTGGAATGTCTCAGAACCGCTTTCTACCATACTGTCGTCTCGAAGTAAGAATGCTGGTTTCAGCCTATCTATAGATATATTAACTTTCCTATCGGGTAGTTTGATCGTAAAAACATTATCTTGTCTTTTTAAAATTGGGTATGGACCTTCATAAGGTGACTGTAAAGACCTTTTTAGAACATCATTTCTCACGAATACATATTTACAATTTTTTATTTCCGGATGAACAAAAATTGACCGTGTGTCCCGATGTGACATTGGTTTCGGTTTCAATTTATTAATAGTATTCCTCAATTTGTGAACATAATCATAAACTTCGTACGCGTTTTCCTTAGAATCAACATATAATTCCGATGGAAATCTTTAACATTGACCATATTATGTCATCTGAGCGGCACTAACCCCCGTATTCCCTCGCGGTCCTGCCCTGAGGCCTAAAAGTACGGACGGTAATTCCTCCACCCAATCATCTTGAGCTCTCGCTCTAAGAAATGCCTTAAATGATCTGTGCCAGCGTTCAATCATCCCGTTCGACTGCGGATGATGCGGAGTAGTGCGTATTCGTTCTTAGTCTAAAAATTTCAATAGCGCGCTAAAAATATTTCTTTCGAATAGGCGGCCCTGGTCACGAGTAAGTTTAACAGGACATCCAAAAAGTGCGATCCACGAATCATAAACATCTTTAGCGACGGTTTTGGCCGAAATATCCTTAACTGGGACCGCTTCCGGCCAACCCGTGGCCCTACCAATCATAGTAACACAGTACTGAAATCCGTTAATGATCCGGAAATGATAGGTAACGGACCGAAAATGTCAACGTGTATGTGTTCAAATCTCTTACACTTTTCAAAAGTACTTAAATTGGAAACAGTGTGACTATTGATTTTAACGCGTTGGCAAATCACGCAAGATTTAGCCCAAATACCTGTCTTTATTTATATTCGGCCAAAAAAATCTGTCTTTAGTCATCTTACGAGGCGCTCTGATGCCTGGATGGCTTATGTTGTGAATTGAATTAAAAATTATTTTTCTAAATTTTTCTGGTACATACGGTCTAATTTTGCTAGTTGAAATTTCGCAATACAAAGATTCTTTGCTATTAGGCAATGGTAAGTTTTTAAATATCAAATGATTATTAGAATTACTTTTCATTGTATCAATGTAACTTTCAATGTAAATTTCAATGCAAGTTTAGCAAAGTCTATTGTTGTGCAATCGTATATTGTTTCAATTCTCGAAAACGTGTCAGCGATAACATTCTGTTCTCCAGTTACATGACGAATATCCGTTGTATATTTGCTGATGTATGCCAACTGACGATTGCGTCTAGGTGTTTCTGTACTGCTACCTATCACCTTTTTAAATGCAAAATAAAGTGGTTTATGTTCCGTAAATATGATTAAATTTTGCCCTTCAATTAAATTTCGAAAATATTTTACCGCTGAAAATACTGCTAGTAGTTCTCGGTCATAGGTGCTGTACTTCTTTTCTGTCCCATTAATTTTTTTTAAATACCCTAAAGGTTACCAAATTCCGTTATGTTTTTGTTGTAGTACGGCACCTATACCAATATTTGATGCATCTGTCATCAATGCTAACATAACGTCGGGTAGATGATGAGATAAAGTAAAGCTTTTTGCAAATCAATTTTACAGTCATTCGCTTCCTGTGTCCAAATTACTTCAGTATTGTCCCGTTTTTTTTTTAGAATTCTTTAAATACTCATTTAATATGGCTGGATTTTGAATTGCATTAGGTATGTGCTGTCTATAGAAATTTAACATTCCTAGGAATCGTCGTAATTGCCAAACAGTTCCTGGTTTCGGGAAATTAACTATTACCCCTACTTTTTCACATAGCGGTTTAATGCCTTCTGTCGAATCTTCATAACCCTTTTTTTTGACCAAAACTAAATTTTTGCAAATTAATTGTTATTCCAAATTCTGTGAAACGTTCAAAAATTGTTTTTAAATGCTCACGATGTTCTTCCTCCGTGTTGCTAGCAATGATAAGGTCATCTATGTAACAAAACAAAAAATCTAATCCTTGTAAAACTGTATTTTGCATAAATCTTTGGAAAGTTTGTGCTGCGTTTTTTAAACTGAAAATCATCCTCATAAATTCAAATGATCCGAAAGGTGTGGCAATTGCCGTTTTTTCGATATCTTCCGGGGCCATCATGATATTATGATAGGCTCTTTTTAGGACAATACAGGAAAATATGTTTTTACCAGATAACAAATAAGTAAAATCTTGCAGGCGAGGAATTGGGTATCTGTCCGGTTTAGTTTGTGCATTTAACGCTCTGAAGTCACCACACGGGCGAATGCTACCGTCTTTTTTAACACGCAATGTAGCGGATTAGACAAACTACTACTACTAGGCCTACAAATACCCATTTCCTGCATCAATCTTCCCTTACCTTCTCATAACGTCCCACGGGAAGTGGTAGTCAGGCATGTACGGGCGACCCCGAGGTCTCAATGTGGTGATAAACTAATTGAAGGACATGGGCTTCGTGATTTCGGAAAACTATTTAATAAATCAGCGTACGGGTGATTATCATCTACGTTTTTAATTGAGGACTCCTTAAAATTAATTAAAGTACCTGAGTCATTAAAATTCGTGACCTTAAATCAATAATTAACTTATGGTGTTTCAATAAATCTGTCCCTAATTTGGGCTGTTTTACATCACAAATTACAAAGGTCCATCTGAGAGCTCTACGTAATTTAAGATCAAAAACTAACGTTTTTTCATCATACGTTTTAATCTGTGTTCCATTTGCTTTGTAAAGCACATATTTACTCACACCACTATTCACATATTTACCGCGTCGCGGAATCACTGAAATATTAGCACCAGTGCCCACAAAAAATTCCATACCTGATGTGCGATCAGTCACTGATAACCGGTGATTCCCTGGTTGCACGCAGCCTCCCATCGATGATGACTGCACCTCACTCAGTTTCCCAAACTCTCCTTCCAGTTGCAGGGTTGGACGTACTTCGCTTCCTTGTTTCGGAACCGGATATGGTAGTAACAAAGCCAGTCAGGGCTTTGTGGTGTACGGCGAGCGCCTCTCGAGACGCTCCTGCACCGTTTGGCGCTGCGTCCACGGTTGTTGCCACGTTGCCTACTCCTTCCACGTGACCTCTCCAACTCGGATAGCCTGATGTTGAGTTTGGCTATCTCTCCAAGCAACACTACCGAAACTGATGGCGCAACTAGTGTCATCATTCTATTTTTACTCGCGGAATTAAATATATAATATACTCATTGAAGTAACTGAGGCGTACTCCTCGGTAGTTTATTTTTAGCCGCTCTCTAATTCAAAATTTTGTACACCAATATCACAGTGTTCGTTAAATTACGCCGGCAAATTTTTTAATCACGTCGCGGTCACCACTTTTATGTTTCTGGGTTGGTTCTGGTTTAATATATTATTCGTAAAAAAAAAGCCCACTTATTCGTGCTACAACCATAATATATCTGGAACATGATTCTGCCACGTATAAATGTTTATATAATATAATGATAATTTTTGAAAGAGTATACATGCCACTGCAAGTCTTATATTATTCAATAATGACAATTATTGCAAGAACATCCAGCCTCTGAGATTTTTTTATACAACTTGCAAAACCCGGCTGACATAGTCCTGCCTGTGTTTTTTATTTGCAAGGCGATCGGTTAAACAATATTGAAGTTGATGTGCTGCAGCGACATAGATGTTGCTGCAGTGTATAAAATTCAGTAGTTTAATATTGCAGTATATTAAATTCAATACCGCTAGAGCGGTACTTGAAACTGTAAGATGTTGTTGTTGAACTTTTAAGTTAAAACAAAGTGGATAGCATAATAACCTTCACTGGTTTAGAAACGAAATTTGATCTGCATTCGCAACTTATCAGCGCCACTGGTTATAAGAGGGCTGGATCTTTTCTCGCTTAAAAGTTAAGTATTACTAGCCATTCAGCGAGAAAAACATTAACGTTCTTCGGTGTTATACCGCGAGGAGTTAGACTACACGATAATTTAAGTTTCTAGTTTTAGTTTTTATATTATAGTAATAAATATTATATCTCAATGTTATGTCATTAAATAATTTTATAAAGAATTTTAAAAGAAGAATTTGTTGTACCTCGGTGTTCCGGACTGCTGGTTATTAAAATAAATAAAATAAGAAGCAATCATCAGCGTAGCATTGTGATGTGATGATGAGATAAGTTATGGACAGACTTCTAATAAAAATAAAGAGAAGTCACATAAATTTGTCTTAATTACATTACTAACTGATCGACGTGGAAGAATTTAGTTACAATAAATTTCATTTCTTGGCATTACTTTACGCGCATTTTAGAAACAAAATTTGATAATTTTTTTAACCCTGTTAATAAAGTATTTATCTTATACATATCTTAAATGCATATCATAAACATTGCTCTTAATATTTTAATATATTGTCTTCATGTACCTAGATTAACATACTTACCGGTCCGGATCGTGTATTTATAATAACTTTTACTTGTATATATAGATTGTAAGTTAAATTTTTAATAATTACAGGGTGAATGGATCAATCAAATATATCATGTGTGTGAGTAGCCAACTCTTCTCAACGAATACTCAACAGAACTTTACTTACATAAAAAATGACATGATTGAATTAATATTCGAATTACTAATAAATAAATAAAACAAAAAAGTAAGTCAATAATTGACTGAGAACCACTATAACAACAATGTGATATATATTAAATTAGTCAATTAATGATAATGGCCTTATCACATTATGATAAATGAGGTTGGAGGTGCATTGGGTCGGTTAATCCCTGGAGTAGGAGAAAATAATGTAATATACTGTATTGTAACACCGTGCACTATTTGTATTGTAACTACCCCATATCATCCCGTGGGTGTAGTAAAAAGCGACAGAAGGAAATAAATCAAGAGATAATATGTAGCAGCGTTTACCTAATAACGACTAAGATTAAAAAACTGCGTTTGCCAACCCGCTTGCTAAGCGGGGCAAATATGAAAATTTTCCACCCTATGAAGTAATTTATGAGAGAGGCCTGTGTTCAGCAAAGGACTTTAGTAGGCTGTAACGGTTAAAATATATAAAAAAGTTTAAATATATTTATTTCGAACATTGAATAATATCTCACAGTTAAGGCCTAATATTGGTCTTAAAAATTCATTAAATTTACTAAAAGCATACTTTGATATTTGAAAGGTGCTTATTAATAAAAATACACACGTGTTTATTGCTTTAATAAAGAAATAACATTTATAAGTCTTATATTATAATTGGGATATGGGTTATGGAGCGTGTTCACGTAATGCATAAATCTTATTTTGTTAATATTACAACAAACTATACTCGTATAATGCCCGAAATTTAAAAATAATTTATTTCTGTAATATGAATTAACTAAAAGAACCTCTTCAAAGAGAAGTTGTTGGTGGATGAGACAAACAGGATCGAAAAATGCATATACTTACTCTTTTATCGTTAACACAGGTCTATAGCTTTCGATTGCTATAGTTTATATTCATTCTTCTAAAAACTCCTAGAAAATATAAGATACTAAACAAACGCAACATCAATAAGGGTCGTAAATAAGAGGGAAGTCAAAAAGTTCGCGGAATGTAAGTGAAAGGGAGTGAAATTTAACATGAAATTATTTTATTTTTTTCAATCATTTTACCGCATTGTCTTCCGAATTTGAGCTTTATTTAAGATTTCAAGTTTCCACATCATCGGAAGTTAGTTTAAAATCAATTATTAAATTCCACCTATAAAGACAGACTAACAAGAAAATGATTTAATAAGAACTTGGTAAAAAGATACTATATGTCGCACCCAATCCTTCCATTCTGCTACCTCACACAATTTCTTCTGTTTTCTAGGATCATGCCTATATACTAAATTGAATAATATTCAAAAATGTTATCCTTTACGCAAATCTAGTCGCAAATCCATAATAGCTAAATATTTAAAAAACTATAAAGCGACGAAAAACCTATTTAATTCTATAAACAGTAATCTTGCTCAGTCTTGAACTCTTAATATTCCCGCATTTTTACATCCCTTTTGGTGTAAAATACAATTATATGTACATACCAACTCATAGCATACATGCCACTGCAAGTTTTATATTATTTAATAATGACAATTATTGAAAGAGCATTCCAGCATCTGATATTTTTATACAACTTGCAAAACCCGGCTGACATCGTCCTGTATGTGTTTTTTATTTGCAAGGCGATCGGTTGAACGATATTGAAGTTGATGTGCTGCAGCGATATCTAGCGGTAGTCGTAAGTTAAAACAAAGTGGATAGCATAATAACCTTCACTGTTTTAGAAACGAAATTTGATCTACATCCGCAACTTATCAGCGCCACTGGTTATAAGAGGGCTGGATCTTTTCTCGCTTAATGGCTTTAAAGTGCCTCTTGGCGTAAAGCTTATATTATCCTTCTTCCCAAAATTGCAAACCCCACTCAACTCAACAACTATAGACATATTTCTATCTTACCCTTTCTATCAAAACTTCTTGAATCTATAGTTCACCAACAATTGTCTGCCTTTATTTGTAGAGATAACTTGCTATCTCAGTTTCAATCTGGCTTTCGGCCTGGACACAGCACGACCACTGCACTTTTCAAAGTCACAAAGAACATTCGGGAGGGCATGGAGAATAGAAAGGTCACAGTACTTGTATTGGTTGATTTTACAAATGCGTTCAACATGATTGACCATGATATCCTCCTTGCCATGCTTCAAAATCTCAAATTTTCATCTACTACTGTAGACTGGTTTTCTTCCTACCTTTGTGGCCGTCAGCAAGCTGTCATTAATGGTCGTGACATATCTGACTGGTTAACACCAGTCAGATATGTACTCTCCACTGGCGTGCCACAAGGTGGAATATTATCTCCACTTCTGTTCTCCATTTTTATTAACTTTCTCTATTCTCTACTTAGCTGCTCTTACCATCTTTACGCTGATGACCTGCAAATATATGTTCAAGCAGACGTCAACTCTTTGTGTGACGCTATTGCCAGACTCAATATGGATTTAACTAATCTCCGTAGTTGGTCTCGTAAGTTTGTTATTAGTGTAAACCCCAATAAATGCCAAGCTATAATAATTGGTAGCGCTCAACAATTGTGTAGCTTGACGTCAATTGCGTTGCACCTGTCACGTTTGATTATTCTATCATATCGTTTTCTCACAGCGTTATAAATCTGGGTATCTACTTCGACACAACCTTAAGTTGGGCCACCCAAATTCAGAACATCAGTGGTTCTGTTTTGCTGAGCTTAGTGCTTTGAACCGTCTCAGGAAATTTCTTCCGGTCAAGGTAAAGATAACTTTGGTGCAATCTCTTATTTTGTCTATTATTGACTATGCTGATGTATGTTTTCCTGATCTCAATGAGGTTTTCCTTGATTAGCTGGATTGTCTCGTCAATAACTGTATCCGTTTTATTTTTCATCTTCGCAAGTTTGATCATGTAACCTCATTCCGCACTCAGCTTAAATGGCTTCCCATTCGTCAGCGAAGACAAATTAGGATACTTAACACAGTTTTTCTATTTTATTCGATAACCACTATTCAAATTATCTGAAACTTAAGTTTCAGTTTCTGCGGACACTCATGAGAGACAGCTTCGTTCATCGGAGACTCTTTCTCTCTTTATACCCCTTCACCGTTCGAGTTTCATATCTTCATCGTTTGCTGTCCAAGCCGCGCGCCTATGGAATGACCTGCCTGAAAAAGACAACTTACCTGCAAACAAACATTTAAGAAGAATGTTCCAAATCATTTTCTTAAAATTGCTTTACAACTGTTAAGTTTCGTCATTATTATAGGTGTAATCTCTGTATATTAGTTTCATCAGTATATTAAGTATCTTTATATATCTTGTATTATATTATATTTTCTTATAATATATAAATTTATATATTTGTATATTGATGTATGTATATATGTATATATGTATGTATGTATGTACGTATGTATGTGTGTATATGTATGTATATATGTATATGTATGTATAATATGTATATAAATGTGTGTATGTTTATTTCATTGTAACCGCCTTCGAAGTTCTATCACTGCCCTAAGGTGCCAGTCAGGAAGAGAATGCTTTTAGCATTCAATCCGCCTTTCGTTCCTGTCCTTGATGTGTAAGGTTCAATAAAGTTTAAATAAATAAATAAATAAATTTGTAATAAGGACAGGGTGAATGACTCTATCACATATATCATTTGTGTGAGAAGCCAACTCGTCTCAACGAATACTCAACTGAACTGTATTTACATAAAAGATGACATTATTGAATTACTATTCGAATTACTTATAGTAGGGCTACGATGGCTATCCGAGTACAGAATCAGAGTACGAAACCTATCCAACTGCAAATAGGTGCAAGACAGGGTGACGTTATATCCCGGAAACTCTTCACCGCTGCATTGGAACACGTTTTCATGCTACTGAACTGGAAAGGATACGGTATTAACATCAATGGCGAGTACATCACTTTCCTTCGATTTGCCGACGATACAGTTCTTTTGGCAGAATAGCTGGAGAACCTAAGCACTATGCTCAATGACCTCAATAGTGTCTCCCAACGGATAGGTCTTAAGAAGAACATGGAAAAAACAAAAATCATGTTTGATGTCCATGTTACACCTATGCCGGTAGTTGTTGGGAGCACTAAGCTCGAAGCTGCTGATGAGTATGTTTACCTGGGACAAATAGTCCGACTAGGTAAGTCCAATTTCGACCGAGAGGTCAATCGGATTCAACTCGGCTGGGCAGCGTTCGGGAAATTACGACACATCTTCTTGTCAGGTATACCTCAAAACCTGAAAACGAGATTGTACAACCAGTGCGTGTTGCCAGTGATGACTTATGGATCTGAGACGTGGTCCTTCACTGCTGGCCGTATGAGGATAAAGCTCCGATAGAGGACGCTCAAAATCGCTGAGCGAGCTATGGAGCGGACTATGCTCGGGGTTACTCTGCGTGATAAACTTAGAAATGAGGATATCCGCAGTAGAACCAGAGTGACCGACATAGACCAACGGATTAGTAAGCTGAATTGGTAAAGGGCCAGCCATATAGCTCGAAGAACCGACAACCGATGGGGAAAAAAGGTTCTCGAGTGGCAGCCTCGTACTGGTAGACGAAGTGTAGGGCGATGGCTGCAGGCGGATCAGGACCGTGCTTTGTGGCATTCCTTGGGGGAGGCCTATGTTTAGCTGTGGACTTGTGAAGGGCTGTAATGATGATGATGATGATTTTCATCTGAATTTGAGCTTTATTTAATAATTCAAGTTTCCAGCTCATCGGGAAGTTAGTTTAAAATGAATTACTAAATTCCACCTAGAAAGACAGAAAAACAAGAAAGTGACAATAAAAACGTGGTTAAAAGGTACTGTATGTCGCACCCAATTCTTCCATTCTGCTACCTCACACAATTTCTTCTGTTATCTCGGATCATGTATAATAAATTGAATAATATTCAAAAATTTTATCCTTTACGCAAATCTAGTTGCAAATCCATAATACTACTATGCCAATAAAGTACCGGGAAAAGATCAATGATACACAAAATGTTAGTTATTCATCGAAGTTTATTTTATCACATTCAAAATATGCTCTTTCAGAAACAACACACTTTCTCCAAAGAATAATCCAATCATCAAAATATTTTTTAAACGCTTTTTCAGTAATTTAGTTCAGTTCTCGCTGCAAATTCTCCTTTCTCTTCTACCGATTGAAAACGTGTGCCACGAGGTGGTTATTTGATTTTAGAAAAAAAGGAAGAAATCGGCTGGAGCCATATCTGGAGAATAAGGTGTTTTCTCGATGGTATTTGTTGAGTTTTTGGTCAAAAATTCGTTCACAATGATGGCCTTGTGCGAAGGCGCATTATCGTGGTGCGAAATCCATGAACTTTCTTTCCACAAATCTGGCCTTTCTCGTCTAATTTTCTTTCTTAAACGCCGCATAATGATCAAATAATATTCTTTATTTACCGTTTGACCTCCCGGCAAGAATTCCGAGTGCACAACACCGCGATAGTCAAAGAAAACCGTCAACATGACTTTGACTTTTGATCGACTTTGACGTGGGTTTTTTTCACTAGATTGCATGTCAAACTCGTAAACCCACGTCTCGTCACCAGTAACAATGCGTTTCATGAATGTTGGGTCGGAATTGACTCGTTCTATGTGTCTTCAGCGACTCAGCGAAAATTCAAGTATTTTGGGACTAGCCGAACGGCAACATGTTTCACACTCAAGTGATTATTTAAAATGGTACGGATAGACTTGTTAGACACAGAAAGGTTAGCGGCTATCCCCGTCAAATTTGAGTGAGGATTATCAGTCACTATTTCCTTCACTTTTGCAATGTTAACTTAAGTTGCAGACGTTGATGGCTTGCCAGAGCGAGGCAAATTTTCCATCACATCTCGACAGCTTTTAAACGCTTTGTACCACTCAAAAGCACGTGTTTTTTATAAAGTCGGTTCACCGTAAGCCTTCTGTAACATTTTCAGTGACTCCGAATACGAAATTCTATTGACGATGTAAAATTTAAGACAAATTATTTGTTCGATGTTTTTTCTATTGTGAAATTCTCAATACACTCAAGATATGATATAGCTAAAAACATCACTGTAGTTATTCTAGATAACAGATTTAACTCAAACTCAGCGCCAAATAGGATAAAATTTGTGCCAATCTAACAACAACAAAAAAAAATCAAAAAATTGAATTTGGAACCATAAACAAATCATCCATTCCCGATACTTTTTTGACTGAATGCACTTAAACACTTTAAAATATAAAGCGACCAAAAACCTATAAACATTAGAAGACTATAAACAGTAATCTAGCTCAGTCTTAAACTCTTAATATTCCTGCATTTTTACCTCGCTTTTGGTATAAAATACAACAATACATATGTACATCCTAACTCACGCACACATACACAAACACACACACACACACACACACACGCGCGCGCGCACACACACACACACACACACACACGAACACACACACACACCTACACACGCGTGCGCGCGCACATACACACACACACATACAGTTGTCACGCTTGTGAAAGCTATGAAAAATGTCCTGGCAGGCAGGTTAGGCGCATGTATTCTGTGAGAGCGTGGTTCTACCCCGGCAGAGCCCACCCATTCGTGCTACAACCATAATATAGCTGGAACATAGCTCTGCCACGTATAAATGTTTATGTACTATAATGATAATTTTTGAAAGAGCATACACATCACTGCAAGTTTTATATTATTCAATAATGATAATTATTGAAAGAGCACTCCAGCCACTGCGATTTTTTTATACAATTTGCAAAACGCGGCTGACGTAGTCCTGCCTGTGTTTTTTATATGTGAGGCGATCAGTTGATCGATAATGAAGTTGATGTACTGCAGCGCCATCTAGCGGTACTCGTAAGTTACAACAAAGTGGATAGCATAATAACCTTCACTGTTTTTGAAAAAAAAATTTATCTGCATCTGCAAATTGTCAGATCGGCTGGATCTTTTCTCGCTTAAAGTTTAAGTTTTACTAGCCATTCAGTGCGAAAACGTAGCCAGTGTTCTTTGGTCTTATACCGCGGGGAGTTTGACTGTTCGATAATTTAAGTTTCTAGTTTTAGTTTTTTGTCCAGATTTACGTGACCGTTGAGTACCGCGGACATGAATTCATGTCCACATTACGTGCTGTTATTTTCGTCTTAATTTATATAAAATTACAGTATATTTTCAATTAGAAACTACTTCATTCGATTCTGAATGAACTAAAGAGTAAACCCAAGTTTTATACTCACTCGGCTACATAGACAAATTAAAAAATAATAGACAGTCACTTTTGGGTAGTTTGTGATGTTAGTTGCGTAATTGTTTTCTTTTTGTGTTTGTGATTTTTGTTGGATTTTGTCTCAAAAACTGGTAAGAAATGTTAATGATCTTTACTAGATAATGTTTTTGAATGATTTAAGTTACTTACAACAGTAAATTTTTGTGTTTCAATTGATAAAAAAGGAAAAACAAAACACCTCTACGCGAACAATTTATAACGGTCAAGATTTAAAATAAGATCTACCTTCTGAAATATTTAGCTTTTTTATATATAGTTTATTGCATGTATGTATATTCATAAATAAAAAATATTATTTCTAAATGTTATATCTATATGATTGTATAAAAAAATTAAGGAAGACGCTATAATATTTTTACAAAAAAATTTTGAAAATGAGGTAAAAAAACGCGCGTCTAAACTGTTTATGGTTGAACTTTAAGCAAATTTTTTGCGAGTGAAAAAGTAGAATTATTATAATAATTACATGCATAATTTCGGTTCATTTTAGGAAGAGCGTGTTATATAGATTATGAGAACATAAAAATAAAATAAAAACTTAATTTTTTTCATTCAACAAACCAAATATATTGGCAGTAAATACACTTTTTCATGGTCCCTTAGAAACAAAGAGCTATACATAACTAAATAAACATCTCAATGTCATTGTTATTGTTTCTATTCATCTACAATCTTATCGGCTTTCAAGAACTGTAATTCAAACTTCTTAAACTTAAACAAACAAAGGTGACAAAAAAAAGGTTGACTCAAGTGCCGGGCGCCGTGATTATTTCAAATGGCCCCGGTACAAAGGGCCATTTTTTTTTTTAGGGAGCGCGGTACAAGAAAGGTTAATAAATATTATATTTCAATGTTGTCATTAAATAATTTTATAAAGTATTTTTATATTATATTAATAAATATGATATTTCAATGTTTTCATTAAATAATTTTGTAAAGAATTTTAAAAGAAGAATTTGTTGTACTTCGGTGTTCTGGACTTCTGGATATTAAAGTAATAAGAAGAAATCATCAGCGTAGCATTTTGATAAGGATTTAATAAGTTATGGGCAGACTTCTATTAAAAAAAAAAGGAATGAACATATACTTGTCTTAATTACAGTACTAACTGATCGACCTGGAAGAATTAAATTATGCAATAAATTTCATTCATTTTTAAACTATGTTAATAAAATCTTTATCTTATACATATCTTAAATGTATATCTTAAACATTGCTACCGTTGCGTGTATGCGTTTATAATAACCATTACTTGTAAATATAAATTGTAAGTGAAATTTGTAATAAGGACAGCGTTAAAGGCTCAATCTTATATATCATGTGTGTGAGTAGCCAGTTCGTCCCAACGATTACTCAACTGAACTGTCCTTACATAAATGTTGACACTACTGAATTAATATTCGAATTACCCGTTTGCCAAGCGTGGCAAATATGAAAACTATCCTAGTACCACAATCCACACTATAAGGTAATATACGTTGATGTAATTAAGATGCACTTTTGTTTATTTAACGTTAACAAGAAAACCACAATGTTTTTACTCTTCAATTCTTTAATTGCGACTAATTTTAAAAACAACAAGTTTTTGTATTTATTATAGAAGAATGAACACAGTGAATGAAATCTCGACAAATTAGAAGATTAAAATACCTTTTTGTAATTTTATGCGGCAAATATAGTTAAAATCCTATTTATCGCTTTTAAATTACAAAAAGGTTATTGTTTTAGGCTTGTAAACGAAATCAGAAAAAAAAATAGAAAAAAATATTGATAACACAGTCATACTTTTTTGCTAATTTTCCCTTTTGTCTGTGTTTTGTTTTATTTACAGATAATTCTATATTGTGTGACGTTATTAGTTTAGATAAATAAAATACTGTGGCACTTAGTTTTAGGTCAGAAAATAAATAGATGTCCCAAAACAAAGTTGATGTAATTAAGATGCACTTTTTCTTTACTCTTCAATCCTTATTTGCAACAGATTTTTTTTTTTATAAATCTCTGATGTTGGCCGCCTATCGCCGTTTTAATTATGAAAAAAATAAATAAAATTAACAGGTAATAATCATAATAGAATGCATTTTGGTTTATTATTGTTCTTTCTGTCACACTTTTTGCGAGATCAATTCAAAAAGTGGTATAGATTAGAAAAATAACAGTGCATTAATATCAATAAATTACATTCAATCCCATTCCTACTTCGACACGAAAATAACATTGTTCATTGGTGTGTGGCTAAGGTTGATTTGAATTTATATTATATGAATACTTGCGGCTAAAAAATGGACTCAAAGTTATCGTGTATGTCCGATGCTATTATCGCATAGGGCGATCATTGCCCTTGTCCTTTTTTTCTTTACGTCGAATAAAGAAATAGATTTCATTATATTCGAACTACAGCAATACAATTATTTGTATTAGAGTTCTGTAAAAGTATAAAAACATCACGCATTGATCATGAGATGTGATGATCCAGCCTGATCCAATTAATTCAACCATAAGTTCTACTAATTGAATATTAAATATAGAATAGTTAGTTGGAATTTTTTTTTGTTCGACTAGGTTAACTTATGAGACAAAATTATTTTAATCCGTTAAATTATTAAATTATTTAGGAAAGTTGAACTTATTGAACAAAACCACGTACTTATATCCTCGTGAGAATGCAAGATCACAGTCATGAAATTATTGTATTATAACTGCTTCTTATTGCGTCTGCAAAGTGTCAGATTTTTTAGACGTCTGCAAGTGGGTGTAAACTGAAGTATAAAATTCCATTCATTTTTTGTTTATCTCAATATATCAATCAGTGTATTACACTAATATTTTGTGTTTTATATTTCAGCAGTTCTCGACAAATTAGAAAATTAAAATGCCTTTTCGTAACTTTCAATGGCAAATATAGTTAAAATCCTATAGAGTTTTTGAAAATTACAAAAAGTCAATTGTTTTACGATCCTAAAGGAAAACAGAAAAAATAGGACAGAAGAAAAAATATCTTTTGGTGGTTCATATTTTTTGGTAATTTTCCGTTTCTTGTGAGTTTTGTTTTATTTACAGATATTAATTAATCTGTCAACATTTTGAAATACACATGAGGGAGTCCAAAGTCACCTTTGTAGAAAGCTCCAAAGAGTATGTAAATATTTAAAAAGGACCCCTCAGAACCAAAGAGTATATAATCACTACGTTTTTTCAGAACCATAGTTAAGAGTGCTCAGAACAATACTTTTTAAATGTTATTTATAACAATGATACAACAAAAATTTTATTAGGATTTGTTTCGTTACTAAATTACGCTTCTCTAAATTAAGAGAATTTACTTCAAATGACGAGGTCCCGCTTTTATCTACGCGTCGCGTTTACTTAACATAGTTTAGTCTATTTCCTTCGCCGCGTGAGTGTAAGAGGCAAATATAAATTTAAAAAAAATTAAGTGGGTACAAAAGAAAGTTTGTTGTTAGTTTTTTGTATAAAAGTTAGTATTTTTAATTACACTGTTTTTAAAAATTATTTGCTTATATTTTTCTTCGTAACAATTTTATACACTATAAAATTTACATTTCGAATACTGTGTCGTATCACTTTATATTTAATAGTCAGAATTAACTGAAAATTAAATATAAAGTGTGAGTTATCACTATAAATCATGTAAAAACACAAATTTTCATATTCCACAAAGTCCAATATTTTGCGAAAATTACGTTTTATGTTATAATTTCGATATATAGTAAACATTATGGCAAAGCTGTATTCAACAATAATTAAAAATTAAAAATTTTGTACAACCGACTTCAATATAAATTATTAAGAATAACTCAAAACCTATTAGTCAGACCTTGATCAAATTTATATGGGATCACATGTAAAGCACCAGTTTTCAAATAAAATAAGAATCATTGAAATCGGTTCACCCAGAAAGAAGTTAGGAGGTAACACACATAAAAAAACATACAGTCGAATTGAGTACCTCGTCCTGTTTGAAGTTGGTAGAAAAATGGCGTTGGTCAAAGATAGCGTAATAAAGTATATTATGCCTATGATTTAATTTATTTTTTATTTTTTAGAGGCTCCTACTGAGTATATCGATATAATTATATTATATATTTCTTTTTATGAAAATCGAGTGTTTCTATGTCCTTTTTTCTTTCTTCATAGTTATTAGATTTTAACATATAGATATTGAATTTTAACATATGGGGATTCTTCAGATTTGCCTTAGTTGTAGAAGTGACATATAATATTTGATTTTTTTTCTTTTCAGTAAACTTGTTTGGTTTTGTTATTTATAACTGTTTTAACCATTGAACTTGTTTACGCAACTTTTGTTTAATAACAAAAATATTTTTTCAAATAATAAAACTACCACTTCCCTCTCCTTACAGTTTCCTTCCACTGCTGGCTATAGCCATGGAAATAAAATTTTACTGCCACAACTACCACCTCGGCAACACTGCCCTAAACATCGCACGGAGCATCCGCGTTCCACCGAGATCAAATTTAGTAAAAATGTGCGTCTGTTTTTCCTCCCACCTTTTTAAAAATCGTTAAAGCCTATAAAAGCCCCTGCTGAACATAGGCCTCCACTATATGCCTCATAGCGGGTATATTTGTCATAGTTGCCACGCTTGGCAAGCGGGTTGCAACCACAGTTTTTCTTTTTTTCTTTTTAGTCGTTATTAGGATGACGCTGCTGCCCATCTCCTGATTAATTTCCCTCTGTCGCCTCTAAACATTAGTGATAAATAACATCACGGTGAAAAAGTTAAAAAATAACGTTGTTGCTTCGCGCCGCCACCATACTATTTTCTCCATTACTCATGTTACTGATTTAACCAAACAAAATGAACTACACGGTAATTGATGATTTTTCAAAATATTTCATTTATCGACAAATCGTCTTGCAATCGTCGTTACTCTAGCGCTCTCTTGTCCTTCATACAAATAATTCGATATTTTAATTGTTGATAATTTTTTTATTTTCGGATAAGAACATAGTAATGACTCTAAGTTATATTTACCATCATTTAAAAAAATTGTCTTTGGCCTGACCTACTATACTCTTTGGCTTGACCATAGTTCTGACTAAGTTTGTCCAATAAAATGTCAAGGTCTGAGAGGTTAAGATGCACTTTTGTTTGTATAACGCTTACAAGAAAACCACAATATCTGTATTCTTCGATTCTTTAATTGCAACAGTGTTTTTTTGTATTTTAAATAAAATAAGTTACCTCAACACTAGGATTTTCTCCTCTATATTTGTGGCAGTTGTAATTCCACCCGTCTCTGATGTTGGCCGCCTATCGCCATTTTAGTTATGTAAATAATAAAAATTAACAGATAATAATAGTAATAGAATGCATTTTTATTAATTTTCACCTTCGTATGTGTGCTTTTTTTACAGATTATTCTATATTGTGTGACGTTATTAGTTTTTAGGTAGATAAATAATATACTTTGACAATTAGTTTTAGGAGGAAAATAAATAGATGTCACAAAACAAAGTTGATGTAATTAAAATGCACTTTTGTTTTTAAAACGTTTAAGGGGCCAAGCCCTCTTTTACTGGTACGCCAGTTTTTTTGCTGTGCACTACAGTCTAGTTGCTACCTTAACGTCCCCTTCGGGGGGAGCGCGTTGGTTGGTTGGCGCTCACCGCACACGGCGTGTGTGGAGCCGTGTGCCTCCCCCACATTTTTTTTAAATGTAGGAGAGCGAAGACCTTGTATCTGGTGTTTTATATAAATATTGTGCACCTTTTTCAAGCGGAAAGGGATTAATTAATAAGGAATTGACTGATGTGTAGCTGATACAAGTGGAATAGGGACAATTTAATGTCCCTAACCTTTTTTGAGCCCTGTCTTCGTGAACAGGGTTCTTTAACTTATAAGGCACTACCAACAGCTTTCTATTGCTCTAGTGAATATTCATTCTTCCAAGAGACACCTAAAAGAACTAAGTTACTGTACAAACACAACGTAAATAAGGGTCCTAATTAATAATTAATAAATTTATTAAACGACCTATATTTAAACCTTTACAAAGATCAATATATGATTAATGTACTGGTCACGTAAATTTTATATTAAAGATAGGGGGGGGGGGGGACATATACACATGGATACATACATACAGGTCGAGCTAATACAAAATGTATAATTACTCTTCCAAATGATGTAGCGGAGACCAGGTACAAAAGTAACATTTTGTACTTTTACCTTGGTTTCTGGTTTGGTGTAATTAGTTTAATGAAATTAATATAGCCATATATACATTCCGTTTATGTTCTTTAGATTAGTATCTTGATTTACCTTATTTTTGTACATTTTATATGAATCACAGAGACTTCAAAAAAATTCGTCATTTGTTACTTTCGACCACGTAGGCAGGCCGAAAGTAAGACGTTCTGGGTCGAAAGTAACAGGACAAACGGGTTTGTAATGAATATAAAGTGACATATCAAATCAGCAAATTATTTATTAGAAGACGGATAAACATTTGCATTTTAAATGCTCAAATATTGTATATTTTAAGAAAACAAAACAAATTTTTCTTACTTTAAGTAATGAGTTCAATTATTATATTATAATCATTTTTTTATAATCAGACTGTACTACATGGATCTTTGATTGAAAGATTTCTTTAACAAATCATTGCTAACTATACGCTGGACAGTCTGGTCACTCGATGTTGGATGATTACCAACTGGAGTCTCCAGATTGATATGTCATCATCATCGTCATCATTACAGCCCTTCACAAGTCCACTACTGAACATAGGCCTCCCCCAAGGATTGCCACAAAGCACGGTCCTGAGCCACCTGCATCCATCGTCTTCCTGCATGTCTTACCAGGTCGTCACTCCATCTAGTGGGGGGACGCCCTACACTACGTCCGCCGGTGCAGGCCACTAGAACCTTTTCCATCGGTTGTCGGTTCTTCGAGCTATATATTCGGCCATTTTCAGCTTACTAATCCGTTGGGCTATGTCGATCACTCTGGTTCTGCGGATATCCTCATTTCTAAGTTTATCACGCAGAGAAACTCCGACATAGCCCTCTCCATAGCTCGCTGAGGTGATTGAGCTTCCTCATCCGGCCAGCAGTGAAGGACCACGTCTCAGTTCCATAAGTCATCACGGCGCACACTGGTTGTACACTCTCGTTTTCAAGTTTTGAGGTATACCTGACGAGAATATGTTGTAATTCCCGAACGCTGCCAGAGTTGAATCCGTCGATTGACCTTTCGGTCGAAGTTGGACTTACCTAGTCGGACTATTTGTCCCAGGTAAACATACTCGTCAACAACTTCGAGCTGAGTGCTCCCTACAACTACCGGCATAGGTGTGACATGGACATTACACATACATGATCTTTGTTTTGTCCATGTAGGATTGTTATGTGGTAGAGACAAAAACTCTTTTAAAAATAAATTTATTTAATACTTTTAAACTAGCTTAAAATATAGAAGTTGATACAGAGAACTTGGAAATGGAATTGTGTTGAGGGATCGAAGGATTTGGTTAAAAATAGTGTAGGAAGCTAGGAGGTGGGGGTAAAGATAAGGGAACAACATTATTCTCATTTGTGTTATCGTTAACTTATTCTAAGATACAATTAGGAAAGGTAAACTATAAACATTAGCATTTAAATATTACAATCTAATTAGTTTGGCTTCTAAAAAAGTAAACAATATGATTTAGCTTTTAAGTAAATAAACAATATAAAGTATACAGGACTTATAACATAATATAAAGTAAATAATATCTATGACATAACACCTCTACCCTTAGAACAAAGATTGAGCGGTTTTGCTCGATTTTTGAGTGTAGTCATGCAATGGTCTTAAACGATTCGCATGCACTATTTGTTTTTTTCCAGATTTTTGTATAATACAATTTTCGTTAAAACATATTCTAACAATAACATGAGGCCCGTCCCATAGGCTATCTAAGTTGTTTGGACTAGGGACTTTGAGCATAACTTTATCTCCTACGTTAAATTTGGCTATATTTTTAATATTGCTGTCGTATCGCTCTTTTGCCTTTTCTTTCATTGACTCTACATTTTGGCGGGCTATGTCCCGTGATACCTTTAGTCTTTTGTTTAAATCTCGTAGGTAGTCATGAGTTGTGTAGTCGTCGATTGCTTTTAAAGAATAAAGATAACGCGGTTTGTGAGCAATGAGTAATTCATGAGGTGTAAATTTTGTGGACTGATTAATTGATGTGTTATGGCACATAACAAATGAAAGATTTGATCCCAATTAGAATGATTACGTTTGTGGTACAGTCGGATGTGATGGCGTTATGTTGCGTAGAATCGTTCTAATGAACCGTTAGTTTTGCATGATATGCGGTGCTAACTGTGTGGTGGGATCCTAGTAATTTCATCAATTGTTTGATCACGCTATTTAGAAATTGTGTACCTTGATCGGAATGGAAACGTTTAGGTACATCGTAATGTTGAAAGAAAATTAAAAGGGATTTGGATACTGTAGTTGCTTGTTTGTCTTGAAAGGGGTATGCTTGAACAAAACGAGTCAAGTCATCTTATAATGTGAGTATATATTTATTAAAATCATTAGTTATGCCTGAATAAGAGACGAGAAAGAAGTCAATAGTTACGCGTTCAAAAGGTTCAGTAGAAGAAGAAGTAATAACCAAGGGAACATGGGACCATGGCAATTATCTATATAATTTTTAATAGTTTCTGTCATTCCTTTCATACATACAGGGTATTTTGAAACGCTCCCGAAAACGAAGACAGACGACAGTACTAACTATATCTTAGATGATGGGTGAAATATACAATCGATCCTGATGAAAAAAATCATCTTTTCACAACGTTTTATTAGCTTTATTCACGCTCCATCGTGTTAGTATAAATCATCGTGTTAAATAAAACGTTAATTTCATTAAAATAAAACATGAAAATACTTAAACATTAAAGCAGCAATGGAATTTAAAATAAATAAACCATAAAATCAGCTGACTAGGGTCAATATCCGCGTCGAAGCCAAACTCAACTTCACGTAAAAAGAACGCTGAGCGATAGTGGAGGGTGTGTCTGCGCATGGGTACAGTCGCGTTCTAAAGTACTACATGGTACTAGCTGTTGTTTTATAATATTATAATAGTAATTAATGGTTTTATTGTAGAATCATAATAGGTACTTTACTAGCTACTTAGAACTTTGGAAGAGGTTGAAATTCAAAATGGATAATGTTTGCTTGAGCATTATTTTATTTCTATCGTAAAATAAAGTAGTTTGTAACAAGAAAACTTAAGCTAAGGTGACACGCTGTCCATTATACCATTGGAATATGGAACATGAAGCCAAATGTCGATGGTGTATTGGTGTTACTGGATGCTACTTCATCATCACTCATCAGAATCATCATCAGCAATGCGAATGATAAATGTTTCCGTCATCAGGTTGACCACATGGTAATTTTTCGGTATTCTTCCTCAATACATTTAACTTACTGCACAATTTTCCCCATTCACCTTCTATTTACCTTTTCGTTCACTAGTTCAGTCATAAAACAATAGATATAAATAATTTTTCTTTCCTTCCTTTAAAACCATCGTCGCGCGTCGTGCAAAGAAAGCTGTGTGCGACTGTACATTGGGAAACATCGCTTTTTCAAAGCGCGGAAGTCATGAGTTGTGTAGTCGTCGATTGCTTTTAAAGAATAAAGATAACGCGGTTTGTGAGCAATGAGTAATTCATGAGGTGTAAATTTTGTGGACTGATTAATTGATGTCTTATGGCACATAACGGCAAATGGCACGATTTGATCCCAATTAGAATGATTACGTTTGTGGTACATTCGGATGTGATGGCGTTATGTTGCGTGGAATCGTTCTAATGAACCGTTAGTTTGGGAATGATATGCGGTGCTAACTGTGTGGTGGGATCCTAGTAATTTCATCAATTGTTTGATCACGCTATTTAGAAATTGTGTACCTTGATCGGAATGGAAACGTTTAGGTACACCGTAATGTTGAAAGAAAATTAAAAGGGATTTGGATACTGTAGTTGCTTGTTTGTCTTGAAAGGGGTATGCATGAACAAAACGAGTCAAGTCATCTTATAATGTGAGTATATATTTATTAAAGTCATTAGTTATGTCTGAATAAGAGACGAGAAAGAAGTCAATAGTTACGCGTTCAAAAGGTTCAGTAGAAGAAGAAGTAATAACCATGGGAGCATGGGACCATGGCAATTATCTATATAATTTTTAAAATTTTCTGTCATTCCTTTCATACATATACTTGTCTTAATTACAGTACTAACTGATCAACCTGGAAGAATTAAATTATGCAATAATTTTCATTCATTTTTAAACTATGTTAATAAAATCTTTATCTTATACATATCTTAAATGTATATCTTAAATTTAATAAATTACAGGGATCTCTGCTAGGTCCTCTCCTGTATATAGCCTACCTGTATGATATAGGAACATGTTTACAACACGGTAATTTTCTCCTATATGCAGACGACAAGAAAATATATATGAATATAAACTCAGAAAGGGACTGTCAGCTCCTCCAAGACGACTTAAATAGACTTGCTCTATACTAAAAAATAACCGCATAACAGCTAATATTGAAAAATATATCAATCACGTTTACCCGTAAATAAAACCTATACAGTATTCTTATTGACAGTCATCCCATAACAACAAACAGCGTTAAAGACTTGGGAGTAACTTTAGATAGCAAACTAACCTTTTCAGAACACATTACATTAATAACAAAAATCTTGGATTTATCATGCGTGTCACCAAACCTTTCAATGATTTAAGTTGCATTAAAGCACTTTATTTTCATATGTCCGCAGTGTTGGAATATTGCTCTATTAGTTGGAATCCTCAATACAAAAAATATGTAGCTGCCATAGAGGGTATACAGAGTAGATTTCTGCGGTATCTCAATTACCGGGGCAGATACAGGGCGAAGAATACCATAGCTCTTGTCTGCATCACAACTTATTAACATTACAAGATCGTAGATGTGTAACTGATATGATGCTGCTATACGAGGTTTGTACTGGCGCTCTAGACTGTCCAAAATTGACTCAACAGATTATGAGTTTTCGTACCCCAAGAAACGCACTAGAGTTACGGAATTATTTTATGTACCACTAACTCATACAAACTATGCAAAAACTCTGTTACAAATAGAATATTAAGAACATATAATAAATACTTTTCTAGCATTGACCCTTTTGTTTGTCCAAGACAAAATTCAAAAGCTGTCTCAAAGGTTTTGGCAGATGGCATTGTTTATTAACTTTAAGATAGGTTAGTTGCGACACACATACATTTTATTATTATATCATAACTAACACACGTTTTAGCCTCTCAATCATACACATGCCACGCACGCACACACACACACACACACACACACACACACAAACACTTCCTCTCATTCTCATCACTCTGATACTCAACATACGGTATAAATATACAGTACTTACAATATGACGCAGATAAAGGTATCTTACGACAAACACTGTAAATTATGTTAACATTGCTGAAGACGACAAAATATATTTAAATGTTTCGCAAAAAAAATGTAAATCTATAAAGGCTTTTATATTGCATAATATGTTCAAAACTTGTTTATATACATATATATTGGTAAATGTACAAGCTGTAGATTTTGTTTGAATAAATAAAATAAAATAAAAAATAAAAATAAAATTGCTCTTATTATTTTACTATGTTGTCTGCATGTACCCATATTTACATACTTACCATTGCGTGTATGCGTTAATAATAACCATTACTTGTAAATATAAATTGTAAGTGGAATTTGTAATAAGGACAGCGATAAAGGCTCAATCTTATATATCATGTGTGTGAGTAGCCATTTCGTCTCAACGATAACTCAACTGAACTGTCCTTACATAAACCCTACCTTCCTGATGTTACGCATATCACCATTTTAGTTATGTAAATAATAAAAATTAACAGGTAATAATAATAATACAGTCAGAAAATATCTATTTATGGTTCATATTTTTTTGATTATTTTCCCTTTTGTGTGTGTTTTGTTTTATTTTTCAGATAATTCTATATTGTGTGACGTTATTAATTTTTATAGATAAATAAAATACTGTGACATTTAGTTTTAGGTAGGAAAATAAATAGATGCCACAAAACAATGTTGATGTAATTAAGATGCACTTTATAATACAAACTTGCGGCTAAAAATGGACTCAAAGTTATCGTGTATATCCGATGCTATTATTGCGTAAGGTTGTTGTCCTTGTCCTTTTTTTCTTTACGTCGAATAAAGAAATAGATTTCATTATATTCGAACTACAGCAATACAATTTTTGTATTAGAGTTCTATAAAAGTATAAAAGTCATCATGCATTGATCATTAGATGTGATGATACAGCCTGATCCAATTAATTCAACCATAAGTTCTACTAATTGAATATTAAATATAGAATAGTTAGTTGGAATATTTTTTTTGTTCGACTAACTTATGAGACAAAATTATTTTAATCCGTTAAATTATTAAATTATTTAGGAAAGTTGAACTTATTGAACAAAACCACGTACTTATATCCTCGTAAGAATGCAAGATCACAGTCATGAAATTATTGTATTATAACTGCTTTTATTGCGTCTGCAAAGTGTCAGATTTTTCAGACGTCTGCAAGTGGGTGTAAACTGAAGTATAAAATTCCATAACATTCTTATATGGATACATACATACAGGTCGATCTAATATTAAATGTGTTATAACTCGTCCAAATGATGTACGTGTGATAGAATTACAACTCATTTTTTGTTTATCTCAATATTTTAATCAGTGTATTACACTAATATTTTGTGTTTTATATTTCAGCAGTTCTCGACAAATTAGAAAATTGAAATGCCTTTTCGTAACTTTCAATGGCAAATATAGTTAAAATCCTATACTGTTTTTGAAAATTACAAAAAGTCAATTGTTTTACGCTTGTAAAGGAAAACAGAAAGAAATAGAACAGAAGAGAAAATATCTTTTGATGGTTCATATTTTTTGGTATTTTTCCCTTTTGTATGTGTTTTGTTTTATTTACAGATAAATCTATACTGTGTGGCGTTATTAGTTTAGATAAATAAAATACTGTGACATTTAGTTTTAGGTAGGAAAAGAAATAGATGTCACAAAACAACGTTGATGTGATAAAGATGCACTTTTGTTTGTATAACGTTTACAAGAAAGCCACAATATCTTTACTCTTCGATTCTTTAATTGCAACAGATATTTCTTATTGCGTCTACAAAGTAGCAAATTATTCAGGCGTCTGCAAGTGGGTGTAATCTGAAGTATAAAATTCCATGACATTCTTACATGGATACATACATACAGGTCAAGCTAATAATATAACATGTGTAATAACTCGTCCAGATAATGTTCATGTTATAGAATAACAACTTATTTACAAGTTTATCTCAATATTTCAATCAGTCTATTACACTAATATTTTGTGTTTTATATTTCAGCAGTTCTCGACAAATTAGAAAATTAAAATGCCTTTTTGTAATTTTAAGTGGTAAATATAGTTAGGATCCTATAGTACTATTTAAAATTTCAAAAGTTATTATTTTACGCTCGTAAATGAAAACAGAAAAAGTAAATGCAAATTTTCCCTTTCTTGTGTGTTTTGTTTTATTTACACATAATTCTATATTGTGTGACGTTACTATATTAGAAAAATAAAATAATGTGTCATTTAGTGTTAGGTGGGAAAATAAATAGATGTCACAAAACAACGTTCATGTAATTAAGATGTACTTTTGTTTGTATAACGTTTACAAGAAAACCACATTGTCTGTATTCTTCGATTCTTTAATTGCAACAGTGTTTTTTTGTGTTTTAAATAAAATAAGTACCTCAACACTAGGATTTTCTCCTCTATATTTGTGGTAGTTGTTATTCCACCCGTCTCTGATGTTGGCCGCCTATCGCCATTTTAGTTACGTAAATAATAAAAATTAACAGGTAATAATAGTAATAGAATGCATTTTTATTAATTTTCCCCTTCGTATGTGTGCTTTTTACAAATTATTCTATATTGTGTGATGTTATTAGTTTTTAGGTAGATAAATAAAATACTTTGACAATTTGTTTTAGGAGGAAAATAAATAGATGTCACAAAAAAAAGTTGATGTAATTAAAATGCACTTTTGTTTTTAAAACGCTTAAGGGGCCAAGCCCTCTTTTACTGGTACGCCAGTTTTTTTCTGTGGACTACGGTCCAGTTGCTACCTTAACGTCTTCGGGGGGAGCGCGTTTGTTGGTTGGCGCTCACCGCACACGGCGTGTGAGAGCGAAGACCTTATATCTGGTATTTTATATAAATATTGTGAACCTTTTTCAAGCGAGAAGGGATTAATTAATAAGGATTTGACTGATGTGTAGCTGATACAAGTGGAATAGGGACGATTTAATGTCCTTTACCTTTTTTGAGCCCTGTCTTCGTGAACAGGGTTCTTTAACTTATAAGACACTACCAACAGCTTTCTATTGCTCTAGTGAATATTCATTCTTCCAAGAGACACGTAAAAGAACTAAGTTACTGTACAAACACAACGTAAATAAGGGTCCTAATTAATAATTAATAAATTTATTAAACGACCTATATTTAAACCTTTACAAAGATCAATATATGATTATTGTACTGGTCACGTAAATTTTATATACTTATATATTAAAGATAGGGGGGGGGGATATATACACATGGATACATACATACAGGTCGAGCTAATATAAAATGTATAATTACTCTTCCAAATGATGTAGCGGAGACCAGGTACAAAAGTAACATTTTGTACTTTTACCTTGGTTTCTGGTTTGGTGTAATTAGTTTAATGAAATTAATATAGCCATATATACATTCCGTTTATGTTCTTTAGATTAGTATCTTGATTTACCTTATTTTTGTACATTTTATATGAATCACAGAGACTTCAAAAATCGTCTGTTAGTTGTTACGACCACGTAGGCAGGCCGAAAGTAAGACGTTCTGGGTCGAAAGTAACAGGACAAACGGGTTTGTAATGAATATAAAGTGACATACCAAATCAGCAAATTATTTATTAGAAGACGGATAAACATTTGCATTTTAAATGCTCAAATATTGTATATTTTAAGAAAACAAAACAAATTTTTCTTACTTTAAGTAATGAGTTCAATTATTATATTATAATCATTTTTTTATAATCATACTGTACTACATGGATCTTTGATTGAAAGATTTCTTTAACAAGTCATTGCTAATTCTACGCTGGATAGTCTGATCACTCGATGTTGGATGATTACCAATTGGAGTCTCCGGATTGCTATGTCATCATCATCATCATCATTACAGCCCTTCACAAGTCCACTGCTGAACATAGGCCTCCCCCAAGGAATGCCATAAAGCACGGTCCTGAGCCACCTGCATCCATCGACTTCCTGCTTGTCTTACAAGGTCGTCACTCCATCTAGTGGGGGGACGCCCTACACTTCGTCCGCCGGTACGAGGCCGCCACTCGAGAACCTTTTTTCTCCATCGGTTGTCGGTTCTTCGAGCTATATGGCCGGCCCATTGCCACTTCAGCTTACTAATCCGTTGGGCTATGTCGATCACTCTGGTTCTATTCCGGATATCCTCATTTCTAAGTTTATCACGCAGAGAAACTCCGAGCATAGCCCTTTCCATAGCTCGCTGAGTGGCCTTGAGCTTCCTCATCCGGCAGTGAAGGACCGTCTCTCAGTTCCATAAGTCATCACTGGCAACACGCACTGGTTGTACACTCTCGTTTTCAAGTTTTGAGGTATACCTGACGAGAATATGTGCTGTAATTTCCCGAACGCTGCCCAGCCGAGTTGAATCCGTCGATCGACCTTTCGGTCGAAGTTGGACTTACCTAGTCGGACTATTTGTCCCAGGTAAACATACTCGTCAACAACTTCGAGCTGAGTGCTCCTTACAACTACCGGCATAGGTGTGACATGGACATTATTCATGATCTTTGTTTTGTCCATGTAGGATTGTTATGTGGTAGAGACAAAAACTCTTTTAAAAATAAATATATTTAATACTTTTAAACTAGCTTAAAATATAGAAGTTGATACAGAGAAGTTGGAAATGGAATTGTGTTGAGGGATCGAAGGATTTGGTTAAAAATAGTGTAGGAAGCTAGGAGGTGGGGGTAAAGATAAGGGAACAACATTATTCTCATTTGTGTTATCGTTAACTTATTCTGAGATACAATTAGGAAAGGTGAACTATAAACATTAGCATTTAAATATTACAATCTAATTAGTTTGGCTTCTAAGAAAGTAAACAATATGATTTAGCTTTTAAGTAAATAAATAATATAAAGTATACAGGACTTATAACATAATATAAAGTAAATTGTATTTATGACATAACACCTCCCCCCTTAGAACAAAGATTGAGCGGTTTTGCTCGATTTTTGAGTGTAGTCAGCAGCTTCGTCTTCGTCTTCTGATATACAGGCAGTTGTAGCAGTGGTGTTAAGTTATGATATAGGAATCTCGACGTGTTATCGGCGTCGGGAACGGTCAAAGCAATTATTAAATATTTGTATGCAGTTACCATAAGGATTTCTAGGCATGTTATTCCATGGCAAGCATTTATAACATTTATAACAAAAATATGTTATGACAACTATGCATATGGGTCTGGTTTTGATGTTGTAGATGAGAAGATCCTTGCAGACTTTGGATTCCTTTGCGAAGTCTTTGCATTTGTCCAGTTAGCTCATGATGACGTATTGTTGTCTAGTGGTACTCATGGCAAGATATGTTTGTTCGGGAAGAATAGTAGAATATAAGGAAGAGTCAGGATGTAGCATAGGATAGATTATAATTGGAATAATGTAAATTTTTCGTTTTTTACTGAAGGGAATTCTAGGATATATATAATTTTATTCATATAAATATAGGAAGTAATAGAGGCAGATTCAAGTATTTTGTGTATATTAAATTATGCTATTGGGGCAACTAAGTTTTTATTGAGCCTAGCGGGATTAGAAGAAAGTAATTCTTTGTATAAGCGCATAGTGGATATTATAGAAGGGTGTATTGCATTTGATTTAATGAAAAGTATGCTTGTAATGATATCATCGATATCTCGTTCCAAAGAAACTATAGCTTCTAGAATTTGAATTGAAACGGTGAATATTTCTTTAAGAATAGTTAAATTAAATATAAGTTTGTTTGTTGAGGTAAAGTATGAATTTATTTTTCTAACATCTTCGATAATAACGTATTCATCATATGAGATTTGATGTAATGTTTCATTCAAATTCGTGATCGTTGAAGAAATAATTTGTAATTGTTGTTTTAAGATATCATTAGTAGATATTTGCTGATTCTCTAACTGTTCAATACATTCGTTATAATGTTTGGCATCTTTTGCGTCTGGAAAACTAATCAGCCATTTCAAACTTAAACGTAAGTCGTCTAGTATTTCGCGTTTGGATCGCTTGTTGTCAGTGTAAGAATTAAGTTCGTCGAGTCTAGAATCTATTTTGTCTATGTTTATTTTTATAAATGAAGTAGTAGTTATAACGGTAGGTAAACTTGAATGTGTATTAATGAGAAATTGATAGTTATTAATAAGTCGTTTGATAGAGTTGCGAGCTAGGAATAAAGGTTCAAGATTACGATATACGATAAATTTCTAGGAATT
Source organism: Parnassius orleans (assembly GCA_029286625.1). Taxonomy (NCBI): domain Eukaryota; kingdom Metazoa; phylum Arthropoda; class Insecta; order Lepidoptera; family Papilionidae; genus Parnassius; species Parnassius orleans. The sequence continues at coordinate 64,633 of JAGSMP010000772.1, forward strand.
TCAGATATTAATATTTCACCATTGTTTTCGAAATAGAGTCCAAAATTAGAAGGAATATTATTTATGTGGGTATCCCCATCAACAAAAGTTGTGGAGTACCTAAAAATTAAAATAAACCTATAGTTTATTGTTTTGACTTCTTTAAAATTTAGTCATGTAATAATTCTTAGAAAATAGATAAACTTTGTGTAAAATGATGTAAAGTAATAATTTAATAAAAGAACAAATTTTTAGGTTAGGTTATTTATAAGATATAAAAGATTTTCAATTAAAGGGTTTTATTGTTAACGGTATAAGGGTGTGCCATTATTCGAGCCACCCTGAAATAAAATAAAGTTAAATATATATGAATAATTACGATCTAGACTTAAAATAAAATGTTATGATAATTGAATGAAGTCATGCAATGGTCTTAAACGATTCGCATGCGCTATTTGTTTTTTTCCTGATTTTTGTATAATACGATTTTCGTTAAAACATATTCTAACAATAACATTAGGCCCGTCCCATAGGCTATTTAAGTTGTTTGGACTAGGGACTTTGAGCATAACTTTATCTCCTACGTTAAATTTGGCTATATTTTTAATATTGCTGTCGTATCGCTCTTTTGCCTTTCATTGACTCTACATTTTGGTGGGCTTTGTCCCGTGATACCTTTAGTCTTTTGTTTAAATCTCGTAGGTAGTCATGAGTTGTGTAGTCGTCGATTGCTTTTAAGAATAAAGATAACGCGGTTTGTGACCAATGAGTAATTCATGAGGTGTAAATTTTAAGGACTGATTAATTGATGTGTTATGGCACATAACGGCAAATGGCACGATTTGATCCCAGTTAGAATGATTACGTTTGTGGTACATTCGGATGTGATGGCGTAATGTTGCGTGGAATCGTTGTAATGAACCGTTAGTTTGGGGATGATATGCGGTGCTACCTGTGTGGTAGGATCCTAGTAATTTCATCAATTGTTTGATCACGCTATTTAGAAATTGTGTACCTAGATCGAAATGGAAACGTTTAGGTACACCGTAATGTTGAAAGAAAATTAAAAGGGATTTGGATACTGTAGTTGCTTGTTTGTCTTGAAAGGGGTATGCTTGAACAAAACGAAACAAGTCATCTTATAATGTGAGTATATATTTATTAAAGTCATTAGTTATGTCTGAATAAGAGACGAGAAAGAAGTCAATAGTTACGCGTTCAAAAGGTTCAGTAGAAGAAGAAGTAATAACCATGGGAGCATGGGACCATGGCAATTATCTATATAATTTTTAAAATTTTCTGTCATTCCTTTCATACATATACTTGTCTTAATTACAGTACTAACTGATCAACCTGGAAGAATTAAATTATGCAATAAATTTCATTCATTTTTAAACTATGTTAATAAAATCTTTATCTTATACATATCTTAAATGTATATCTTAAATATTGCTCTTATTATTTTACTATGTTGTCTGCATGTACCCATATTTACATACTTACCATTGCGTGTATGCGTTAATAATAACCATTACTTGTAAATATAAATTGTAAGTGGAATTTGTAATAAGGACAGCGATAAAGGCTCAATCTTATATATCATGTGTGTGAGTAGCCAGTTCCTCTCAACGATAACTCAACTGAACTGTCCTTACATAAACCCTACCCTTCCCTGATGTTGGCCGCATATCACCATTTTAGTTATGTAAATAATAAAAATTAACAGGTAATAATAATAATACAGTCAGAAAATATCTATTTATGGTTCATATTTTTTTGATTATTTTCCCTTTTGTGTGTGTTTTGTTTTATTTTTCAGATAATTCTATATTGTGTGACGTTATTAATTTTTATGTAGATAAATAAAATACTGTGACATTTAGTTTTAGGTAGGAAAATAAATAGATGCCACAAAACAATGTTGATGTAATTAAGATGCACTTTTATAATACAAACTTGCGGCTAAAAAATGGACTCAAAGTTATCGTGTATATCCGATGCTATTATTGCGTAAGGTTGTTGCCCTTGTCCTTTTTTTCTTTACGTCGAATAAAGAAATAGATTTCATTATATTCGAACTACAGCAATACAATTTTTGTATTAGAGTTCTATAAAAGTATAAAAGTCATCATGCATTGATCATTAGATGTGATGATACAGCCTGATCCAATTAATTCAACCATAAGTTCTACTAATTGAATATTAAATATAGAATAGTTAGTTGGAATATTTTTTTTGTTCGACTAACTTATGAGACAAAATTATTTTAATCCGTTAATTTATTAAATTATTTAGGAAAGTTCAACTTATTGAACAAAACCACGTACTTATATCCTCGTAAGAATGCAAGATCACAATCATGAAATTATTGTATTATAACTGCTTTTATTGCGTCTGCAAAGTGTCAGATTTTTCAGACGTCTGCAAGTGGGTGTAAACTGAAGTATAAAATTCCAAAACATTCTTATATGGATACATACATATATTAAATGTGTTATAACTCGTCCAAATGATGTACGTGTGATAGAATTACAACTCATTTTTTGTTTATCTCAATATTTCAATCAGTGTATTACACTAATATTTTGTGTTTTATATTTCAGCAGTTCTCGATAAATTAGAAAATTAAAATGCCTTTTCGTAACTTTCAATGGCAAATATAGTTAAAATCCTATAATGTTTTTGAAAATTACAAAAAGTCAATTGTTTTATGCTTGTAAAGAAAAACAGAAAAAAATAGAACAGAAGAGAAAATATCTTTTGATTGTTCATATTTTTTGGTAATTTTCCCTTTTGTGTGTGTTTTGTTTTATTTACAGATAAATCTATACTGTGTGGCGTTATTAGTTTAGATAAATAAAATACTGTGACATTTAGTTTTAGGTAGGAAAAGAAATAGATGTCACAAAACAACGTTGATGTGATAAAGATGCACTTTTGTTTGTATAACGTTTACAAGAAAGCCACAATATCTTTACTCTTCGATTCTTTAATTGCAACAGATATTTCTTATTGCGTCTACAAAGTAGCAAATTATTCAGGCGTCTGCAAGTGGGTGTAATCTGAAGTATAAAATTCCATGACATTCTTACATGGATACATACATACAGGTCAAGCTAATAATATAACATGTGTAATAACTCGTCCAGATAATGTTCATGTTATAGAATAACAACTTATTTACAAGTTTATCTCAATATTTCAATCAGTCTATTACACTAATATTTTGTGTTTTATATTTCAGCAGTTCTCGACAAATTAGAAAATTAAAATGCCTTTTTGTAATTTTAAGTGGTAAATATAGTTAGGATCCTATAGTACTATTTAAAATTTCAAAAAGTTATTTATTTTACGCTCGTAAATGAAAACAGAAAAAAAAGTAAATGCAAATTTTCCCGTTCTTGTGTGTTTTGTTTTATTTACACATAATTCTATATTGTGTGACGTTACTATATTAAAAAAATAAAATAATGTGTCATTTAGTTTTAGGTGGGAAAATAAATAGATGTCACAAAACAACGTTCATGTAATTAAGATGTACTTTTGTTTGTATAACGTTTACAAGAAAACCACAATGTCTGTATTCTTCGATTCTTTAATTGCAACAGTGTTTTTTTGTGTTTTAAATAAGATAAGTACCTCAACACTAGGATTTTCTCCTCTATATTTGTGGTAGTTGTTATTCCACCCGTCTCTGATGTTGGCCGCCTATCGCCATTTTAGTTACGTAAATAATAAAAATTAACAGGTAATAATAGTAATAGAATGCATTTTTATTAATTTTCCCCTTCGTATGTGTGCTTTTTTTACAAATTATTCTATATTGTGTGATGTTATTAGTTTTTAGGTAGATAAATAAAATACTTTGACAATTTGTTTTAGGAGGAAAATAAATAGATGTCACAAAAAAAAGTTGATGTAATTAAAATGCACTTTTGTTTTTAAAACGCTTAAGGGGCCAAGCCCTCTTTTACTGGTACGCCAGTTTTTTTCTGTGGACTACGGTCCAGTTGCTACCTTAACGTCTTCGGGGGGAGCGCGTTTGTTGGTTGGCGCTCACCGCACACGGCGTGTGAGAGCGAAGACCTTATATCTGGTATTTTATATAAATATTGTGAACTTTTTCCAAGCGGGAGGGGATTAATTAATAAGGAATTGACTGATGTGAAGCTGATACAAGTGGAATAGGGACGATTTAATGTCCTTTACCTTTTTTGAGCCCTGTCTTCGTGAACAGGGTTCTTTAACTTATAAGGCACTTCCAACACCTTTCTATTGCTCTAGTGAATATTCATTCTTCCAAGAGACACCTAAAAGATTTAAGTTACTATACAAACACAACGTAAATAAGGGTCCTAATTAATAATTAATAAATTTATTAAACGACCTATATTTAAACCTTTCGAAAAATCAATATATGATTAATGCACTCGTCACGTAAATTTTATATACTTATATATTAAAGATAGGGGGGGGATATATACACATGGATACATACATACAGGTCGAGCTAATATAAAATGTATAATTACTCTTCCAAATGATGTAGGGGAGACCAGGTACAAAAGTAACATTTTGTACTTTTACCTTGGTTTCTGGTTTGGTGTAATTAGTTTAATGAAATTAATATAGCCATATATACATTCCGTTTATGTTCTTTAGATTAGTATCTTGATTTACCTTATTTTTGTACATTTTATATGAATCACAGAGACTTCAAAAAAATTCGTCAGTTGTTACTTTCGACCACGTAGGCAGGCCGAAAGTAAGACGTTCTGGGTCGAAAGTAACAGGACAAACGGGTTTGTAATGAATATAAAGTGACATATCAAATCAGCAAATTATTTATTAGAAGACGGATAAACATTTGCATTTTAAATGCTCAAATATTGTATATTTTAAGAAAACAAAACAAATTTTTCTTACTTTAAGTAATGAGTTCAATTATTATATTATAATAATTTTTTTATAATCAGACTGTACTACATGGATCTTTGATTGAAAGATTTCTTTAACAAGTCATTGCTAACTATACGCTGGATAGTCTGATCACTCGATGTTGGATGATTACCAACTGGAGTCTCCGGATTGCTATGTCATCATCATCATCATCATTATAGCCCTTCACAAGTCCACTGCTGAACATAGGCCTCCCCCAAGGAATGCCATAAAGCACGGTCCTGAGCCACCTGCATCCATCGGCTTCCAGCTTGTCTTACAAGGTCGTCACTCCATCTAGTGGGGGGACGCCCTACACTTCGTCCGCCGGTACGAGGCCGCCACTCGAGAACCTTTTTTCTCCATCGGTTGTCGGTTCTTCGAGCTATATGGCCGGCCCATTGCCACTTCAGCTTACTAATCTGTTGGGCTATGTCGATCACTCTGGTTCTATTCCGGATATCCTCATTTCTAAGTTTATCACGCAGAGAAACTCCGAGCATAGCCCTCTCCATAGCTCGCTGAGTGACCTTGAGCTTCCTCATCCGGCCAGCAGTGAAGGACCACGTCTCAGTTCCATAAGTCATCACTGGCAACACGCACTGGTTAAACACTCTCGTTTTCAAGTTTTGAGGTATACCTGACGAGAATATGTGCTGTAATTTCCCGAACGCTGCCCAGCCGAGTTGAATCCGTCGATTGACCTTTCGGTCGAAGTTGGACTTACCTAGTCGGACTATTTGTCCCAGGTAAACATACTCGTCAACAACTTCGAGCTGAGTGCTCCCTACAACTACCGGCATAGGTGTGACATGACATTATACATGATCTTTGTTTTGTCCATGTAGGATTGTTATGTGGTAGAGACAAGAACTCTTTTAAAAATAAATTTATTTAATACTTTTAAACTAGCTTAAAATATAGAAGTTGATACAGAGAAGTTGGAAATGGAATTGTGTTGAGGGATCGAAGGATTTGGTTAAAATAGTGTAGGAAGCTAGGAGGTGGGGGTAAAGATAAGGGAACAACATTATTCTCATTTGTGTTATCGTTAACTTATTCTGAGATACAATTAGGAAAGGTGAACTATAAACATTAGCATTTAAATATTACAATCTAATTAGTTTGGCTTCTAAGAAAGTAAACAATATGATTTAGCTTTTAAGTAAATAAATAATATAAAGTATACAGGACTTATAACATAATATAAAGTAAATTGTATTTATGACATAACGCCTCCCCCCTTAGAACAAAGATTGAGCGGTTTTGCTCGATTTTTGAGTGTAGTCAGCAGCTTCGTCTTCGTCTTCTGATATACAGGCAGTTGTAGCAGTGGTGTTAAGTTATGATATAGGAATCTCGACGTGTTATCGGCGTCGGGAACGGTCAAAGCAATTATTAAATATTTGTATGCAGTTACCATATGGATTTCTAGGCATGTTATTCCATGGCAAGCATATATAACATTTATAACAAAAATATGTTATGACAACTATGGATATGGGTCTGGTTTTGATGTTGTAGATGAGAAGATCCTTGCAGACTTTGGATTCCTTTGCGAAGTCTTTGCATTTGTCCAGTTAGCTCATGATGACGTATTGTTGTCTAGTGGTACTCATGGCAAGATATGTTTGTTCGGGAAGAATAGTAGAATATAAGGAAGAGTCAGGATGTAGCATAGGGATAGATTATAATTGGAATAATGTAAATTTTTCGTTTTTTACTGAAGGGAATTCTAGGATATATATAATTTTATTCATATAAATATAGGAAGTAATAGAGGCAGATTCAAGTATTTTGTGTATATTAAATTATGCTATTGGGGCAACTAAGTTTTTATTGAGCCTAGCGGGATTAGAAGAAAGTAATTCTTTGTATAGGCGCATAGTGGATATTATAGAAGGGTGTATTGCATTTGATTTAATGAAAAGTATGCTTGTAATGATATCATCGATATCTCGTTCCAAAGAAACTATAGCTTCTAGAATTTGAATTGAAACGGTGAATATTTCTTTAAGAATAGTTAAATTAAATATAAGTTTGTTTGTTGAGGTAAAGTATGAATTTATTTTTCTAACATCTTCGATAATAACGTATTCATCATATGAGATTTGATGTAATGTTTCATTAAAATTCGTGATCGTTGAAGAAATAATTTGTAATTGTTGTTTTAAGATATCATTAGTAGATATTTGCTGTTTCTCTAACTGTTCAATACATTCGTTATAATGTTTGGCATCTTTTGCGTCTGGAAAACTAATCAGCCATTTCAAACTTAAACGTAAGTCGTCTAGTATTTCGCGTTTGGATCGCTTGTTGTCAGTGTAAGAATTAAGTTCGTCGAGTCTAGAATCTATTTTGTCTATGTTTATTTTTATAAATGAAGTAGTAGTTATAACGGTAGGTAAACTTGAATGTGTATTAATGAGAAATTGATAGTTATTAATAAGTCGTTTGATAGAGTTGCGAGCTAGGAATAAAGGTTCAAGATTACGATATACGATAAATTTCTAGGAATTTCAGATATTAATATTTCACCATTGTTTTCGAAATAGAGTCCAAAATTAGAAGGAATATTATTTATGTGGGTATCCCCATCAACAAAAGTTGTGGAGTACCTAAAAAATTAAAATAAACCTATAGTTTATTGTTTTGACTTCTTTAAAATTTAGTCATGTAATAATTCTTAGAAAATAGATAAACTTTGTGTAAAATGATGTAAAGTAATAATTTAATAAAAGAACAAATTTTTAGGTTAGGTTATTTATAAGATATAAAAGATTTTCAATTAAAGGGTTTTATTGTTAACGGTATAAGGGTGTGCCATTATTCGAGCCACCCTGAAATAAAATAAAGTTAAATATATATGAATAATTACGATCTAGACTTAAAATAAAATGTTATGATAATTGAATGAAGTCATGCAATGGTCTTAAACGATTCGCATGCGCTATTTGTTTTTTTCCTGATTTTTGTATAATACGATTTTCGTTAAAACATATTCTAACAATAACATTAGGCCCGTCCCATAGGCTATTTAAGTTGTTTGGACTAGGGACTTTGAGCATAACTTTATCTCCTACGTTAAATTTGGCTATATTTTTAATATTGCTGTCGTATCGCTCTTTTGCCTTTTCTTTCATTGACTCTACATTTTGGTGGGCTTTGTCCCGTGATACCTTTAGTCTTTTGTTTAAATCTCGTAGGTAGTCATGAGTTGTGTAGTCGTCGATTGCTTTTAAGAATAAAGATAACGCGGTTTGTGACCAATGAGTAATTCATGGGTGTAAATTTTAAGGACTGATTAATTGATGTGTTATGGCACATAACGGCAAATGGCACGATTTGATCCCAGTTAGAATGATTACGTTTGTGGTACATTCGGATGTGATGGCGTAATGTTGCGTGGAATCGTTCTAATGAACCGTTAGTTTGGGGATGATATGCGGTGCTACCTGTGTGGTAGGATCCTAGTAATTTCATCAATTGTTTGATCACGCTATTTAGAAATTGTGTACCTAGATCGAAATGGAAACGTTTTAGGTACACCGTAATGTTGAAAGAAAATTAAAAGGGATTTGGATACTGTAGTTGCTTGTTTGTCTTGAAAGGGGTATGCTTGAACAAAACGAAACAAGTCATCTTATAATGTGAGTATATATTTATTAAAGTCATTAGTTATGTCTGAATAAGAGACGAGAAAGAAGTCAATAGTTACGCGTTCAAAAAGTTCAGTAGAAGAAGAAGTAATAACAAGTAAAAATCTTTATCTTATACATATCTTAAATGTATATCTTAAACATTGCTCTTAATAATTTACTATGTTGTCTGCATGTACCCATATTTACATACTTACGGTTGCGTGTATGCGTTTATAATAACCATTACTTGTATATATAAATTGTAAGTGGAATTTGTAATAAGGACAGCGTTAAAGGCTCAATCTTATATATCATGTGTTTGAGTAGCCAATTTGTCTCAACGATTACTCAACTGAACTGTCCTTACATAAATGTTGACACTACTGAACTAATATTCGAATTACCCGTTTGCCAAGCGTGGCAAACATGAAAACTATAACTATGAGGTAATATACGTTGATGTAATTAAGATGCACTTTTGTTTGTATATCGTTAACAAGAAAACCACAATGTTTTTACTTTTCGATTCTTTAATTGCGACTGATTTTAAAAACAACAAGTTTTTGTATCTATTGTAGAAGAATGAACACAGTGTATTATGCTAATATTTAGTTTTAAATTTCAGCAGTTTTCGACAAATTAGAAGATTAAAATGCATTTTCGTAATTTTATGTAGCAAATTCTGTTAAAATCCTATTTCTCGCTTTTAAATTACAAAAAGGTTATTGTTTCAGGCTTGTAAACAAAATCAGAAAAAAAATATAGATAGAAATATTGATGATACAGTCATACTTTTTTGCTAATTTTCCCTTTTGTCTGTGTTTTGTTTTATTTACAGATAATTCTATATTGTGTCACGTTATTAGTTAAAATAAATAAAATACTGTGGCATTTAGTTTTAGGTAAGAAAATAAATAGATGTCCCAAAACAACGTTGATGTAATTAAGATGCACTTTTTCTTTACTCTTCAATCCTTATTTGCAACAGATATTTTTTTGTTTTTTAAAAAATACGTTACCTCAACACTAGGATTTTCGCCTGTATTGTTGTGGCAGTTATTCTTCCACCCTGCTCTGATGTTGGCCGCATATCACCATTTTAGTTATGTAAATAATAAAAATTAACAGGTATTAATAATAATATAGTCAGAAAATATCTATTTATGGTTCATATTTTTTGGTTATTTTCCCTTTTGTGTTTGTTTTATTTTATTTACAGATAATTCTATATTGTGTGACGTTATTAATTTTTATGTAGATAAATTCAATACTGTGACATTTGGTTTTAGGTAGGAAATAGATGCCACAAAACAATGTTGATGTAATTAAGATGCACTTTTGTTTGTATAACGCTTACAAGAAAACCACAATATCTTTACTCTTCGATTCTTTAATTGCAACAGATATTTTTTGTTTTTTAAAAAAATACCTTACCTCAACACTACGATTTTCTCCTGTATTGTTGTGTCAGTTATTATTCCACCCTTCTCTGATGTTGGCCGCCTATCACCGTTTTAATCATGAAAATAATAAAAAATAACAGGTAATAATAATAATAGAATGCATTTTGGTTTATTATTCTTTCTGTCACACTTTTTGCGAGATCAATTAAAAAGTGATTTAGATTTTTAAAAAAATTACATTAACAGTGCTTTAATATCAATATATTACAATCGATTCGGCATCCCATTCCTACTTCGACAAGAAAATATCAATGGTCATTGGTGTGTGGCTAAGGTTCATTTGAATTTATACATATTATATGGATACTATATTTTATCTGAAGCAGGTACTAAGAACATGCGATCTGTTCTCTCGTCAGGGACTGTGCGTGAAGATAATAGTAGTAAGTAAATATGGATACTTGGTAAAATGGACTCAAAGTTATCGTGTATGTCCGATGCTATTTTCGCGTAAGGCGATTGTTGCCCTTGTCCTGTTTTTCTTTACATCGAATAAAAAAATAGATTTCATTATATTCGAACTACAGCAATACAATTATTTGTATTAGAGTTCTATAAAAGTATAAAAAACATCACGCATTGATCATGAGATGTGATGATCCTGCCTGATCCAATTAATTCAACCATAAGTTCTACTAATTGAATATTAAATATAGAATAGTTAGTTGGAATTTTTTTTTGTTTGACTAGGTTAACTTATGAGACAATATTATTTTAATCCGTTAAATTATTAAATTATTAAGGAAAGTTGAACTTATTGAACAAAACCACGTACTTATATCCTCGTTAGAATGCAAGATCATAGTCATGAAATTATTGTATTATAACTGCTTGTTATTGCGTCTGCAAAGTGTCAGATTTTTCAGACGTCTGCAAGTGGGTGTAAACTGAAGTATAAAATTCCATGACATTCTTATATGGATACATACGAGGGGTGATCCAAAAGTAATGATAATCGGTTACTTCAGGTCCGCATAAAAATCCAAAAAAAAATTTTTTTTGCTTGCTTATATACTCACTACGTCAACCTAAAAAATCATATAAATAGATCACGATTTCCGGGAGATACATTCATTTGAATACGAACTGTCAAAGAGATAACATCAACATGGAGAAAAACGAAATTAGAGCTGTCATCAAGTACCTCTGTTTGAAAAAAATGTCTTCAAAAGACATACACAGTGACTTAGTGGAAACATTGGGGAACTCTGTTCCTCCATATTCTACAGTTGCACGCTGGGCCAAGGAGTTTAAACTGGGCAGAACATCCACTGAGAGATGAACATCGCGAAGGACGCCCATCCACGTCCCTCACTGAAGACAACGTGAAAAAGTCGAAGATGTTGTGTTGGCAGATCGAAGAGTGACCATTAGGCATGTAGCTGAGGTCACAGGGATCTCATATGGCAGCGTAAGGAATCCTTGCGAACGAGTTGCATATGAAAAGGTCTCTGCGCGTTGGATACCCAGAATGTTAACCGACGAGCAAAAGAAAATCGAGTTGACATTTCGAGGTCAATCTCGAAAAGTTCCAAACAGATCAAGAAAATATTTTGTTCCGTTTTGTGAATATGGACGAGACCTGGATCCACCATTTTGATTCTGAAACGAAACAACAATCGATGACTTGAAGGAGCCTCTCACCGACGCAAAAGAAATTCAAAGTTTCAAGTTCGGCGGGAGGTTATGGCATCTGGTTTTGGGACGCTCAAGGCATAATTATGGTGGAATATTTGGAAAAGGGAGACACCATTACGAGCTCACTACGCAGACCAAATAAGAAGATTACGGGAGGCCATTAGAAAAAGACGTGGCAAACTGCGAGCTGGAGTGCTGTTTCACCAAGACAACGCACCGGCTCACAAAGCCGCAGTTGCGATGGCTGCCATTCAAGAAACGGGATTTGAACTGCTCGAACACCCTCCCTATTCGCCAGATCTAGCTCCTAGTGATTTCTACCTCTTTCCTCGGCTCAAGGAACGCCTCCGAGGCAAGAAATTCGAAGACGATAGCGAAGTACTGGCCGCTGTTGAAGCGTTTTGGGAGGGTCAAGACAAAGAATTTTTTTCAAAGGGAATCCTGGGTTTAGAAAAAAGATGGACTAAATTTGTTAGGAGCCTATGTAGAAAAATAAATTATTATTTTAACTTTAATTACCGTGTTTTATTTTCATTATCACTACTTTTGGATCACCCCTCGTACATACAGGTCGATCTAATATAAAATGTGTTATAACTCGTCCAAATGATGAACGTGTGATAGAATTACAACTCATTTTTTGTTTATCTCAATATTTCAATCAGTGTATTACACTAATATTTTGTGTTTTATATTTCAGCAGTTCTCGACAAATTAGAAAATTGAAATGCTTTTTCGTAACTTTCAATGGCAAATATAGTTAAAATCCTATAGAGTTTTTGAAAATTACAAAAAGTCAATTGATTTACGCTCGTAAAGGAAAACAGAAAAAAATAGAACAGAAGAGAAAATATCTTTGGATGGTTCATATTTTTTGGTAATTTTCCCTTTTGTGTGTGTTTTGTTTTAATTACAGATAAATCTATATTGTGTGACGTTATTAGTTAAGATAAATAAAATACTGTGATATTTAGTTTTAGGTAGGAAAATAAATAGATGTCACAAAACAACGTTGTTGTAATTAAGATGTACTTTTGTTTGTATAACGTTTACAAGAAAACCACAATGTCTGTATTCTTCGATTCTTAAATTGCAACAGATATTTCTTATTGCATCTGCAATGTAGCAAATTATTCAGACGTCTGCAAGTGGGTGTAAACTGAAGTATAAAATTCCATGACATTCTTACATGGATACATACATACAGGTCAAGCTAATATAAAATGTGTTATAACTCGGCCATATAATGTACATGTTATAGAATTACAACTTATTTTTATGTTTATCTCAATATTTCAATCAGTGTATTACACTAATATTTTGTGTTTTATATTTCAGCAGTTCTCGACAAATTAGAAAATTAAAATGCCTTTTCGTAACTTTCAATGGCAAATATAGTTAAAATCCTATAGAGTTTTTGAAAATTACAAAAAGTCAATTGTTTAACGCTCGTAAAGGAAAACAGAAAAAAATAGAACCGAAGAGAAAATATCTTTTGATGGTTCATATTTTTTGGTAATTTTCCCTTTTGTGTGTGTTTTGTTTTATTAACAGACAAATCTATATTTTGTAACGTTATTAGTTTCGATAAATAAAATACTGTGACAATTAGTTTTAGGTACGAAAATAAATAGATGTCACAAAACAAAGTTGATGTAGTTAAAATGCACTTTTGTTTTTAAAACGTTTAAGGGGCCAAGCCCTCTTTTACTGGTACGCCAGTTTTTTTGCTGTGGACTACGGTCCAGTTGCATATTGTATACCTTATCGTCCCCTTCGGGGGGAGCGCGTTGGTTGGTTGGCGCTCACCGCACACGGCGTGTGTGGAGCCGTGTGCCTTTCCCACATTTTTTTTAAATGTGGGAGAGCGAAGACCTTGTATCTGGTATTTTATATAAATATTGTGAACCTTTTTCAAGCGAGAAGGGATTAATTAATAAGGAATTGACTGATGTGTAGCTGATACAAGTGGAAAAGGGACGATTTAATGTCCCTAACCTTTTTGAGCCCTGTCGTGAACAGGGTTCTTTAACTTATAAGACACTACCAACAGCTTTCTATTGCTCTAGTGAATATTCAATCTTCCAAGAGACACGTAAAAGAACTAAGTTACTGTACAAACACAACGTAAATAAGGGTCCTAATTAATAATTAATAAATTTATTAAACGACCTATATTTAAACCTTTACAAAGATCAATATATGATTATTGTACTGGTCACGTAAATTTTATATACTTATATATTAAAGATAGGGGGGGGGATATATACACATGGATACATACATACAGGTCGAGCTAATATAAAATGTATAATTACTCTTCCAAATGATGTAGCGGAGACCAGGTACAAAAGTAACATTTTGTACTTTTACCTTGGTTTCTGGTTTTGTGTAATTAGTTTAATGAAATTAATATAGCCATATATACAATTCGTTTATGTTCTTTAGATTAGTATCTTGATTTACCTTATTTTTGTATATTTTATATGAATCACAGAGACTTCAAAAAAATTCGTCAGTTGTTACTTTCGAGCACGTAGGCAGGCCGAAAGTAAGACGTTCTGGGTCGAAAGTAACAGGACAAACGGGTTTGTAATGAATATAAAGTGACATATCAAATCAGCAAATTATTTATTAGAAGACGGATAAACATTTGCATTTTAAATGCTCAAATATTGTATATTTTAAGAAAACAAAACAAATTTTTGCATATGGGTCTGGTTTTGATGTTGTAGATGAGAAGATCCTTGCAGACTTTGGATTCCGTTGCAAAGTCTTTGCATTTGTCCAGTGAGCTCATGATGACGTATTGCTGTCTAGTGGTACTCATGGCAAGATATGTTTGTTCGGGAAGAATAGTAGAATATAAGGAAGAGTCAGGATGTAGCATAGGGATAGATTATAATTGGAATAATGTAAATTTTTCGTTTTTTACTGAAGGGAATTCTAAGATATATATAATTTTATTCGTATAAATATAGGAAGTAATAGAGGCAGATTCAAGTATTTTGTGTATATTAGATTATGCTATTGGGGCAACTAAGTTTTTATTGAGACTAGCGGGATTAGAAGAAAGTAATTCTTTGTATAGGCGCATAGTGGATATTATAGAAGGGTGTATTGCATTTGATTTAATGAAAAGTATGCTTGTAATGATATCATCGATATCTCGTTCCAAAGAAACTATAGCTTCTAGAATTTGAATTGAAACGGTGGATATTTCTTTAAGAATAGTTAAATTAAATATAAGTTATTTTGTTGAGGTAAAGTATGAATTTATTTTTCTAATATCTTCGATAATAACGTATTCATCATATGAGATTTGATGTAATGTTTCATTAAAATTCGTGATCGTTGAAGAAATAATTTGTAATTTTTATTTTAAGATATCATTAGTAGATATTTGCTGTTTCTCTAACTTTTCAATACATTCGTTATAATGTTTGGCATCTTTTGCGTCTGGAAAACCAATGAGCCGTTTCAAAATTGAACGTAAGCCGTCTAGTATTTCGCGTTTGGATCGCTTGTTGCCAGTGTAAGAATTAAGTTAGTTGAGTCTAGAATCTATTTTGTCTATGTTTATTTTTATTAATGAAGTAGTAGTTATAACGGTAGGTAAACTTGAATGTGTAGTAATGAGAGATTGATAGTTATTTATAAGTCGTTTGATAGAGTTGCGAGCTAGGAATAAAGGTTCAAGATTACGATATACGATAAATTTCTAGGAATTTCAGATATTAATATTTCACCATTGTTTTCGAAATAGAGTCCATAATTAGAAGGAATATTATTTATGTGGGTATCCCCATCAACAAAAGTTGTGGAGTACCTAAAAATTAAAACAAACCTATAGTTTATTGTTTTGACTTCTTTAAAATTTAGTTATATAATAATTCTTAGAAAATAGATAAACTTTGTATAAAATGATGTTAAGTAATAATTTTATAAAATAACAAATTTTTAGGTTAGGTTAATTATAAGATATAAAAGATTTTCAATTAAAGTAAGGGTTTTATTATTATAGCGGTTTGTAACCAAAGAGTAATTCATGAGGTGTAAATTTTGTGGACTGATTAATTGATGTGTTATGGCACATAACGGCAAATGGCACGATTTGATCCCAATTAGATTGATTACGTTTGTGGTACATTCGGATGTGATGGCGTAATGTTGCGTGGAATCGTTCTAATGAACTGTTAGTTTGGGGATGATATGCGGCGCTAACTGTGTGGTGGGATCCTAGTAATTTCATCAATTGTTTGATCACGCTATTTAGAAATTCTGTACCTTGATCGGAATGGAAACGGTTAGGTACACCGTAATGTTGAAAGAAAATTAAAAGGGATTTGGATACTGTAGTTGCTTGTTTGTCTTGAATGGGTATGCTTGAACAAAACTAGTCAAGTCATCTTATTATGTGAATATATATTTATTAAAGTCATTAGTTATGTCTGAATAAGAGACGAGAAAGAAGTCAATAGTTACGCGTTCAAAAGGTTCAGTAGAAAAAGAAGTAATAACCATGGGAGCATGGGACCATGGCAATTATCTATATAATTTTTAATAGTTTCTGTCATTCCTTTGGGGCTTGTCTTAATTAAAGTACTAACTGATCGACCTGGAAGAATTAAATTATGCAATAAATTTCATTAATTTTTAAACTACGAGTATGTTAATAAAATCTTTATCTTATACATATCTTAAATGTATATCATAAACATTGCTCTTAATATTTTACTATGTTGTCTGCATGTACCCATATTTACATACTTACGGTTGCGTGTATGCGTTTATAATAACCATTACTTGTGTATATAAATTGTAAGTGAAATTTGTAATAAGGACAGCGTTAAAGGCTCAATCTTATATATCATGTGTTTGAGTAGACAATTCGTCTCAACGATTACTCAACTGAACTGTCCTTACATAAATGTTGACACTACTGAATTAATATTCGAATTACCCGTTTGCCAAGCGTGGCAAATATGAAAACTATCCACACTATGAGGTAATATACGTTGATGTAATTAAGATGCACTTTTGTTTATATATCGTTAACAAGAAAACCACAATGTTTTTACTTTTCGATTCTTTAATTGCGACTGATTTTAAAAGCAACAAGTTTTAGTTTCTATTGTAGAAGAATGAACACAGTGTATTATGCTAATATTTAGTTTTAAATTTCAGCAGTTCTCGACAAATTAGAAGATTAAAATACATTTTCGTAATTTTATGTAGCAAATTCTGTTAAAATCCTATTTCTCGCTTTTAAATTACAAAAAGGTTATTGTTTTAGGCTTGTAAACGAAATCAGAAAAAAAAAAATAGATAGAAATATTGATGATACAGTCATACTTTTTTGCTAATTTTCCCTTTTGTCTGTGTTTTGTTTTATTTACAGATAATTCTATATTATGTCACGTTATTAGTTTAGATAAATAAAATACTGTGGCATTTAGTTTTAGGTAAGAAAATAAATAGATGTCCCAAAACAACGTTGATGTAATTAAGATGCACTTTTTCTTTACTCTTCAATCCTTATTTGCAACAGATATTTTTTTGTTTTTTAAAAAATACGTTACCTCAACACTAGGATTTTCGCCTGTATTGTTGTGGCAGTTATTCTTCCACCCTGCTCTGATGTTGGCCGCATATCACCATTTTAGTTATGTAAATAATAAAAATTAACAGGTATTAATAATAATATAGTCAGAAAATATCTATTTATGGTTCATATTTTTTTGGTTATTTTCCCTTTTGTGTTTGTTTTATTTTATTTACAGATAATTCTATATTGTGTGACGTTATTAATTTTTATGTAGATAAATTCAATACTGTGACATTTAGTTTTAGGTAGGAAAATAAATAGATGCCACAAAACAATGTTGATGTAATTAAGATGCACTTTTGTTTGTATAACGCTTACAAGAAAACCACAATATCTTTACTCTTCGATTCTTTAATTGCAACAGATATTTTTTGTTTTTTAAAAAAATACCTTACCTCAACACTACGATTTTCTCCTGTATTGTTGTGTCAGTTATTATTCCACCCTTCTCTGATGTTGGCCGCCTATCACCGTTTTATTTATGAAAATAATAAAGAATAACAGGTAATAATATTAATAGAATGCATTTTGGTTTATTATTCTTTCTGTCACACTTTTTGCGAGATCAATTAAAAAGTGATTTAGATTTTAAAAAATAAATTAACAGAGCTTTAATATCAATATATTACAATCGATTCGGCATCCCATTCCTACTTCGACAATAAAATAACAATGGTCATTGGTGTGTGGCTAAGGTTCATTTGAATTTATATTATATGGATACTTGCGGCTAAAAAATGGACTCAAAGTTGTCGTGTATGTCCGATGCTATTTTCGCGTAAGGCGATTATTGCCCTTGTCCTTTTTTTCTTTACATCGAATAAAGAAATAGATTTCATTATATTCGAACTACAGCAATACAATTATTTGTATTAGAGTTCTATAAAAGTATAAAAAACATCACGCATTGATCATGAGATGTGATGATCCAGCCTGATCCAATTAATTCAACCATAAGTTCTACTAATTGAATATTAAATATATAATAGTTAGTTGGAATTTTTTTTTTGTTCGACTAGGTTAACTTATGAGACAATATTATTTTAATCCGTTAAATTATTAAATTATTTAGGAAAGTTGAACTTATTGAACAAAACCACGTACTTATATCCTCGTGAGAATGCAAGGTCACAGTCATGAAATTATTGTATTATAAATGCTTGTTATTGCGTCTGCAAATTGTCAGATTTTTCAGACTTCTGCAAGTGGGTGTAAACTGAAGTATAAAATTCAATGAAATTTTTATATGGATACATACTCGTACATACAGGTCGATCTAATATAAAATGTGTTATAACTCGTCCAAATGATGTACGTGTGATAGAATTACAACTCATTTTTTGTTTATCCCAATATTTCAATCAGTGTATTACACCAATATTTTGTGTTTTATATTTCAGCAGTTCTCGACAAATTAGAAAATTGAAATGCCTTTTCGTAACTTTCAATGGCAAATATAGTTAAAATCCTATAGAGTTTTTGAAAATTACAAAAGTCAATTGTTTTACGCTCGTAAAGGAAAACAGAAAAAAATAGAACAGAAGAGAAAATATCTTTGGATGGTTCATATTTTTTGGTAATTTTCCCTTTTGTGTGTGTTTTGTTTTAATTGCAGCTAAATCTATATTGTGTGACGTTATTAGTTTAGATAAATAAAATACTGTGATATTTAGTTTTAGGTAGGAAAATAAATAGATGTCACAAAACAACGTTGATGTGATTAAGATGCACTTTTGTTTGTATAACGTTTACAAGAAAACCACAATATCTTTACTCTTCGATTCTTTAATTGCAACAGATATTTCTTATTGCGTCTGCAAGGTAGCAAATTATTCAGACGTCTGCAAGTGGGTGTAAACTGAAGTATAAAATTTCATGACATTCTTACATGGATACATACATACAGGTCAAGCTAATATAAAATGTGTAATAACTCGTCCAGATAATGTATATGTTATAGAATTACAACTTATTTTTATGTTTATCTCAATATTTCAATCAGTGTATTACACTAATATTTTGTGTTTTATATTTCAGCAGTTCTCGACAAATTAGAAAATTAAAATGTCTTTTTGTAATTTTAAGTGGTAAATATAGTTAGGATCCTACGTTACTATTTAAATTTTCAAAAAGTTATTTATTTTACGCTCGTAAATGAAAACAGAAAAAAAAGTAGAATAGAAGAGAAAAAAATTATTTATGATACATATTTTTTGGTCATTTTCCCTTTTGTGTGTGTTTTGTTTTATTTACAGATAATTCTATATTGTGTGACGTTATTAAATTAGAAAAATAAAATAATGTGTCATTTAGTTTTAGGTGGGAAAATAAATAGATGTCACAAAACAACGTTGATGTAATTAAGATGTACTTTTGTTTGTATAACGTTTACAAGAAAACCACAATGTCTGTATTCTTCGATTCTTTAATTGCAACAGTGTTTTTTTGTGTTTTAAATAAAATAAGTTACCTCAACACTAGGATTTTCTCCTCTATATTTGTTGTAGTTGTTATTCCACCCGTCTCTGATGTTGGCCGCCTATCGCCATTTTAGTTGTGTAAACAATAAAAATTAACAGGTAATAATAGTAATAGAATGCATTTTTATTCATTTTCCCCTTCGTATTTGTGCTGTTTTTACAGATTATTCTATATTGTGTGACGTTATTAGTTTTTAGGTGGATAAATAAAATACTTTGACAATTAGTTTTAGGAGGAAAATAAATAGATGTCACAAAACAAAGTTGATGTAATTAAAATGCACTTTTGTTTTTAAAACGTTTAAGGGGCCAAGCCCTCTTTTACTGGTACGCCAGTTTTTTTGCTGTGGACTACGGTCCAGTTGCTACCTTAACGTCCCCTTCGGGGGGAGCGCGTTGTTGGTTGGCGCTCACCGCACACGGCGTGTGTGGAGCCGTGTGCCTCCCCCACATTTTTTTAAATGTGGGAGAGCGAAGACCTTGTATCGGGTATTTTATATAAATATTGTGAACCTTTTCCAAGCGGTAAGGGATTAATTAATAAGGAATTGACTGATGTGAAGCTGATACAAGTGGAATAGGGACGATTTAATGTCCTTAGCCTTTTTTGAGCCCTGTCTTCGTGAACAGGGTTCTTTAACTTATAAGGCACTACCAACAGCTTTTTATTGCTCTAGTGAATATTCATTCTTCCAAGAGACACCTAAAAGAACTAAGTTACTATACAAACACAACGTCAATAAGGGTCCTAAGTAATAATTAATAAATTTATTAAACGACCTATATTTAAACCTTTAGAAAGATCAATATATGATTAATGTACTGGTCACGTAAATTTTATATACTTATATATTAAAGGTGGATACATACATACAGCTCATGATGTATGTACTCGTATGTAAGTGTTTTTTTTTATTTGCAGATAAATCTATATTGTGTGTCGTTATTAGTTTAGATAAATAAAATACAGTTACATTTAGTTTTAGGTAGGAAAATAAATAGATGTCACAAAACAACGTTGATGTGATTAAGATGCACTTTTGTTTGTATAACGTTTACAAGAAAGCCACAATGTCTTTACTCTTCGATTTTTTAATTACAACAAATATTTCTTATTGCGTCTGCAAAGTAGCAAATTATTCAGACGTCTGCAAGTGGGTGTAAACTGAAGTATAAAATTCCATGACATTCTTACATGGATACATACATACAGGTCAAGCTAATATAAAATGTGTAATAACCAGATAATGTACATGTTATAGAATTACTACTTATTTTTATGTTTATCTCAATATTTTAATCAGTGTATTACACTAATATTTTGTGTTTTATATTTCAGCAGTTCTCGACAAATTAGAAAATTAAAATGCCTTTTCGTAATTTTAAGTGGTAAATATAGTTAGGATCCTATGTTACTGTTGTATAACGTTTACAAGAAAGCCACAATGTCTTTACTCTTCGATTTTTAATTGCGACTGAATTTTTGTAAAGAAACAACAAGTTTTCTTATGTATTATTGTAGTAAAACGAACACAGTGTATTATGCTAACATTTAGTTTTATATTTTAGCTCTTCTTAACAAATTAGATGATTACAATTACAAAAAAGTTTTCGTAATCTCTATTAGCAAATATAAGTGTGGTAAAATCCTTATTCTAGCCACTTAAAATTACAAGAAGTTAATTGGTTTTCGCGCGGTAAAGAAAACAGAAGAAAATAGAACAGACCAAAAAAAAATTTCGACGATACATTTTTTTTTGCTAACTATCCCTTTTGTGTGTTTGGTTTTATTTACAGATAATTCTATATTTTGTGACGTAGTAGGTTTTTATAAAGATAAATAAAATACTGTGATATTAAGTTCTTAGAATAGAATAGATAAGAATCATTTTTATTCAAAATAGATTACATATAATTCTTATTGGAAGTCATTTTTACTTTTATCACTGGTTTGGAAATACTTCTATCCTAGGAAGAACTAGCAATAAACCCAGCGGGACTTTTTTTAAAGCATAATTTGCAATAAAATATTTATACAATTGTTATGAAAACATTTATAAAAAGCATAGTAGCGAGCACCTCATTCCCAAGGCTGATTATTCATCATGTACTCTTTAGTAGTATAATAACCCTTACTAAACAGTTTTTGCTCAATAACTATTTTTAACATTTTGATATATAAGGCCTGTTTATTTTCGGGTACTTTGTTGTATAAGGGTATACATTGCCCCATGAAGGAATTCCTGACTCTTTGGATTCGAGTAACTGGTATAACTAACTTGTGCTTGTTCCTAGTACAGAATGTACATCACTTATTAAATTTTCGTAAAGATATTCAGAGGCCAAAGTAATATATTTATTTCTTTAATTTTATTCTAAGGGATTCCTTCGGACTTAGATTATAAATTTACCTTATAGCTCTCTTCTGCAAAACAAAGATAGTTTCAATGTCAGTCGCATTACCCCATAGCAAGATTCCATATGAAATTATGCTATTGAAATAACTAAAATAAACTAATCTAGCTGATTCAACACATGTAAGGCCTCCAATCTTATATAGCACATGCCGCAGAACTAAGTTTGCTAGCTAGTTTAGATATATGAGGGCCCCATTGAAACTTTGCGTCAACTGTGATTCCGAGAAAAACAGTGGATTCAACAAGGCTCAACTCCTGCCTATTTAAAAGTACACTGGTATTCACTTCTTTATCATTAGGTTCGGTGAATTTAATACATTTCGTTTATTACCGTTTAAAGCAAATTGTTAACATTAACCCAGTGTACTACTTTTGTACATTTTTCACTTCGTCATATTTTAATAATTGCCTTTTGAGTCGAAAAATCAACGAAGTATCATCAGCAAATAAAACTATTTCATGGTTCACATAATGATTTCTTATATTTACGCGAAGACTACACATTAAATGAAACTAATTTTTACGGATTCTATCGCGTTTAATTTAACTTTTTAATTCCCGACGTTTCGGGGCTTTACAGCACCCATGGTCACGGGGAGGACTGAGGTGTTTGACGTCCCGATATCATAGTTAGCCCGGCTACCTTCAGTTTTTGAATATTAATTTTTTGTCCGATCTTCACAGAATGAGCTTACAGTATCTTGAAGTCTTGCAGTGTTTTTAATTTGTTTGGATTTAATTTTGTTAATTATAGGATTCCAAGCAGATGGTAGCACCCATCCATCTTCTCTATTGAAATTGGAATGTTTTTTTTTTATTTCAATATCCTCGCGGTAGGATTTGTGGTTTATCAAATTTAATGTAATGGCGGAGACGATCTTGAACATGTTCACAAACTGCAGACTTCGGTGCTTCAAGTCAGCTATATGTTCTTTTACGCGGGTTTTTATAGATCTTTTTTTTTTGTACTATGTAAGAGAGACCACATTCACAATCCAGCTTGTACATTCCTGCATCTTGTAGAGGGATATGACACGTGACGGATGGTAAAAATTGAATAATCTTCTTCGGCGGCTTGAAGTATGTTTTTAATGGAAGCTCACTTCAAGATGTAGCCAACCTTGTCTGTGACTCCTCTAATATAGGGTAGTACAGCAGGCACACGCTCGACTGTGGT
This sequence comes from Parnassius orleans, assembly GCA_029286625.1. Lineage (NCBI taxonomy): Eukaryota > Metazoa > Arthropoda > Insecta > Lepidoptera > Papilionidae > Parnassius > Parnassius orleans. Next base: position 87,974 of record JAGSMP010000772.1, read on the forward strand.
CGGCTTCACTCGTTCACTGTGACGTAGGCGCGGGACCCGAAGCTTGTTGTCTTGCAATACTTGCTCGAAGTGCTGAAGCTTGGCGGCCAGATGTTTTCCGTCACAGATCCCTCATGCTCTCTGAAATAAAGATTTCTCCACGGTAGCTAACTATGATGGATGATAGTGCGATTCATCATTTAAATATCGGTTGGTATGGGTCTTTTTCCTATACACTAAATATAAAGAATTGTTTGCCTCTAACTCCATTGTGAATTGTATTTTAGAATTTGTGGAATTAAGGTGGTCTAAACATGCAGTTACTTTGTCAGATGGTAAAATTGTGAAAGTATCCTCTACGTACCGCTTGCAGAATCTTGGATTTACAGGAGCAGTAAGAAGGGATTTCTCCTCAAAGCCCTCCATGAATATGTCGGCGACTAGGGGAGATACAGGTGAGCCCATCGCCACACCGTCTACTTGCTTGTAGAACTCTTCCTTCCAAATTCTATAATTAATAAAATTAAATTCAAACCCAAGTATACCAATGCAAGGCTTCAAGATACTGTAAGCCCATTCTGCGTAGATCGGACCAATAATTAATATTCAAAAACTGAACATAGTCGGACTAACTGTGACATCGGGACGTCAAACACCTCAGTATCCCCCTTGACCATTGATGCTGTAAAGTCCCCGAAACGTCAGGAATTAAAACGGAATTAAACGCGATAGAATCCGTAAAAATTAGTTTCATTTAATATATCATGGTTATTCCCTACCAAGTAAGGTAAGTCATTAATATAAACTAAGAAGAGGAAAATTGAGCCCTGAGTAACACCCATAGATACTACTGATCCGGAAGAACTGCTTCCATTAATAACAACCGTTTGCGTTCTCTTTTAAGATAATTATAATATTATAAGTTTGACAGCTATGTGTTTTACACCATAATAATGTAGTTTCCTGATCAATATCTCATGGTGAACGCAGTCGAAAGACTTGGAAAGTTCACAAAATATACCCAAAGCATCCTTTGAATATCATCTCAACACCGGAGTCAGTTATCGAGCGACCCCTTGTAAGTACAAACTGATTTCTTTAGAATAATTTTTTTTTATTATAGTAATTTAATTACATTAAAAAACTTAACATTTGATCTAGAATAATTTTTTCGAAAATGTTACTGACCGTAGGCAGTACAGAAATAGGTCTAAAATTTGTGGGGTCTATTGTTCTACCAGATTAAATAAAGGTATAACTTTACGATGTTTCATTAAATCAGGAAACACACCAGATTCGATACTAGTATTGAAAATAATAGCAAGTTGGGGTGCGATTGCATCTATTAGAAACGCAATAACTTTAGTTAAAATTTAATTGAAAGTTTTAGGAAAATAAATAGATATCACAAAATGATGTTAAAGTTTTAGGAAAGTAAATAGATATCAAAGAATTTATGAGCAAAAGCATAACTGTTGGGTAGCCATAGCTAGGCCGTGGATTAGCTTCCACGTGTCAATCTTAAAGGTGTGCACTTATAATTCGCTGAAGGTAGCAGTAGGCAGATGAAGTAGGTAACATCCCACCCCACTAGAGATGTGCCTCAGCATTATGCAGAATTAGTGAATAATAGGTTTTGGATTATTATTTATTTTTACTAAAACTAAAACTTTTTAATAAATGTAAAAGTTTGGCTAATATGGAAAACATCTCCCATGAACCACAATACAAGTATCCACTCCCTGCCCCATGCCCCAGCTTTGCTGTACTTAGCTTCGTTGGCGAATAACAACAGCAGAGGTGCTAATAATAAAAAAATCGCTTATTACAAATATAATCCCAGCACTATTTTAGAAAGTAATTCTGTTAAATGATATTGGCACAGAACAATTATAACAGACAAGACTATACATTACAATTGACCGGATATAACAATAATAGACAAAATTAAAAAATCTGTTTTTATAATAGACATAGCAGTTTGCAACACGCACAACCTCATTACTACACGTTCTGAGAAAATGACAAAGTATGTAGACCTGGCTATCGAAATAAAAAGACAATGGCAAGTAAACTCCGTACAAATCGTCCCCATCATCATATCCACAACTGGTGTAGTTCCAAAGACTCTTCAAACCAGCCTCAATATACTTCAAATGCCCAAATCCACTAATACACTTATACCAAAAACAGTCCTACTTAACACCTGTCGTCTTACTCGAAAATTCCTCAACTCGTCATCATCATCATTTGAAGGTCTTTTCTTCTTCTTGTAGGCACACTTGGTCAAGGCCCGTGTGTCCGTTTTTTTCTACCCCTTTAATACAGAGGGAGCAAAAAGAAACCATGAATAATAATAATAATAATAATAGTCATTTATTTAACATTTTTACACCCATTTCAAATATCCCTAAATGTTAAAAACAAAATGAAAATATAATTATAAGGATACAATAAATAAAATAAATAAATAAAAGACAATTTAATTGAAATCATAAGTTAATACTAAAATTGCCCCCAAAAGGAGGTTCGTACTATCTATTTACAGTTATTGTCGGGATGCACGGCACGCCAATTTTTTAGTATGGGATTCTGTGGGCACTCGTAGCACACCCTGAGGATCTCGTTCTTGCAATCACGGATGCGGTACCAAAGGTACCCGAGATCTAATAACGGCGAAGTAATCAGGCACCCCGGCGTCGGCAAACATGCTCGACGCACTGCAGTATTTAGGCAGTTTCATCAGAATGCGGTATGCATTATTATACTGCACTCTAATGCTGATATATATAATGATAATGCTAATATCTGGTAGATAATTGCTTGCCACGTATACTTTAAACTGTTTTATATTCTGGTATAAAAATTATCCTGTATGTTATTCCAAGACCCAAACACCTCCGCAATCAGCAATCAATCCGCGATCAGCAATTTATATCGATAGTTCATAAGATGATCGTAAGAATAAGTACACTCTTACAATGATGATGACATTATTTTGGCATTTTTAATATAGTCATAACCACATTACTTACAGTAGACTTTATATGTGTAAGTAATTATTATATTATATTTTCAAAAAAAAAATATTTTTGCACACAATGCCAATGCACAAAGTAACCTGAACACATTAATACCTTTTAAACAAAAAAATAAAATAAAAAGTACACTTTAATAGATCCCACAACTAATACAAAAATAAAATATGTGACGGACGTCTCAGATTATATTTTTATCCTATAGCCTTTATCAACCTCCGACAGATAAAATTTTTTGATTAAAAAAAAAACGTTACAGCAACACTAGGATTTTCTCCTGTATTCTTGTAGCAGTTTACATTACACATTATTATACATTATTCCACCCTTCTCTGATGTTGGCCGCCTATCGCTATTTTAGTTATGTAAATAATAAAAATTAACAGGTAATAATAATAATAATAGAATGCATTTTGGTTTATTATTGTTGTTTCTGTCACACTTTTTGCGAGATCAATTCAAAAAGTGATTTAGATTTAAAAAAAATTACAGTCATTGAGTTATGTGTACTACGTACTACAGAAACTATTCCAAACAAAAAAATTGGGCTACTTTCTTCGCGCATGCGTGGTAGATAGTAGAGTCGCGCATGCGCAGTTGATATAAGCGCGTTGTGCCTGCGCCTGCAGGTAGAATGATCAGTATGTAATAATTGTTTATTTTGATTGTATGGTTAATTATATCGAGTACAATTTTTTTAAATTGTCATTTATTTTGCATATTATGTGCTTATTTAATATAAAATACTCTTATTTTAATCTAAGCAAACATGTAACAATAATTATCTTTGATAATAAATGTATGTTTTTATATTTTACATAGTTATCTTTTAAAATCTTAAAAAAAATTTATTAAAATGTAATTGTGACATAATAATAAGGTATCGTTCGTCGTTCGTTAGTCGGGGCGGGTGTTGTTGCCTTATGAATTATTTGCAAGGAAACATTGTAGGAAACTAAAAGAAAATGAATTTTTATGCGTTGATTCCAGCTCAACAAATAAAATAAAATGGTAATGTATACAAGTACATACACATATACTTATACATAACAGACAGCCTGTTAATTAATAGAATATGATGAATATTAATTATAAATTCGTGTAGATATGACAAATTAATTGAACAAGTACTAAAATATTTTCAATTGTGACAGTGAATTCTAATCTATCTCTAAATGTAAGTGAAATTAAACTGTTTCAAACAACCAGTGAATTTATAAATTGTTAATAAACATATCAACGAGTGTACATAACAAACAGTAGCTAAAATATCACATTACTTAATAATAATATAAGTTTATGGTGGTAATTAGACAAAAGAGTGACTTTCAATAAGTATTATTTATAATCTATATTGAATAAAAAGTTTCTGTTTCTGTTTCTGTATATGAGCACAAATCAAGCGTCTTCAACCGAAACTACGTAAGCTTAAAAAAAACACTAAACTAAATATGTATTAACAATAAATAAAGACTTTCATTTTAATATTGAAGGTGAATCGAAAAGTATCCAACGACAACATTACCATTCTTATTACAAACAGTGAGAACTTGATAACAATTACAACATAGTACTCAAATTCGCCGATCGAACTTAACGTTGTAATTGATTAGTGGTTACGTCGTCCGGAATCGCACTCGATGCTTGCAGTGTCGACGGTTCAAATACAAGACGTCGAAAATAAACGTTTCTTTTTCTGCATTTTCAAAAAACATATTTTGACAGATTAATTTGACATTATCACTTTTTAAAGGAAAAAGAAGACAAATAAGACGCAAGATTGAAATTAAATATATAGATTCAGTACAAGAACTGAGGCATCTATCTTAAAAAAAATCTTAAAATATTTTATATTAACATAACGCTAAACTTCTATGATATCAAATACAAGTCATTCAAAAAATAGCGGCCGCAAGATGTCATCATTTGGAAGTTGCAATAAATGTAAAAAAACTATTGAAGCTAAAAATTCACTGCTGTGTTTGATATGTAAGAAATATTATGAATTTGATTGTATTGGATATTCTGAAAAACTTTATCGCTTAATAGATATAGAAAGTTGAAAAAATTGGAAATGTAAAGCATGTAAGCAAAAGTCAACAGGACTATCTACACCTACTAGTGACCCATCCTACGTTACAATTAGAAAAAATACTCCTCATCTGGCTCGAGTGGATATACGGTGTCAAAAATGAGTGAATCAGCGATGCATGACTTTTTTTTTATAGGATAGGGTGACAAACGAGCACACAGTCCATCTGATGGTAAGTGGTTGCTGTGACCCATAGACATCTACATCTATCCTTGATTACGAATAAAATGTAGATGTGTTGTCGCCCGTGAGGACTAAGATGGAATGCCACTTTTCCAGTAAAAAGGGTCTCCGGTTCTCTACACTCACCATACGAAACATAGTAGTGTTAAGCTGCTATTTTACGCTGGTATTCTGCGAGAACGTGGTCCTTCCCCGGTCGAGCCGACCCATTCGTGCTACAACTATACTACTAATATAGCTGCAGCATGGCTCTACCACGTAAAAACAACTCCCACATATTAACCACTCTTCACTCACCAGATGATTCCCAGGTTACACCTAGTCAAATACTATCACGGAGCTATGAATTCACAAATACTGATTCAATTACGGTTCAGGAAATGAAGGATACAATAAATAATTTACGGTCAGAGATTGCAAGTACGCTAAATGAGCTGGATAATACTTTAATTGAAAACAATGACCTTCGGAGACAAATCATAAAATTAACACAAGAAAATAATCTACTATAAACGCTATGCCAATCACCAATAAAGGATAAACAGATAAACAAATGAAACACCATAACACAACAAATAAGAAAAATATTCATTCTGCTCACTTCAAACTGCATACTAACAATTTACAAATTAACCTAAACAAATCAAATTACATACATTTTAATAAAATAAAAACTAATTTTAGTCTAAATATTTAAAGTAATTTATTTATAAGTTTTGTGTACAATAAAAAATTTAATTAATAAAAAAACAGCCCTAATATCCTATCGGGCTTATATTGAATCTATACTCCGATATGGTATAATAATGTGGGGTAATAGCACAGATTGGCGTAGGGTATTTATCGCACAAAAAAGTGCATAAGGGCGATATGTGGTATCTCAAAAAGAGAATCCTGTAAGCCAATATTCAAAAATCTTTGTTTACTAACTGCCATCGTTATACATTTTTTAGATATGTAAATTTGTAAAACAGCATAAAAATTTATTTAAAAAGTCCTCTGATGATAGTCCTAGGCTTAAAAGAAACCCAAATAGGTTCGTTTTGAGCGAAGTTCCGAAATCAACTAAATATATAGTAAATGCTGTTTATCAATGTGTGAATGGACGTCAGTTAACGGGAGACGCCCAGGCCCGGCACCGTTTCTTGATTCGGCCATATGCACAAACGCACTTTTGCAATATTTAGGTAAGTACAACTTAAAGTTCTTGGTCAAGTACGAATAAAAAATTCACTAACTACGGAATACAAGAGAAGACTTAACGCCGTTTGTAAAACGCAACTTTCAGGTAAACATCTCATCATAGCCATAAACACCTTCGCCATCCCCGTATTAACGTACTCATTCGGAGTTATAAAATGGTCCAAAACTGACACAGAACAATTAGAGCGTACTACATGAACAATACTTACGAAACATAACAACTTTCACCCTAAATCCGCCATAGAGATATTAACCATAAAACGGGAACATAGAGGGAGAGGCCTAATAGATATCCAGCACCTAAGGCGGAAACAAGTTGATCGACTAAAATCATTCTTCCACACAAAGTCCCGCACTAGTAATATACATAAAGCCATAGTAACAAAGGATATTAACTACACTCCACTTAACCTAAGTAATCAAATAGAAACCCAAAACACCACCAATGATAACCAGCAGACACAAAAAATTGAAGATTGGAAGAGTAAAGTACTCCGCGGTCAGCACCCTCATGACTTGGAGCAATCTCACATAAATAAGTTTGCTTCAAATAAATGGCTGAAAATAGGCAACTTATTTCCGAAAACCGAAAGATTCATAATAGCTAATCAAGACCAAATCATAAACACAATAAACTACAGAAAATACATAATCAAAGATCCTACAGTAATTTATGACAAATTTCGCAAATGCCACATCCATCCAGAAACCATCCAACACATAACAGGCGCGTGCGCTCAAACACGCACTCATAAAAATACCAACACTCCTTACTACAATTATACACCAAAGATTACTCTACAAAATAGCACACGTAAGCTTTTTTACGACCGCGTCATTCTTATTGATAGGACAATCGATTATAACAGACCAAATATAATCCTTCAAGACAAAATAAATAAAATTACTTACCTGATACACATTGCAGTCCCCAACATACAGAAGACAATCACAGAAAAAAATTGTAAGTACGCGGAGCTTAAAGATGAAGTGACTAGAATCTGGCGACAAGAAAAAGTATATGTAGTTCCTATAGTCCTCACCACAACAGGCGTAATCCCAAATCATCTCCTCCATAGCTTGAAGTTATTAGACCTAAAAGAAACCCTCTACATTACACTGCAAAATGCTGTTATATTAAATACATGCAGAATTGTCAGGAAATTCATGCAGATAGAACAAACCGAAATAAGACCTCATGAAAATACATAAAAATACACACCACACACTGCATTTGCTTTGGTTTCGGCTCGTAAATGTAGTTGAATTCCAGTCTAATGGCTGAGAAGTGAAAAACACTCCGAAAATAAAAAAAAGCGGCGTAGGGAAGTTCAAAGGTCCGTTTGTGCATATGGCCGAACCATGAAACAGTAATCGGGCAATAACAGGCCAAGAATTGTACGCACCGTCAGGATGGCATTTGCTGGGACAAACGTCAGTTTGTCCCAGTCGGATATTACTGACGGAGCGCATAGACGACCTGAAGCAAATTTTCTGGTCGACACGATTCAACCAGAATCGCCTCTTCTAGAGTGATCAGAAGAGGCTCTATGAATCACGTGGTACGTGGAACGAGCCCAGCACCGAATCAGGCCGACACTGTCGCATTCTGGCGCGGGCTGTGGTCAGAGCCCGTAAACCACAGCGAGGGTCCTTGGACGAAAGTTGTGGCGAGTCAGTGTGCGAGTGTTATGCCCATGACGTAGCTGAGGCGGTCCGTAGGGCCCCAAACTGGAAAAGTCCGGGACCGACGGACTGCATCACTACTGTCTGAAGGGGTTCGTGGTGTGTCACGCTGTGCTCGCCCGACAGTTTCAAGAGGATCTCGACCAAAAGTCGCTCCCGAGCCTCTTCACTACTGGGATCACTCATTTAGTTCCTAAAGACCATGATTCCACAGACCCTAGCAAATACCGCCCCATTACGTGTCTACCAACCATATATAAGACACTGACATCTATTTCGAGTACGCGAATAATTCGTTACCAGGATTTAAATTAGGTGATATCGCGTGCTCGGAATTGATGTCGGGGCGGTGGTCGTGGAACCAAGGAACCACTCCTTATTGACGCGGTCATTGGCAAAGTGGTTAAACGCAACCGTCGGAACTTCTCCGCCGCCTGGATAGACTATAGAAATGCATTTGACTCGGTGCCCCATACATGGCTAAAGAGGGTCCTCGAGATTTACAAGGTTGACTGTACAGTTAGAGACTTCCTCGAGCAGTGTATCTCAAGGCATTCGCCTCCAGTCGCTCCCATCCATTGAGTTCTATGTATTACGTACTAGAGAAGCTATTCCAAACAAAAAATGTGCACTACTCTGTTTTTGCGCATGCGCGGGAGATAGTAGATTTTAGTCTATGATTATAGATAGCGTGGCATATATAAATGAAGAAATTTATTTTTTCTATTGTAATATTATTACCTATTTATTCACTTGAACAACAAATAATTTTACTTATTTGACTACTGAATTATTAATTACGTTCAGGTTTAAACTTTAATTTGAAATCTCGTATTATTAGCGCAGCTCCACACTCTATGAATATTGAAGCCACACTAAATGACACTAAAGGTGTACGGATTGCAGTACAGTTCATTTGAACATAGTGAATGTTTGAAATGCCAAATCTAGTACGTAGTACATATATATCGATGCTCCCATCTTATGGAATTGCTAAACATCACTTGTGATTTTAGTAATTCTATTAGAATGGAGCTGGGGACGGATAAGTGTGCGGTCTTCCATCTTGAAAGGGGAAGAGTTGCTAACTCTGAGGGCATAGACTTATCTATGCCCATAAACAAAAGGACCCTTTCCGAAGCTGAAACATACCGATACCTGGGTATGTCACAGAACATCGGTATCGATGAGGCGGGTATGAAGCAGTTACTTTTGGATGTGTTTTATGCACGCTTGACCAAAGAGCTTAAGAGCGTTTTGTTTGGTGTGAATTAGACACACGCATATAACGGTAGGGTCATGCCTGTTCTCATATATACCTTTGACATACTTAGGTGGACTCTAACTGAACTTAACGCCCTGGATAGAAAAGTCCGCACTACTATGAAGTTCCACAGAATGCATCACCCGAGATCGTCGATTATGAGGCTGTACTTGCCGCGGAAATATGGTGGGTGTGACTTTTTAAGCGCGCTTATCATGCATAACCGTGAAGTGTGCAGCCTCCGTAATTACTTTCTGACGAGATCGGATGATCCATTCTATAGCGACGTCATTTATTGTGATAAAGGACTTACCCCTCTATCCTAAGTCAACGAGCAATGGCATGACCCGGCAGTATAGAGCATTTCCGACCGGGAGACTGTATGGAAGGAGAAGGAGCACCATGGGAGGTTCTACAAGGCTCTACATGAGCCTTTCGTAGACACAGATGCCTCCCTCCAATGGCTACGTTTTGGTGACCTCTTTGGGGAAACCGAGGGTTTTGTCTGTGCGACACAGGATCAGGTTATTAAGATCAACAACTATCGGAGATACATCCTAAAGGATGGCGCCGTCGACGTCCTTCGAGCTTGTCGCCATCCCGGTGAGTCACTTAGGCATGTCATCTCCGGTTGTTCGGCTCTTTCTGAAACTAAGAAAAGGAGAATTGAGCCCTGAGTAACACCCATAAATACTACTGATCCGGAAGAACTTCTTCCATTAATAACAACTTAATGCGTTCTGTTTTAAGATAATTATAATATTATAAGTTTGACTGCTATGTGTTTTACACTATAATGATGTAGCTTCCTGATCAATATTTCATGGTGAACGCAGTCGAAAGACTTGGAAAGATCACAAAATATACTCAAAGCATTCTCTGAATATCATCTCAACACCGGCATTAGTTATCGAGCGACCTCTTGTAAATGCAAACTGATTATTAGGGAATCATTTAATTACATTAAAAGAAAACTTAATATTTAAATTAAAATAATTTTTCAACAATATTACTGACCGATGGCAGTACAAAAATAGGTCTAAAATTTGTGGTGTCTATTGTTCTAATAGATTTAAATAAAAGTATAACTTTACTATGTTTCAATAAATCAAGAAACACACCAGATTCATTTATTAGAAACGCAATAACTTTAACAGAAAAACTCTGCTGTTTTCTTAACATCAATAGTTTCGAAATACAAATAATTTACAAACATCCTGATTATATTTTATGAAATGCAAATTCTTTTTTTTTACAGACATTTACATTTTGTTTGAGTAATGACTCGGCGACAGCAGGAGAGGAATTGAGTGACCTTGTAGTCAAGATCGGAATTTCGGTCAAATATTGTTCAAAAGCCGATGCAACATACTCATCTGATTTTGTTAAATTATTGTTAAAAGTTAATTGAATTTTTTAGGAAAATAAATAGATATCACAGAATAATGTTAAAGTTTTAGGAAAGTAAATAGATATCAAAGAATTTATGAGCAAAAGTATATAACTATTGGATAGCCAAGGCCAGGTCGTGGATTAGCTTCCACGTCTCAGTCTTAAAGGTGTGCACTTATAATTCACTGAAGGTAGCAGTAGGAACATGAAGCAGGTAACGTCCCGCCCCACTGTTGATGTGCCACAGCATTATTCAGAATTAGTGAATATAAGGTTTTGGATTATTATTTATTTTTAATAACAGTTGCCAGCCTATGTAAAAGTTTGGATAATATGGCAAACATCTCCCATGAACCACGACACAAGTGCCAAGTCTCTGCCCCATGCCCCAGCTTTGCTATAATACTTAGCTTCGTTGGCGAATAACAACAGCAGAGGTGTTAATATCTGGTGGTTAATTGCTTGCCACGTACACTTTGACCTGTTTTATATTCCGCTGTAAAAATTATCGTGTATGTTATTCCAAGACCCAAACATATCCGCAATCAGCAATCAATCCGCGATCAGCAATTTATATCGATTGTTCATAAGATTAATTTAAAGTGATCGTAAGAATAAGATAATGTCATCATCATTGTGAGGTACACCCTCAAAATGATGATGACATTATTTTGGTTTTTTTAATATTGTCATGACCACATTACGTACAGTAGACTTCATATGTGTAAATAATTATTATATTATATTTTTAAAGAAAGTTAATATATTGCATCCAATGCCAATTCACAAAGTTATCTGAACGCATTAATACTTTAAAAACAATAAATAAAATAAAAAGTACACTTAATAGATCCTACAACTAATACAAAAATAAAATATGTGACGGACGACTCAGATTATATTTTTATCCCATAGCATTTATCGTCCTACTGTTGAACTAAGGCCTACTCACCACTACTTCAACACTAGGATTTACTCCTGTATTGTTGTGGCAGTCTACATTAGACATTATTATACTATATATACATTATTCCACCCTTCGCGGATGTTGGCCGCCTATCGCCATTTTAGTTATGTAAATAATAAAATTAACAGGTAATAATAATAATCGAATGCATTTTGGTTTATTATTGTTGTTTCTGTCACATTTTCTAAGAGATCAATTAAAAAGTGATTTAGCCCTTTCAGCCCAGGCCAACACGATTGTGACGTTAAGTCAAAGTAAAATTTTGGCAGTATTTTAGGCGTTATGTGAACGGGCCCACGGCCGCACGATCGTGACGGATATGCTCTGTCTATAGGTATGAGTGAGACAGCTAGCAAGCGTCACGAAGTTCAAATTTAAACTCATTCATTTCGCCGTTGGTGTTGTTTGGGGTGTTGCTGCGCGTGAGTAATCAAAATTACCATACAATTATGTATTTCTCACGTTATGATTGTTGTTTATTGTTATTATTGAACTGTTTTACGTACCAGTCAATGAATTTGTTTGTATTTTTAGGAAATTCTTAAGAAAAAGTGGCACTGAAGTCTAACGTCACAATTGTATCACTTCGGGCCTAACTACATAGTACATTGCCATGGCGGAATCGCTATTTAGCCTCGATGACAACGCAATTGGGGAGTTACTGGAACAGTCTGACTTGGAAGATGTTGATGAAGATGATGATGACTTATATGCGCAAAATGATGAAGATAATAACTCCTCCGAGGATGATGTCCCACTCTCATCTTTGAGGGCGGCTACCAATCAGTGATGGCAAATGGACAAAAAAAAGATTTCGAGGGAAGACTACTAGTCAAGCTCAAGAAAGTTCAAGTAATGAACCGCCCAAATCACCTGCGGAGTACTTCGAAAATTATTTTGATGCCGAACTGTTTGAAAAGTTTGCGATCTGTACTACGCAATATTACATGGCCAAAAAAGGGCAGCAAATGAGGCCGCAATGTACACCTAATGAAATAAAAAAATTCTTTGGAGTTCACGGGATGATGAGTTGCATTAAATGCCCTCGAATGAAAATGTATTGGCATCAAAAATTTATGCTATGTCACTTGAGCGCTTTTTTATGTTACGGGTCAAATTACATGTAGTTGATCCTAACAGAGTTGACGAAAATGAACGGTCTGCTAATAAATTGTGGAAAGTGCAAGCAGTTAGAAAACGCTGCCATGCATTGCCACGCGAGAGTCCAACTTATTCTGTCGATGAACAGATGATACCATTCACAGGTCGATGCGCACAGAGACAGTATGTAGCAAACAAGCCTAGGCCAGTTGGATTGAAAAATTTCCTAGTTACGACTGCACAAGGATTGACCCTGGACTTTGAGATATATCAAGGCCCAACCACCGACTTACCAGATAGGTCATTTGGCTTAGGTCCTGCGGTTGTTTTGCGATTGACAAGAACATTACCTGGTGGAAGTTTATGTTTTGATCGTTATTTTACAACGATTGGTTTACTGGAAGAACTAATTAATCGCAATTTCGATGGAACGGGTACGATAATGGCAAACCGATTCAAAAAAACCTGGTATACATTCAAGAAGGATCAAGCGATGAAACGAGGAGATTACGAAGAAGTTTGTAATCCAAATGGAAAACTTTGCACGGTCAAGTGGAAAGATAACAAAAGTGTTTTGTTGGCTTCAACGATTCACGGAGCTGAACCGAGTACTACTGTAAGTCGATGGGACAAACAAACACGTACTTACAAGAACATTCCTTGTCCTTCCATCGTCACCAATTACAACAACAACATGGGAGGCATAGACTTGTGCGACCAGATGATTTAAAACTATAAGACGTGGTTCAAAACCAAGAAGTGGACTGTAAATGTCATAATTCATCTCTTTGATATCGCTATCGTAAACTCCTGGTTTGAGTATCGAGAAGACGCACGAAAAGCCAATATGCGTAAAAATGATGTCATGGACTTGCTGGCATTTCGTATATCCATTGTAGAGTATTTATTAGGTGGACCGACTAGAACAAGGACTCGCGATGACTTAGAATTAGGCCCGATACCGACTAGTTCTGAGTACAAACCTGCAATACTGCCGACACCTGACAAAAGATATGATGGCTACAATCATTGGCCAATGTTCGATACGTTGAAAGCTCCTCGCAAATGCAGGTTGCCTGATTGCACCAGTAGAACCCGAGCAAGATGTTCGAAATGCGACGTATATTTATGTATAACTAAGGATAAAATTTTTTTTTTAAGTTCCACAACGCTTGTTAAACGAAAAGTCTGAATAATGTTATGATAACAGTGTATGTTTTTCTTTTAATTTTAACAAAAAAAATGTTGTTCCTATTATGCTTAGGTTAAGAACATATTTTCGTTTATTTGATTATAAAGTTTATTGTTAATGCTAAGCAAAAGTTTGTTGAACTAAAATAATAATATTTCTTTTTAATTCTATGTTAAACTTGGTTTTAAGTTAGAGAAAGATTAAACTATTAAGCCAATATAAAATAAATGACATAATAAACACATCACATCTTTTTATTCACCTTAATTTATAAGAATAATTTGAAAAAATGCAATAACTTAATATAATTACAATTATTAGTGGCTAGAAATACGGCCCACATCAAAACAATTGTGACCGTCACAATTGTGACTCGGAATGAGTTGGGCCCACATCGACACAATTGTGACCGTCACAATTGTGACGTGGAATGAGTAGGGCCCAAGTAGATACAATTGTACGCCCCCCTGAAAAGTCCTGAAAACACATTGTATCACTGAAAGTCTTCAGTTTTTGTATTCTCTGATCCCCAACGATAAAGAATATCTATTTTTTTTAACACTAACTCGTTTAGTTTCGTTGTGGGTCTGAAAGGGCTACATTTAAAAAATTACAGTAACAGTGAATTCATATGAATAAATTACTGCATCCCAATTCTAATTCGACACGAAAATTACACTGGCCATTGGCGTGTGGCTAAGATTATTTTGAATTTATATTATTTGGTTACTTGCAGCTAAAAATGGACTCAAAGTTATCGTGTATTTCCAATGCTATTATCGCATAGGGCGATTATTGCAGATTTCATTATATTCGAATTACAGCAATACAATTATTTGTTATAGAGTTCTCTTGAAGTATAAAAAATATTTATAACAGATCAGAAACTTTTTTTCAATATGGATTATATATAATACTTACTGAAAGTCACTCATTTGTTTAATTACCACTGGTTTGAAAAAAAACCTCTGACCTAAGAAGAGCCAGCAAGAAACCCAGCGGGACTTTTATTCTTAAATAACAGCTTACAATCATGTATGTTACACAATTAACAACACAAAACAAATTAGAAATAGCTTTGTGGCGATCACCTCATTCCCAGGGGTTATTATCATCCATAAATTCCTTTATATTATAATAACCCTTTTTATACAAACTTTGTTTAATAAAGTTTTTGAACTTTGAGCAGGTCAAATTTTGCATATTTCTGGGATTTTGTTGTAAAAGCGTATACATCGCCCCAATAATGAATTACTGACTCGATGGAGTCAAGTAACTGGAATTACTAGCTTGTGTCTGTTCCTAGTATTTACAGAATGAATATCACTTATTTTTGTAAAACTACTTTTATTTTTGTGTACGTACATTACATTTTCATAAATGTATTGAGAGGCCAAAGTTAATATGTTAATTTCCTTAAATTTTTGTCGCAGCAACTCTTTGGGCTTTAAATCATACATTGCTCTTATGGCCCTCTTCTGTAAAACAAATATAATTTCAGTGTCAGCTGCGCGTCCCCATATCACAATACTATACGACATTATGCTATGGAAATAGCTAAAGTAAACTAGTCTAGCTGTTTCAACACTGGTAAGATTTCTAATCTTTTTTACACCATATGCTGCAGAACTAAGTTTGCTTGCTAGTTTTTATATATGGGGGCTCCATTGAAGCTTCGCGTCTAGTGTGATTCCAAGAAAAATGGTGGTATCTACAATACTCAGTTCCTCCCCATTCAAAATCACATTAGTATTTAATTGTTTGACATTTGGAGTCATGAATTTTATACATTTCGTTTTAGTGCCATTTAAATGCAAATTATTAACATTGAACCAGTTTACTAATTTAGATACAGCATTATTTATGTAAAAAAATATTCACTCCTACTGTCGCCGATTCGTTGAATGACTTCCGACTGTTCAAGCAGAATGTTTTAGAAATAAAAGTATTATTAAATCCATTGCAAATAAGCTTAAACAATATTCCACACAAAAAATTAGGATCATTTTGGTATGAAACTGATGGAACTTTTTTCACTATGTTACTTCTAAACTTCTCCAAGCGTCGTGCATTTAGTTTAACAATCACAACTTTCTCATCTACTTGCTTTTTGTGAACATAAGGTAACGAAACTAATTGTCGAAACGAAAAATATATAATATATATAAATATAGTTCAACCATAAGTTCTACTAATTGAATATTATATGTTTATATCTTAAATAGTTGGTTGAATAATTTATTTTTATTTTTGTTTTAACGTAATTAAAAATTATCACATAAGTTAAACTTATGAGACAAAATTAATCCAATCAAATATGTTATTGATTTATTTAGGAACGTTTAAATTATTGGATAAAACAACGTACCTATATCATCGTGAGAATGCAAGATCACAGTCATGAAATTATTGTATTGTAACCGGTTCTAATTGCAACTGTAAAGTGTCATCCAAATGATGTACATGTGTACATCATTTGGATGTATGTAGAATTACAACTTATTTTTGTGTTTATCTCAATATTTCAATCAGTGTCTTATACTAATATTTTGTGTTTTATATTTCAGCAGTTCTCGACAAATTGGAAGACTAAAATGCCTTTTCGTAATTTTAAGTGGCAAATATAGTTAAAGTCCTATAATACGCTTTAAAATTACAAAAATTTATTTGTTTTACGCTCGTAAACAAAAACAGAAAAAATTTGAATAGAAAAGAGAAGAAATATTGATGATACATATTTTTTGCTAATTTACCCTTTTGTGTGTCTTTTGTTTTATTTATAGATAATTCTATATTGTGTGACGTTATTAGTTTGGATAAATAAAATACTGTGACATTTAGTTTTAGGTAGGAAAATAAATAGATATCACAAAACAAGCCTAAAAATGAAATGAAGATGCTTCAGAAATTAATTAAGAATGCATTAAAAACCTATATTAAATGGTAAACCTTAATTCAATGGTTAAAATAAAAGACCTTGAGGAAAAATTTATTTACCAAATTTTTACACCAAAGGTTAAGGTTTTAATTACCAAAGGTTAACAAAATAAAATTAATCAAGTAGAGGTGTCCGGAGCGAGCACCTCTTATGTAAATGATCCTTGATAAAATATTGAATATAATATACATAATGTAACAATAGAAAAGCTTAAATTTGGAAATGGAAATACTCATCCATTAACATTTTTGGAAGATCCCATCAATTATTTAAAGCAAGTTCCGTCTAATGGTCTTGAAATATCAATAGCACAAGAGTGCTTTGTAGGTAAGTCAAACATTGAACTAGCATTAATAGTGTGCGTTGGACAACTTTGGATGATTTTAAAGCAGTTTTTTTAAGAGTATTTTGGTTTGAAGAAGAACAAAATAAAGCAAAGGATTCCTTGTGCAAAATATATGGAATAGAAGTACACATGCCACCATGGTCAGTAATTTTCTTTTTGTTATTGAAAAGGCACAAATATTATCACATCCGATACCTGAAAAACAATTAGTAACTGATGTAATCAGACATTCTCCTAAAACTGTGCAGAAATTATGGAGAATAGCTAAAATAATAATAGAGACAATAATAGAGACGACAGATTTTTTAAGAAATTTAGATGATATCGATAAACAAGATGAAGGTCGTTAACCTTACTATAATGATAAAAAGGGTAAATTTAACAATAAAACAGAGAAAAAACATAAAAAATACAACAATCATATACAACATGGCGTAAACCCGAAGAAGAAAAAAAGGACGTTAATGAAGTACATGTAATACGGGTCACTAATGACCAATCTGATGTTTTGGTCCCTGAGCCAAATTCAGAGCTGTAGAGGTCGAACTAGTTCCGGGTTCGATCCCTTACAATGTAAAAGGGAACAAAGCATGAAATATGTTATAAAAGCTGGATTGGCGACCTGGTCAAACATGAGATAAAAATAACAGAGGTTTGCGAAAGCCTATCTCTTTAAAATATTTTTTAACCGAGAAGGACTTGGTTATAGCGACAATTTAAATAGTATATTAAACACTTTAAAACCAAATCGAACTTGCTCATAACGGAGTTATTCGTGCATACCGTCTTCGAGGAAGAGAAAAATAAATACCAAAAGGAATTTATAGGGAATATGAGATCTGAAATTAAAGTTTCAATATTTGACAAAGAAATAGACGCGCTTCTCGATACTGGGAGCGATGTTACATATATTTCAGCAAGTTTATATTTAAAAATTAAAGATAATAATCGTAAAATATCAGTGATGCCAGTTAAAGCAATGCAAATAAAAGGTGCTGTTGGGCAGCGTAGTACAAAATACAGCAGGTGATCATATTGCCTATAAAGATAGATGAGGCAGTCTTTGAAACACAAACTTTAATTGTAAATAATTTAATAAGACCTTTAATATTAGGCTTTGACTGGCTCAAGAGAAATAAAATATTGATTGATTTGAGAAATGTGACTGTTGGAATAGAATTTGAAGTGAAAAACAAAGACTCCTTCATACCCTTCAAATATAACAATAAATCTGTAGTACATAACAACTGCATCGAACAATGTACCAATGATCCGTTAACAAATATAAAAATAGGAACTACATTGGAGGTCTCTGAAAAGAAAAACTTAGTAAGGTCTTGCAAAAGCATAAGAATATGTTTTCGAGTAAATTGGGTACAGCTAATTGCTATGAGCATAAAATTGAAATGATCAATGAACCCATAGTTACTAAATCCTATCATATTTCATATGCATATAGATCGAAAATGGAAGAAAAGTTAAATGAAATGGAAGAAGCTGGTATCATTACAAGGGCATCCACGCCTTACAGTAGCCCATTAATATTCACTCTTAAAAAAGATGGCACAATTAGAGTTTTACTAGATGCCAGATGCATAAATAAGAAAATGTTTGCAGAAACAGAGAAGCCACCTATACAATTAGATGTTTTGAATTCATTCCACGGAGCGAATTATATCACTACCGTTGACTTAAATAATGCATATTTTTAAATTCCAACAAATAAAAAAGAAGATAGAAAATATATTGGATTCACATTCAATGGAAAGTCATATGTATATAATGTTCTGCCTCAAGGATTAAAAACATCAGTGGGAAGCTTTAGCGGAGCCATGAATTTAATGTTAGGACTAGAAGGTTCAAGAGTTTTGTGTGAAATACTTAGATGACTTAGCCATTATAACAACAGGAACATTAGATAAACATTTGGAGCACATTGACAATAATTTCAGTAAATTGAACAAGGCTGGCTTAACGTGCAACTTGCAGAAATGTGATTTATTTGTAAATAAATTAAAATGCTGGGTTTTATAATTTCAACAGAAGGCATAAAGACAGATCTTGATAAGATTCGGGCAATCCAAAAGTTTCCAGCACCTAAAAATATTAAACAATTGAGGGCCTTTTTAGGTATTTGCAATTTTTATAGAAGGTTTATACCAAATTATAGCGAGAGCATAATGTCGCTCTGTGAATAACTTAAAAAGGGGCGTAAGTTCCAATGGAGCGAAAAAGAACAGAAGGCATTTGATTTTGTAAAACAACAATTTATTAATACAATACAATTGCACCATCCAGACTTTAATAAGCCGTATTATTTAAAAACAGATTTTTCTGGTGTGGGTATGGCAGAAGTACTATATCAGATAGATGATAATAATGAAATTATAATACTAAAGCCTTAAAAGTCTTTGAATTAAATTGGTCTGTAACTGAACAAGAGTTTTATGCTGTAATAAGCCGGTTTAAGAAATTTGAAAGATATTTGAGGGCAGTAAAGTAATAATATTAACTGATCATAAAGCCTAATTGTTTATTAATAATATGAAGTTATTCAATGATAGAAGTAACCCGATGGATTTTGTATATCGAGCAGATTAATTACGAAGTACAGCATATATCGGTTAAAAGTAATACTGTTGCAGATATGCTATCACGTTATCCTCCTGATGGGGATTTAATACAAGAGGATAAAAATAATAGCTTAGAAATAGCTTACACAGAGAGCGAACCGAATAATGAGTTGATAGAAATAATCAAAATTCATATTAGTATATCAATTACAAGAGTCAGAGTCGTTGGCTATTATTGAAAAATTAAAGACATTAAATACTTCCACAACACAACAAAACTATAAATTGAAACGGTATAGTTTAAAAAATGATATATTATACCGCGTGTTTGTTAAACGCTCCCGAAAACGAAGACAAACGATAGTACTAACGATACCTTTGATGATGGGTCAGAAAGAAAATCGATCCCGAGGAAAAAAAAATCATCTTTTGACAACGTTTTATTAGCTTTATTCACGCTCCATCATGTTAGTACAGCTAAATGAAACGATAATTTCATTAAAAAAATCATGAAAATACTTAAACATAAAATTAGCAGTGTAATTTAAATCAGTTGACTAGGGTCAATAACCGCGCGGACGCCGAATGCGCGCGGCCCGCAGCTAGCGATCGAAGCAATACCTAATAATTTACAATACTTGTCTAAATACCTAACTTATCTACTTAACCTACTATTTTGCCACTGTGCTTATCTCCACCTACCAAATTTAATTCGAATTCACAGGTTAAATAAACCAAATACCTGGAAAAACAAAACAAGAAACACAAAACGAATTAATAACAAGTAATAACAACAAGAATTTAATAAACAAAACGATTATCGCTCCACGTGGTAGTCAACACGAAACTGTCTCAAAAAATAAAATTAATAATCAATCCCACCAAAACAAATGCCTACCGTGCGTCCTAACGTCCTTGAGGTAAGCACTTTGATCATTCCACAGACCGTTAAACCGTTACGACATTGCCGACTTTAATTTTATACGTTTAGTTATCCCTACGACTAGTCTTTGTATGGAATTTAGAAGTTATAGTTGTAATTTTTTATTACAATTATCAATTAATTGTACCCTGACGCAACAAGCAGTTCGTTACTACAAAAATGATATTGAAATTAATAAACGTACCTAATTGGGTTCTCACTTCCACAATTGTAGACACTATTTCATCGTTATCTTTGATTTTGTACAAGAAAATGGAAATGAAATGGTACGGAATAATTTAATAGTTAAAATCAGTTGCAATTATTATCGACAGTTAATTAATCTATCAGAATCAATCTAAAAAATAATTCTTTTACTTTATTTTAATTGACTTTCCGTTATTAATCCGTTCAATACTTTCAATTTAAAAAGAGGTACGTCAAACTATTAAAAATTACTTGCAAGTTTTATTGTGATTACCGCCTCTAATTCTCATATCGCCTGCAAAGAAATCTTAGTTGGTAAATTTCGGTGCAACATGGCAGCGTTGCCAACACCAATTTGTCAAATTCTCCAAAAATCCATGTCAAATTCCCCAATTTAAGGACAAAACTTCAACAAATTCCCCACAAATTCCCCTCAAATTTATTTCAAGAAATGAAACAATTTTCAACTCATTTTATAAGATTTATTTTTTAAAATAACATTTTTATTCTTTTTTAACGATTTTTTTCACACAGCATATTTTTGTAACAA
Source organism: Parnassius orleans (assembly GCA_029286625.1). Taxonomy (NCBI): domain Eukaryota; kingdom Metazoa; phylum Arthropoda; class Insecta; order Lepidoptera; family Papilionidae; genus Parnassius; species Parnassius orleans. Next base: position 109,607 of record JAGSMP010000772.1, read on the forward strand.
GCATGTTACTCCATGGAGTATTTTTAATTCCTTCCCTTGTTGCCATTAAAAAGTAACACAGTATCTGCATTTATATGCATGCGGTTCTCTGCTTCAAAATTAAAAAATAAAGAAATGAAAAGCATTAAATGATTCACAAAAGTTGGCGAAATAAATCCGAAAATTAAATGTGGTGCAATGAAGATATTTAAAAAGGAGTCATTCGATATTCATAAGTAACCTAATAAAAATGTTAAAAAAGGTTCTGACTTAGCCCGGGCTACCCATTTTCAAAATCCCCGCGTTTTCCCCGCATAATACCAATTCCCATAAAATCCCCAACCAACTTTAAATCCCACGCAATTTGGGGAATTCTTCACATCTTGGCAACGTTGAAATGTGTGCGCTACGCGTGTGTGAAAGGGAAGGGTAGAGTGAGTAGTAATACCTAATGCATTGTTTCGTCAGTTTCGTACCGAGCTAGATAAATAGTTCGGCGTCCGCGCGGTTATTGACCTTAGTCAGCTGATTTAAATTACACTGCTGATTTTATGTTTAAGTATTTTCATGATTTATTTATGAAATTATCGTTTCATTTAGATGTAATAACATGATGGAGCGTGAATAAAGCTAATAAAACGTTGTGAAAAGATGATTTTTTTTCCTCGGGATCGATTTTTTCTGACCCATCATCAAAGATATCGTTAATACTATCGTCTGTCTTCGTTTTCAGGAGCGTTTCACAAATACCCGGTATTACAAAAACAATTTAAAAGAAGTAATATATTTACCCAAAGCATTGAAACAAGATATTATAAATCAAGTACATTTCGAAATGGGTCTTCAAGGACTCAATAAGATAATTAAATATGTGAGAGATAGATTTTTTTGGAAAGGCTTAACAAAAGATATTAAAAAGCAATTAAGAGTATGCCATTTATGTCATTTAACTAAAAAGTAATATAACATATCTGGGTCCATGCAAATCTGTAACAACAGAAAACATTGGCGATATAGTCATGGCAGATTTATATGGACCACTTGCATCAGGTACCTTTGGGTACATTTTCATATTTGTCATGCAAGATTCGTTCAGTAAATTTATCAAATTATATCCTTGAAAACAGTCAATAGCAAAGTCTGTTGCAACAAAAGTTAAGCATTTTTTGAGATTATAAAGCCCAAAGCAATAATGACAGATAATGGAAAACAGTTTACAAGTAATCACTGGAAACAATCAATGAGAGATTTATATATAAAACCAATATATACCACAGTTAGAAATCCTACACCAAATACATAAGAGCGAGTAAATAAAGAGTTGAGCAGATTATTTAGGAAGCTTTATCATACTAACAACAAAGATTGGGCGATAATATTGCCGAATACGCCTTGTGAGATTCTTTATGGTGAGTCTAATGAGATGTCTTTTGACAAAGTAATTTCTAAAAGTACAGAAAAACATAATGTCGAACAAATTGGACAACAAGTGCGTAAACATTTAAGAGGCCAGTCGAATAAGAAAAGAAACACAAAATTTTATAAGCGGAATAGATTAATAAAATATCACATTGGCGACTTAGTAAAAAATTCAAGATCTAGTAGATCAGACGCCGATAATAAAGTTATGAGTAAGTTCAATTTGGCATATGAAGGGCCTTATGTAATAGCATTTGACAATGTAGGTATAAACCTTAGCAAATCCAGAGACAAATATAATTAGAGGAAATTTCAATGCTATTCACTTATTAAAATATTTTAAATAATAAATTTATTTTGTATATACTAGTGTAAACAAGTTAATAAAGGGGGATAAAGGGGTCTCGTGCAACGCCCCTGGAAATAATTGAGCTATTGGTCTAAAACTATTAAAGTTATGAGCAAGAACTATAACATTTGTAAAAAGATAAAAACTTTAAACAATTATAATAAACAATGCAAAGTTGTAAATATAGATTGTAAGATAATTTTGTAATAATTTTTATTAAATAAATATGGGGAATTAAGTCAGGGTGAATGACTCAATCACATTTATCCTGTGTGGTAAACAACACTGCCCTGATACGGAAGAAGGCGGCTAAGTGCATTTTGTCGATTTTGAGCTTTCGACACCACTAAAATAAGCAAAAAATTCTCTATCGGTCAATATTGGAATTATATTTTTACATTTGATAGTTCCAGAGATAGATTAAGCATACACTAGAAATCAGTTACTATGCAAGGTTACGCTATATAACAGTTAAATGATTTTAACGATTTATTTACTTAGTAGAAATTTGATATTTGATTTTTTAAACTAAGAAAAATGCAATTAAGCACATTTCTTAAGCTAAGAAGCAGTTTAGAATTAGTAATTGCTTTATTCACATTAAAGCACAGTTTGGCTAGGATGTACCTTAATAATATGCTAAAAGGCGGTAAACCATAGTATAGAAGTTAAACACGGCTATAAACACCTATCTGCTTTCAAGCGTAGAATTAATAAAATATATTAAAATCATATACTTCCCAAAAAAGCAGTCATGGCTTTTTTGTGTATGATAATAATAATAATAATAATGACGTTTATTTTATTACCACAAACAAAGTTATATTTAGATTTAAGAGTAGCAGCTAATATAACATAACATAATATAACAACTTTGGTTGTGGATGGCTGGTGCCTATGGCAGGTATAATACCTGTGTTACAGGTCACCAGGTCTCCACCTCTACGTGGAATTCTGTAAGTGTTTATACAACAGATTAAGGCTAATTCTCTACAGTTACACATTTGTCATCTTAGTAATAACTCAAAACAAACATACAGAAAACTTAAATAAAAGTATGTGTGTGTGGGTGTGTGTGTTTGTGTGCTTTATTATATAATTATATTAATATTATGTAATTTACACGACAACCTCCAAAAGACTTTCTATTTTTGCATAGGTTTGCTTTAGAAGCCAGTTTAGAACAATGTTTTTGCATTCATATTGGTTTCGAGAAAAGAGGGATAAAGTTTTATACAATTTATTATATAAACAAGGGCCAAGGAATATGATGAAGAACCTGTGACTAAATGCAGTTTTGACATGGGTAGACGTTGCAACTAGTTGGTTACGTCTTGTCCATTCAGGGATATATTTCGTTGAGGCATGTTGTTTAATAGTAGTGGTTTGTCTAACTGTTAATACTTGGCAATAGTCATAAAGTTGGTTTGTAGGAAACATACGAGGTTTAGTTGTATATATACAATAAGATAAAATTGATTGACACAGTGCCACATAAACCATCTTCATTATTTCTGAATCTGCGGATTGACGTAATTGTTTAAAAATATAGATAAGTTTGCGGACTCTGTTTGACAGATGTATATGTAGCTTTAAATGAGAGGTTATTATCAATTATGATTCCAAGATATTTCTTAGATGTCACTTTTTCTATACAGTGTACTTGTAAGTCATTATTGGTTATACTATTATTTATATCATGGGGTGGCTTAACAACGATTTGTTGTGTGTTCGTCGTTGAAATTTTTGTGTTTCGAATAGAGAAGTCTATTCATTTTGTTTTATCAATGTTCAAAGTAAGTGAATGGGCATTCAACCAGAACAAAATCAAAACCTTTTTGAGCAGAAGTATAAGTTTCAGTCCAAGTATTCGAGTGAAACACAAGTGCTGTGTCATCTGCATAGGATAAGATCATTCCATTTAAAAGATTGATGTTACACAAGTCATTAATGTATACTAGAAACAAACTTGGGCTAAGAATACTATCCTGTGGTATGCCGTAAGCTATTTGCAGGTCAGAACTACTATAAGAACCAATCCTAACACATTGAGTTCTATTACTTAAATAACATTTGAATAGAGAAAACTGAAGTCCTCTTATTCCCAAAGATTGAAGTTTGGAAATTAATATAGGTATTGAAACGGTGTCAAACGCCTTTGTAAGGTCAAGAAACAATGCGATGCATTTTTAACATATGTCAAGTTTCCCGACGACAAAATCAATAAGGCTATGAACAGCATCAGACTTAGACAGATTTCTTCGAAACCCAAATTGGTTTTTAGAGAGCAATTTATTGGACTCTAAGTACTTAACAAGCCTTGTGTTAATTATTTTCTCGAGTATCATCGACATTGTAGGCAGAACTGATATAGGTCTGTAGTTTTCGACACGATTTCGATCGCCAGATTTAAAAATAGGGTGAAGTATTGCCTTTTTAAACAAATCAGGAAAAATACCTGTCTGGAGACTCAAATTACAAATATATGTAAGAGTTGGAATAATAACATTTTTGTGTTTCTTTAAGAGTTCAGAAGACATACCATCCCATCCAGCTGTTCGGTTGTTACTTAATGACATAATCAAGCTTTCAACTTCACTCTCGTCAGTTTCAAGCAGAACGAAGGATTTGGAGTGAGTAACGGATGGCGGGTTATTCGCCTACTGGTTACTTCGCCTACGCGGATTCCAGATGTGGAAGATCATGAACCTTCCCTGTTGAACCTTCTGCTGACCTCTCATCCGGACGGATATCAGATTTCCGTCGACGCTCCTTTAGGCTCGTCGGACCATTGTCTTGTCCAGAGTGTGGTGCCACTCACACTAACGTCGCGGTTGCATTCTGCAGGCTACCGCCGTGTTTGGCACTATAGGTTGGCCGATTGGGATAGGATGCGGTCTTTTTTTTGCATCCTACCCTTGGGGGCGGGTTTGCTTCTCGCCGGAAGATCCCAGCGTTGTTGCAGATTCTGTTGCTGATGTGGTACTTCAGGTTATGGAATTTAATTCATCCTCTGGGTGCCCATCAGGCGAATCCCAGCCATGGTTTGGTCGCTCCTGTAAATAGAATCACGCTCTAAGCAGAAGTGCTACCGGACCTGGGCTGACGCATCAACGTCGGGATGTAAACACCAGCGCTCTTAAAAGTATAATTCCGCCTCAGGTCCTTCAAAGAGTGGTAGAGTACATGCAGCTATACTAATAGTATAGTTGTAGCACGATAGATCGGCTCGATCCGAAGGACCACGCTCTCACAGTATACCAGCGTAAAATAGCAGCTTAATGCTGCTGTGGTGTAGAAGAGAACCGGAGACCAATTACTGGAAAAAGGCATTCCATCTTATTCCTCAAGGCTGATAACGCATCTGCATTTTGAGTCGTTATTGAGGATAGATGTAGATGTCTATGGGCCACAGCAACCACTTACCATCAGGTGGACTGTGTGCTCGTTTGTCACCCTTATTCTATAAAAAAAAAGTCATTGCCAAGGCAAGGTCTGAACACATCGGCAGAATTGGCGAGAAGCTAGTTCACCTTTCTTCGGGATCCCGTGCATTCTGGTTTCTCGCCAAGTCTGTCCAAGGGAACTTCTGTAAGTCATCTCTACCGTCTCTGCACAGAGAGGACGACTCACTGGCCCATGCCGCAAAGGAGAAAGCCGATCTGTTAGGCTCTCTCTTTGCGTCAAACTCGACTCTGAATGACGGGGACACAACGCTGACTATCCCGCGGTGTAGTGCTCCATGCCGGACGTGCGGTTTACGCGGTCGGTTCGCAAAGCACCTCTTCCTGGATGTCAGCAAGTCGAGTGGCCTGATGGAGTCCCTCCATTGTGCTTAAGACGTGTGCTCGGTGTTGGCCCCGGTTTTAACGCGTCTTTTCGGTACTTACTCCCAAGGCGTAGTCACGATTCATGGAAGACAGTTTTGGTCCATCCGATCCTAAAAGGCGACCGCTCAGACCCGTCAACTTCTGGGCCTATCGCCATCACCTCCTTGTTCTCAAAATAATAGGTCTATTATAAACTGCCAGCATGAGGTACCTTGAGGATCACCAGCTGATTAGTGACCGCCAATACTGTTTTCGTCGTGGTCGATCAGCCGATCGAACCGATCGAATCGTGCGGTCTGACGCTCATAGATGGGCAGGCAGTAGAGTCAAGAGGGAGGCATTGGCCGTTAGTTTGGACAAAGCGAAGGCCTTCGATCGGGTTCTGGCACAAAGCGCTTATTTCGAAGCTCCCATCCTATGGGCAGTTCTTGATCGGACATTGGTTGGTGTAACGATGCGTATCTGATTACAAGCCAATCACACCAGCGTTGATTGGCATAATCGAAACATCGCTCCACCTGAACTGCGCTATCGCCAACGCTGTTTCTCCCTGCATATCAATGATATATTGCAAATGGTAACATTCATTGCTATGCGACGACAACACTGGAATGCCTTACCAGCCGTGCCAATATTTCAGAAAACGTCGCCGGTACCGGGAAAAACTTGTGTCTGAAGTCAGTCTTTGCTGAACAAAGTCTCGGATTGGGGCGCCTAAATCTGTTCCAGTTCAATCCCAGAGACTGGTTTGCGCGTTTACCGCTAAAAGAACCCTTTGTCGTATTTCTCAGTTCAGGCACTCCCTTGTTGCTTCAGCCAGTATTGGAATCCTCGGTGTCGACATACAAATTGGCTCTAAGAAGCTTGGCGCTTAGCAAAGCGGGACAGTATTTCATGTCGGTACACCGCACAACTACAAGGCTCAGGTTCAGCCCCCACATGGAATACTGTTCCCATCTCTGGGCAGGGGCCCCAGTGCCAGCTCCTTCCACTTGACCGCATCCAGTGCAGAGCAGTTTGAATCGTCGACAACCGAGTTCTTTCCGATGGGCTTGACTCACTGTAACTGCGTAGAGATGTTGCATCTCCTTGCATATTTTATCGCATGTACCACGGGAATTGCTCTGAGGAATTGTTCGGACTAATTCCAGCCGCTCAATTTCACCATCGCACATTGCGACAAAACTCGCGATACCATCCATACCACCTGGATGATTGGCGGTCCACCACTGTGCGATTTAGAAGAAGTTTTCTTCCTCGCACAACTTCCTTGTGGAATCGATTACCACCAGAGTTTTTTCCAGACCGATACCTTCAAGAAAAGAGCCTAATCCTTTCTAAAAAGCCGGCAACGCATCTGCAATTCCCTTGGTGTTGCGGTTGTTCATGGGTGGCGGTAGTCACTTACTAGTTACCATCAGGTGAGGCGCATGCTCGTTTGCCCCTCTCCTATAAAAAGATTTCATTATTCGATTACAGCTATTATTTGTATTAGAGTTCTATTAAAGTATACAATATATCACGCACTGATCATGAGATGTCATGAACACGCTTGATCCAATTAGTTCAAACATAAGTTCTACTAGTTGAATCTAGTATAAATAATACTTGTTTGTAATATTTATGTTTTATTTTTGTTCAACTTGTTAAACTTAAGAGACAAAATTATTTCAATCCGTTAAATTATTGAATTATTTAGGAAAGTTGAACATATTGGAAAAAAACGTACCTATATCCTCGTGAGAATACTAGATCACAGTCATGAATTTATTGTATTGTCACCAGTTCTAATTGCGTGTGCAAAATACCAAATTATTCAGATGTGTTCAATTGGGTGGAAACTGAAGTATAATTCCATGAAATTATTTCATGGATACATACATATGAGTACTAGTCTAGCTAGTATAAAGTGTCTTATAACTTGTTCAAATGATGAACATGTGATAGAATTACAACTTATTTTATTATTTTTCTCAATATTTCAATCAGTGTATTATACTTATATTTTGTGTTTTATATTTCAGCAGTTCTCGACAAATTAGACGATTAAAATGCCTTTTCGTAATTTTAAGCGGCAAATACAGTTAAAATCCTATTTAAAGCTTTTAAATTACAAAAAGTTAATTTTTAAGCTCGTAAAAAACAGAAAAAAATAGAAAGAAAAGAATTATTGATGATAAATATTTTTTTGCTAATTTTCCCTATTGTGTGTGTTTTGATTTATTTACAAATAATTCTATATTATGTGACGTTATTAATTTAGATAAATAAAATATTGTGACATTTATTTTGAGGTAGGAAAATAAATAGATGTCACAAAACAACGTTGATGTGATTAAGATGCACTTTTGTTTGTATAACGTTTACAAGAAACCACAATGTCTTCGATTCTTCAATTGCAACAGATATTTTTTGTTTAAAAAAAATACGTTACTTCAACTCTAGGATTTTCTCCTGTATTGTTGTGGCAGTTACAACTTATTTTTTTATTTATCTTAATATTTCAATCAGTGTATTATACTAATATTTTGTGTTTTATATTTCAGCAGTTCTCGACAAATTAGAAGATTAAAATGCCTTTTCGTAATTTTAAGCGGCAAATATAGTTAAAATCCTATTTAATAGCTTTTAAATTACAAAAGTTAATTTTTTTACGCTCGTAAACGAAAACAGAAAAAAAATAGAAGAGAAAAAAATTATTGATGATAAATATTTTTTTGCTAATTTTTCCTATTGTGTGTGTTTTGATTTATTTACAAATAATTCTTTATTATGTGACGTTATAAGTTTATATAAATAAAATATTGTGACATTTATTTTGAGGTAGGAAAATAAATAGATGTTACAAAACAATTTTGATGTGATTAAGATGCACTTTTGTTTGTATAACTTTTACAAGAAAACCTAAATGACTTAGATTCTTCAATTGCAACAGATATTTTTTGTTTTTAATAAAATACGTTACCTCAACACTAGGATTTTTTCCTGTATTGTTGTGGCAGTTATTATTCCACCCTGCTCTGATGGTGGTCAACTCTCGCCATTTTAGTTATGTTAATAATAAAAATTTACAGGTAATAACAATAATAATAGAATGCATTTGGGTTTCATTATGTTGTTTCTGTCACACTTTTTGCGAGATCAATTAAAAATTGATTTAGATTTTAAAAAAATACAGTAACAGTACTTTTATATCAATATATTACAATCGATTAGGCATCCCAATCCTACTTCGAAACGAAAATGACATTGGTCATTGGCGTGTGGCTAAGATTATTTTGAATTTATATTATATGGATACTTGCAGCTACAAAATGGACTCAAAGTTATCGTGTATGTCCGATGCTATTATCGCATAAGGCGATTGTTGCCCTTGTCATTTTATATCTTTAAGTTGGATAAAGAAATAGATTTCATTATATTCGCATTACAGCAATACAATTATTTGTATTACAGTTCTATTAAAGTATAAAATATATCACGCACTGATCATGAGATGTGATGATCCATCTTGATGCATTTAAATCAACCATAAGTTCTACTAGTTGAATCTAGTATAAATAATACTTGTTTGGAATATTAATTTTTTATTTTTGTTCAACCTGTTAAACTTATGAGACAAAATTATTTCAATCCGTTAAATTATTGCATTATTTAAGAAAGTTGAACATTTTGGACAAAAACGTACCTATAGCCTCGTGAGAATAATGGATCACAGTCATGAATTTATTGTATTGTCACCAGTTCTAATTGCGTCTACAAAGTACCGAATTATTCAGATGTTTTCAATTGGGTGGAAACTGAAGTATAATTCCATGAAATTATTTCATGGATACATACATACGAGTACAGGACAAGCTAGTATAAAGTGTCTTATAACTTGATCAAATGACGTACATGTAAAGGAATTACAACTTATTTTTTTATTTGTTCTCAATATTTCAATCAGTGTATTATACTAATATTTTGTGTTTTATATTTCAGCAGTTCTCGACAAATTAGAAGATTAAAATGCCTTTTCGTAATTTTAAGCGGCAAATATAGTTAAAATCCTATTTAAAGCTTTTAAATTACAAAAAGTTAAATTTTTTTACGCTCGTAAACGAAAACAGAAAAAAAAATAGAAGAGAAAAGAATTATTGATGATAAATTTTTTTGCTAATTTTCCCTATTGTGTGTGTTTTGTTTTATTTACAAATAATTCTATATTATGTGACGTTATTAGTTTATATAAATAAAATATTGTGACATTTATTTTGAGGTAGGAAAATAAATAGATGTCACAAAACAACGTTGATGTGATTAAGATGCACTTTTGTTTGTATAACGTTTACAAGAAAGCTTTGATGTCTTTGATCTATTATTATTTTGTGGCAGTTACAACTTATTTTATTTATCTTAATATTTCAATCAGTGTATTATACTAATATTTTGTGTTTTATATTTCAGCAGTTCTCGACAAATTAGAAGATTAAAATGCCTTTTCGTAATTTTAAGCGGCAAATATAGTTAAAATCCTATTTAGCACTTTTAAATTACAAAAAGTTAATTTTTTACGCTCGTAAACGAAAACAGAAAAAATAGAAGAGAAAAGAATTATTGATGATAAATATTTTTTTGCTAATTTTCCATATTTGTGTGTTTTGATTTATTTATAAATAATTCTGTATTATGTGACGTTATTAATTTAGATAAATAAAATATTGTGACATTTATTTTGAGGTAGGAAAATAAATAGATGTCACAAAACAACGTTGATGTGATTAAGATGCACTTTTGTTTGTATAACGTTTACAAGAAAACCACAATGTCTTTGATTCTTCAATTGCAACAGATATTTTTTTAAATACGTTACTTCAACTCTAGGATCTTCTCCTGTATTGATGTGGCAGTTATTATTCCACCCTACTCTGATGGTGGTCAACTCTCGCCATTTTAGTTATGTAAATAATAAAAATTTACAGATCATAACAATAATAATAGAATGCATTTGGGTTTCATTTTGTTGTTTCTGTCACACTTTTTGCGAGATCAATTAAAAATTGATTTAGATTTTTAAAAAAATACAGTAATAGTGCTTTAATATCAATATAATACAATCGATTCGGCATCCCAATCCTACTTCGAAACGAAAATGACATTGGTAATTGGCGTGTGGCTAAGATTATTTTGAATTTATATTATATGGATACTTGCAGCTAAAAAATGGACTAAAAGTTATCGTGTATGTCCGATGCTATTATCGCATAAGGCGATTGTTGCCCTTGTCATTTTATATCTTTAAGTTGGATAAAAAAATAGATTTCATTATATTCGGATTACAGCAATACAATTATTTGTATTAGAGTTCTATTAAAGTATAAAATATATCGCACACAGTCATGAGTTGATGATCAGCTTGATCTCATTTAAATCAAACATAAGTTCTACTAGTTGAATCAAGTATTACTAATACTTGTTTGGAATATTTATTTTTTATTTTTGTTCAACTTGTTAAACTTATGAGACAAAATTATTTCAATTCGTTAAATTATTGAATTATTTAAGAAAGTTGAACATATTGGACAAAAACTTACCTATAGCCTTATGAGAATACTGGATCACAGTCATGAATTTAAAAATATTCAGATGTGTTCAATTTGATGGAAACTAAAGTATAATTCCATGAACTTATTTCATGAATACATACATACGAGTACAGGTGAAGCTATTATAAAGTGTCTTATAACTCGTTTAAATGATGTACATGTAATAGAATTACAACTTATTTTTTTATTTGTTCTCAATATTTCAATCAGTGTATTATACTAATATTTTGTGTTTTATATTTCAGCAGTTCTCGACAAATTAGAAGATTAAAATGCCTTTTCGTAATTTTAAGCGGCAAATATAGTTAAAATTCTATTTAATAGCTTTTAAATACAAAAAGTTAATTTTTTTACGCTCGTAAACGAAAACAGAAAAAAAATAGAAGAGAAAAGAATTATTGATGATAAATATTTCTTTGCTTATTTTCCCTATTGTGTGTGTTTTGTTATATTTACAAATAATTCTATATTATGTGACGTTATTAGTTTAGATAAATAAAATATTGTGACATTTAGTTTTAGGTAGGAAAATAAATAGATGTCACAAAACAACGTTGATGTTATTAAGATGCACTTTTGTTTGTATAACGTTTACAAGAAAACTGCAATGTCTTCGATTCTTCAATTGCAACAGATATTTTTTTGTTTAAAAAAAAATCGTTACCTAAATACTAGGAGTTTCTCCTGTATTGTTGTGGCAGTTATTATTCCACCCTATTCTGATGTTGGTCAACTATCGCCATTTTTTATGTTAATAATAAAAATTTACAGGTAATTACAAAAATAAAAGAATGCATTTGGGTTTCATTTTGTTGTTTCTGTCACACTTTTTGCGAAATCAATGAAAAATTGATTTAGATTTTAAAAGAAATACAGTAATAGTGCTTTAATATCAATATATTACAATCGATTCGGCATCCTTATCCTATTTCGAAACGAAAATGACATTGGTCATTGGCCTGTGGCTTAGATTATTATGAATTTATATTATATGGATACTTGCAGCTAAAAAATGGACTCAAAGTTATCGTGCATGTCCGATGCTATTATCGCATAAGGCGATTGTTGCCCTTGTCATTTTATATATTTTAGTTGAATAAAGTAATAGATTTCATTATATTCGGATTACAGCAATACAATTATTTGTATTAGAGTTCTATTAAAGCATAAAATATATCACGCACTGATCATGAGATGTGATGATCCAGCTTGATCCATTTAAATCAAACATAAGTTCTACTAGTTGAATCTAGTATAAATAATACTTGTTTGGAATATTTATTTTTTATTTTTGTTCAACTTGTTAAACTTATGAGACAAAATTATTTCAATCCGTTAAATTATTGAATTATTTAGGAAAGTTGAACATATTGAAAAAAAACGTACCTATATCCTTGTGAGAATACTAGATCACAGTCATGAATTTATTGTATTGTCACCAGTTCTAATTGCGTCTGCAAAGTACCAAATTATTCAGATGTGTTCAATTGGTGGAAACTGAAGTATAATTCCATGAAATTATTTCATGGATACATACATACGAGTACAGGTCAAGCTAGTATAAAGTGTCTTATAACTTGATCAAATGATGTACATGTGATAGAATTACAACTTATTTTTTTTTCCTCAATATTTCAATCAGTGTATTATACTTACATTATGTGTTTTATATTTCAGCAGTTCTCGACAAATTAGACGATTAAAATGCATTTTCGTAATTTTAAGCGGCAAATATAGTTAAAATCTCATTTAACGCTTTTAAATTACAAAAAAATATTTTTTTACGCTCGTAAAAAAAAACAGAAAAAAATAGAAGAGAAAAAAATTATTAATGTTAAATATTTTTTTGCTAATTTTTCCTATTGTGTGTTTTATTTGTTTACAAATAATTCTATATTATGTCACGTTATTACTTTATATAAATAAAATATTGTGATATTTATTTTGAGGTAGGAAAATAAATAGATGTCACAAAACAACGTTGATGTGATTAAGATGCTATTTTTTTTTGTATAACGTTTACAAGAAAACCACAATGTCTTCGATTTTTCAATTGCAACAGATATTTTTTTGTTTAAAAAAAATACGTTACTTCAACTCTAGGATTTTCTCCTGTATTGTTGTGGCAGTTACAACTTATTTTTTTATTTATCTTAATATTTCAATAAGTGTATTATACTAATATTTTGTGTTTTATATTTCAGCAGTTCTCGACAAATTAGAAGATTAAAATGCCTTTTCGTAATTTAAAGCGGCAAATATAGTTAAAATTCTATTTATTAGCTTTTAAATTACAAAAAGTTAATTTTTTTACGCTCGTAAACGAAAACAGAAAAAAAAAGAAGAGAAAAGAATTATTGATGATAAATATTTCTTTGCTAATTTTCCCTATTGTGTGTGTTTTGTTATATTTACAAATAATTCTATATTATGTGACGTTATTAGTTAAGATAAATAAAATATTGTGACATTTAGTTTTAGGTAGGAATATAAATAGATGTCACAAAACAACGTTGATGTGATTAAGATGCACTTTTGTTTGTATAACGTTTACAAGAAAACTGCAATGTCTTCGATTCTTCAATAACAGATATTTTTGTTTAAAAAAAATTCTACCTAATACTAATTTCTCCTGTTGTTGTAGCGATTATTATTCCACTATTCTGATGTTGGTCAACTATCCCTTTTAGTTATGTTAATAATAAAATTTACAGGTAATTACAAAAATAAAAGAATGCATTTGGGTTTCATTTTGTTGTTTCTGTCACACTTTGCGAAATCAATGAAAAATTGATTTAGATTTTAAAAAAGACAGTAATAGTGCTTTAATATCAATATATTTAATCGATTCGGCATCCTATCCTATTTCGAAACGAAAATGACATTGGTCATTGGCCTGTAACTTAAATTATAATTTATAATATGGATACGCTAAAAAATGGACTCAAAGTTATCGTGCATGTCCGATGCTATTACTTAAAGGTGATTGCCCTTATCATTTATATATTTTAGTTGAATAAAGTAAGTTTCATTATATTCGGATTACTGCAATACAATTATTTGTATTGGTACTAATAAAATAAAATATCATACGCACTGATCATGAGATGTGATGATCAGCTTGATCCATTTAAATCAAACATAAAACTACTAGTTGAATCTAGTATAAATAATAGTTGTTTGGAATATTAATTTTTATTTTTGTTCAACTTGTTAAACTTATGAGACAAAATTATTTCAATCCGTTAAATTATTGAATTATTTGAAAGTTGAACATATTGTCCTATATCCTCGTTGAGAATACTAGATCACAGTCATGAATTTATTGTATTGTCAACAGTTCTAATTACGTCCGCAAAGTACCAAATTATTCAGATGTGTTCAATTGGGTAGAAACTGGTATAATTCCATGAAATATTTCGGATTTTATACAGTATGAGTCAAGCAAATTATAAAAGTCTTTATAACTTGATCAAATGATGTACATGTGATAGAATTACAACTATTTTTTTTCCTCAATATTTCAATCAGTGTATTATACTTACATTATGTGTTTTATATTTCAGCAGTTCTCGACAAATTAGACGATTAAAATGCATTTTCGTAATTTTAAATGGCAAATATAGTTAAAATCTCATTTAACGCTTTTAAATTACAAAAAAATATTTTTTTACGCTCGTAAAAAAAAAAAAATAAAGAAAAATTATTAATGATAAATAATTTTTGCTAATTTTCCTATTGTTTTATTTGTTTACAAATAATTCTATATTATGTCACGTTATTACTTTATATAAATAAAATATTGTGATATTTATTTTGAGGTAGGAAAATAAATAGATGTCACAAAACAACGTTGATGTGATTAAGATGCTATTTTTTTTTTGTATAACGTTTACAAGAAAACCACAATGTCTTCGATTTTTCAATTGCAACAGATATTTTTTTGTTTAAAAAAAATTCGTTACTTCAACTCTAGGATTTTCTCCTGTATTGTTGTGGCAGTTACAACTTATTTTTTTATTTATCTTAATATTTCAATAAGTGTATTATACATATATTTTGTGTTTATATTTCAGCAGTTCTCGACAAATTAGATTTGAATGCCTTTTCGTAATTTAAACTAACAAAATATAGTTAAAATTATTTATTAGCTTTTAATTAAAAGTTAATTTTTTATCGTAAACAAACAGAAAATAATTATTGATGATAAATATTTCTTTGCTAATTTTCCTATTGTTTGATATTATAATATGTGATTAAGATAATAAGTATTTAGTTTGAATATAAATAGTATAAAACATTGTGAAAATTAATCTTCAATTCTTCAATTGATATTTTTTTTAAAAATAAATTATTTATATTATTGTGGTTACTATTGTCTATTTTAATTATCTTTGTCTTTATTTCTTGATTCTCAAATAAAGGGTCTGAAATGACAAATATGAAATTCAGGTTAGATTATTTTTTTACTCGTGAAAACAGAAAAAAAAATGAAATAATTTTTATTTTCCTATTTTGTGTGTTTGGTTTATTTATAATAATTCTTAATAAATAAATGATATTAATTTAAGATAAATAAAATATTGTGACATTATTTTGAGTAGGAAAATAAATAGATGTCACAAAACAACGTTGATGTGATTAAGATGCACTTTTGTTTGTATAACGTTTACAAGAAAACCTTAATATCTTCGATTCTTCAATTGAAACAGATATTTTTTTGTTTTTAAAAAACTACGTTACCTCAACACTAGGATTTTCTCCTATATTGTTGTGGCAGTTATTATTTCACCCTACTCTGATGGTGGTCAATTATCGCCATTTTAGTTATGTTAATAATAAAAATTTACAGGTAACAACAATAATAATATAATGCATTTGGGTTTCAATATGTTGTTTCTGTCAAACTTTTTGCGAAAACAATTAAAAATTGATTTAGTTTTAAAAAAAATACAGTAATAGTGCTTTAATATTAATATATGACAATCGATTCGGCATCCCAAACACACTTCGAAACGAAAATGTCATTGGTCATTGGCGTATTTATAAGATTATTTTGTATTTTTATTATATGGATACTTGCATTTAAAAAATGGACTCAAAGTTATCGTGTATGTCCGATGCTATTATCGTATACGGCTATATTTGCCCTTGTCCTTTTATATCATAAAGTTGGATAAAGAAATAGATTTCATTATATTCGCATTACAGCAATACAATTATTTGTATTACAGTTCTCTTAAAGTATAAAATATATCACGCACTGATCATGAGATGTGATGATCCAGTTTGATGCATTTAAATCAACCACAAGATCTACTAGTTGAATCTAGTATAAATAATACTTGTTTGGAGTATTTATTTTTTATTTTTGTTCAACTTGTTAAACTTATGAGACAAAATTATTTCAATCCGTTAAATTATTGAATTATTTAGGAACGTTGAACATATTGGACAAAAAACGTACCTATATCCTCGTGAGAATACTAGATCACAGTCATGAATTTATTGTATTGTGACCAGTTCTAATTACGTCTACAAAGTACCAAATTATTCATATGTGTTCAATTGGGTGGAAACTGAAGTATAATTCCATGAAATAATTTCATGGATACATACATAAGGGTACAGGTCTAGCTAGTATAAAGTGTCTTATAACTTGTTCAAATGATGTACATGTGATAAAATTACAACTTACTTTTTTATTTTTTCTCAATATTTCAATCAGTGTATTATACTAATATTTTCAAAGTCAAAGTCAAAGTCAAAGTCTTTATTTGCAGAATAAAATGTTTAGGTAATACAGGTATTTAGTATTAGAGTAAGTCTCAATAATATTCTATGGGGTTGTACCGGTGTGCAAATATCTTAAAATAATCAAATTAAATTGTACATAATGTTAAAAGCTTGAATAAATTACATAATACATTAAATAATATTGTAATCAATTAAAATATTCCTTAACACTATAATAACACTTGTCAAAGCATTTATTAATCTCAATTTTAAATTTATTCAAGGCATGGCTTTTAAGTAATTGGGTAATTTATTATATTTTTAATAGCCATCATAGGAGCACTGTTTGCATAAAATCTAGAAGCTGCATTTGGGTAAATAATTTATTTTTATGCCTTGTTTGCCTTTCGAGAGATTCAGCGTGGTTTTGAAGTAATTTGGGTGTCCTTTACAAAATACATATTTATCGAATATACATATGCATTGAGCAATACATGTCTTTTGAACAAGGGCTTGCAGCTATCATGAAACCACACACCACATACCGCTCACACACACATTTCTTTTGTAATTTAAACGCTCTAATCACATCAACAGAATTCCCCACAAGGCAGACCATATAATAATACTGAGACACCAACCGTGATAAGCAACTAGGGCTGCTTTTGTGATATTGTTCTCAATCTTTTAGACCATATACAAACCAGTTTAATTTTTACAAACCTGGTCAATGTGAGGCTTCCAGTTTAAATTTTTGTCAATTTTTATACCTAAAAACATAACTGATTGAACATTTTCTATCTTCGAATTTTCATATTTTATATTCATATTTATAGGTTCCATTTTGTAATTTCCAATTTTGTGTTTTATATTTCAGCAGTTCTCGACAAATTAGAAGATTAAAATGCCTTTTCGTAATTTTAAGCGGCAAATATAGTTAAAATCCTATTTAAAGCTTTTAAATTACAAAAAGTTAATTTTTTACGCTCGTAAACGAAAACAGAAGAAAAAAATAGAAGAGAAAAAAATATTCAGATGTGTTCAATTTGATGGAAACTGAAGTATAATTCCATGAAATAATTTCATGGATACACACATACGAGTAAAGGTCAAGCTAGTATAAAGTGTGTTATAACTTGATCAAATGATGTACATGTGATAGAATTAAAACTTATTTTTTTATTTATCTCAATATTTCAATCAGTGAATTATACTTATATTTTGTGTTTTATATTTCAGCAGTTCTCGACAAATTAGAAGATTAAAATGCCTTTTCATAATTTTAAGCGGAAAATATAGTTCAAATCCTATTTAAAGCTTTTAAATTACAAAAAGTTAATTTTTTACTCTCGTAAACGAAAACAGCAAAAAAATTGAAGAGAGAAGAATTATTGATGATAAATATTTTTTTGCTTATTTTCCCTATTGTGTGTGTTTTGTTTAATTTACAAATATTATGTGACGTTATAAGTTTAGATAAATAAAATAATGTGACATTTATTTTGAGGTAGGAAAATAAATAGGTGTCACAAAACAACGTTGATGTGATTAAGATGCACTTTTGTTTGTATAAAGTTCACAAGGAAACCTTAATATCTTCGATTCTTCAATTACAACAGATAGTTTTTTGTTTTTAAAAAACTACGTTACCTTAACACTAGGATTTTCTCCTGTATTGTTGCGGCAGTTATGATTCCACCCTACTCTGATGTTGGTCAACGATCGCCATTTTAGTTATGTGAATAATAAAAATTTACAGGTATTAACATTAATAATAGAATGCAATTGGGTTTCATTTTGTTGTTTCTGTCACATTTTTTGCGAGATCAATTAAAGTGATTTAGATTTTTAAAAAAATGCAGTAACAGTGCCTTAATATCAATATATTACAATCGACTTGGCATCCCAATCCTACTTCGACACGAAAATAATATTGGTCATTGGCGTGTGGCTTAGATTATTTTGAATTTATATTATATGGATACTTGCAGCTAAAATATGGACTCAAAGTTATCGTGTATGTCCGATGCTATTATCGCGTAAGGCGATTGTTGCCCTTGTATTTTTATATCTTTAAGTTGGATAAAGAAATAGATTTCATTATATTCGAATTACAGCAATACAAATATTTGTATTAGAGTTCTATAAAATATATCACGCCCTCATCATGAGATGTGATGATCCAGCATGATCAATTAGTTTAACCATAAATTCTACTAGTTGAAAATTATATATATATATATATATATATATATATATATATATATATATATATATATATATATATATAAGAACTTTTATTTTATTTTGTTTGACTATTGAACTTATGAGACAAAATTATTCCAATCAGATAAATTATTGAATTATTTAGGAAAGTTGAACTTACGTACCTATATCCTCGTGTTAATACTAGATCACGTCATGAATTAATTGTATTGTTACCAGTTCTTATTGCGTCTGCAAAGTATCAAATTATTCAGATCTCTGCCAAAGGGTGGAAACTGAAGTATAATTCAATGACATCTTTCATGGATACACACATACAGGTCAAGCTGGTATAAAGTGTGTAATAACTCTAGTTAGGTACTTTCTACTAGTGCCTAAAAATAAATATTCCAACGTTTTGTCGCATCAAATCGTATCTAACAATCATATTGAACAGATAAATGATATAAAAAGCACATTGTCAGAATGATAAATGATTGTAGAACTTAATGATTTCTTATATTTACGCGAACACTACACATTGTATTAAACTAATTTTACGGATTATATCGCGTTTAATCAAATTTTTATTAATTCCCGAAGTTTCGGGGTCTTTACAGCACCCACGTCTAGTCCCTTGTGACCATGGGTGCTGTAAAGCACCCGAAACTTCGGGAATTAACTACCATCAGCTTTTGATTGCTCTAGTGAATATTCATTCTTCCAAGAGACACCTTAAAAAACGAAGTTACTATACAAACACAACGTAAATAAGGGTCCTAATTAAGACGATCATGCCATAAATTTATTTAACGGCCTATATTTAAGCCTTTGGAAAGATCAATGTATGATTAATATACTGGTCATGTAAATTTTATATACTTATGTATAAAAGATAGGAGGGGGGAGCGTTATACATGGATACATACATACAGGTCGAGCTAATATAAAATATGTAATTATTTTTCTAAATGATGTACATGTGATAGAATTACAACTTATTTTTGCGTTTATCTCAATATTTCAATCAGTGTATTATACAAATATTTTGTGTTTTATATTTCAACAGTTCTCGACAAATTAAAAGATTATATGCAGTGGCAAATGTAATTAAAATCCTATTTTTAACTTTTTTTTTTATTGATGATACATATTTTTATGCTAAATTTCCCTTTTGTGTGTTTTGTTTTATTTACAGATATTTCTATATTTTGTGACGTTATTAGTTAAGATAAGTAAAATACTGTGACATTTAGTTTTAGGTAGGAAAATAAATAGATGTCACAAAACAACGTTGATGTGATTAAGATGCACTTTTGTTTGTATAACGTTTACAAGAAAACCATTACATTGCCACTAGTTCTCTTCAATTCTTTAATTGCAACAGCGTTTTTTTTTTTAAAAATACGTTACCTCATACTAAGTTTTCTCATAATATTATTATTCCACACTTCTCTGATGTTGGCTGCCTTTCGTCATTTTAGTTATGTAAATAATAAATATTAAAAATAATAATAGAATCATTTAGTCAAATTTCGGAAGCGTCGAAAGGTTTTTTAAAAAAAATACAAATTAGATTACTATGTCCGACCGATTTGGGTTGGCTTTATAATGAACAATATTCAAAGTCCGTTTGTGCCAGACATTCGACTCATCAATTAAGTACTAGGAACTTACATAGAAATGCGACGCATTAGTTTCTTAGTCTAAATTATACGATATTATATATTTGAATATATTATCTAAAACAGAGGACGGGTGTATCCTGTCCTCCTCTAAAGAACAAAATTATCAGTAATATCATTTTGATGTTTTACGATAATTTTGTATGTAAATATACATTTTTTCTTAACACGTATATAAAGAACAATAAGAAACTTAAAGCTAGAAATTTAAAATTACATATGTTAGAACACTGAAGTTAAGTCTTTTTCTCCGTTGAGAGCACTTAAATCTGTGTAATAGATTTCACTGTGTTTTGCATTTGACATATATTTCACTTCGTCCAAGTTGACACCATTCATGTTAATTACGCGTGTACTTGTTACGTTAATATTTTCACGTAAATGAGGTAAGTTGATGACTGAAACTGGTGGCGCCGCTTCGTATTCCGTGTAAACACGGTGGTGATGAATATGAGTACCGTGTATCTCAGGTCCAGGGCTCATCGCTGGTTAGTATATGGGTTCCAAAAATTGGTTGTTTGGTGATCTCGGTACCGCAGTGCTTGGTCAGCGTCGTTTTTAGCTGAAAACAATCCAATTTTCTGATTTAATTCGCTGCACCTTAACGTCTTCAATTGTAATAGCGTGTTGCGTGCAACAAGTAATTATTCTCAAATTTCATTAGCTGTTCTATGGGTAAGTCCAGGTGAGGGGCTCTATTTTCTTGGTACACAGGAAATCATTACCAGCAAGGGACGACACGGTTTCGTGACTGGTAGTATTTCATTCCTTTCACCAGGAGGTAAGGATATTTTGGGAAAATGGCAATCGTTTCGTTTACAGATTCGCGGAAAATAGGTATGGAATAAACCTTAAAATAATTGTAAGTATTATTATCAGTTAACGGAATCTCCATTATAAATGCTATCTGGTTTCTTAAGATAGATTTTACACTTATGGTTTGTTCTAGTTTTACCAAATTAGTTTCTGTTGGTGGGTACACTAAATTTTCGGTATTCGATATTAGTTTTAAATGATCTAAAGTTCTGTAGAATTTACTATAGATTGATGAAGTATCGATACTCTACTAAAAGCTAGAGCAGTCTCTATTTCCTTAATTTATAAAATATAGTTCGAAAACTTATAAATAAATTAAATAATCCAAAAATATACGTAGAAAACAGTTATTTTCTCTAGTCGTTAAATGATTTAGCATTGTCTCTACTTTTCAAGCGTGCATCGCATACGGAATTATTATTTAGGGTTTCCGTGGCATTAATAAAGCTGTCTAACATTTTGGAGACCAAGGTGAGTTTCTTAGATACGATAATTTGGTTGTGACTTAATTCCGAAATAAGTTTATCATGTTTAGAGCATCTTCATGATCGGGTTCCCGTAATAATTTTAGAACAGAACCTAATGGTTTAAGATCCTCTCTTAAAGCGTTGCGGCATAAGTTGTTGAAATTTTGAACGGTAATATCGCGTATACTCTACATGGGTTTTAACTGATAAATTCACGGTATGGCTCCTTTACTTCAATTAGTCTACTAAACATGATATTGAGCAATAATTAGATTTAGGTCGTCATAAACATTCTCTAAATTTAAAATCTTTATTATAGTCAGTGATCTGTTTGGGCATATGTTGTCCTTGTTTTACCGGAAGTATCCCTGGGTTTTCCTCAAGTGACTGCAGATGATGGGCCAGGATCGGCTTCCAATCATCAGTATGCCACCTGTGGAGGCGTTTGATATTTTTAATTGGAGCTTTAGTCTTCCTTTCTCCTATTTGTATTGGCACTATATTTCTTTCGACCTTGCCTACTACCTTAGCCTTAACATATCGCGGTTTGTCCTTGCTCTTTCTTTTGTTTGTATCCTTAGCAAATATAGTCTTACCACACTGAAATACTATCTCACCTTCACCGCCTTGCTTTTCCTAATCTTTTCTTTAATACTACCATATTTTCTGCTAAATATTTGTATAAATTTTGTTCCTTTGCATGGTCTCTTACTAAGTGTTGTAAATACTGCTTATCAAATTCTGTATTAAACGGGCTACCCGTGTCAGTATGTCCGAAACTACCTCGAAGGTGTAAGTTCTGTTACCATGAATAGTATTATTATATGCTAGTACGGAATACGTCATAACTGATGCCGCATCAGTAGGTTTTCTTTCGTATTTGCCAATCTATAAATTTCTATTATTGTCGAGTGGAAGCCTATTAGCCCCATCGAGCTTGGGCTGTTGGAGTTCCAATGTGCTGCTCAATTTATGTAGCTTAAGAATTCTTTAATTAGTTCATTGTTAAATTCAGAGCGGATCTGAACTTATCTTTTGGTATCCCGTAAAATGAAAAGTACTTCATTAAAGCTCGGACTACTTCGGGGTGGATCTGTTGCAATTTCTATCGCTTGCTAATTTGCTAAACGCATCTATGAGAGTCAGATAATGTTTTCCTTCGATGTTAAACAGGTCTATAAATATCTCTTGAAACGGAGCATCTTGGGTCTGGGTTAATTGAAGAATAGGTTAATTGGCTTTCTGTCATATTTCATTTTTACACGCAGTGCAACTATTTATTATTGCCGAAACAGTTTCTTGTAAATTATCCCAATAGTAATTTCTGCAGTTCTAACTAGCTCTCTTTAATGCTGGTGACATGTCTTTCCTTCGTGATACTTAAGTACAATCGCCCTTTGTTCTTTTCGTCTTCAACAAAATTACTCGTTCCGTGCATTCATAAAATTGAACCATGCCCTTTTGAAAAGGTGTATAATATTGCTAAATTGCCTTCGATGTTCTTTTCGTTCGAAATATATAAAATATTTAATTTTAGGCCTAATATATTTCTTTAAAATTCTTTAATTAATTCGGAATTATCTAATGGTAAATACTTCTAATACTTTTTGTTTTCCTAGAAATATCTTTAACCTGATATTCATTTTTAAACCATGAAAATATTAATATTTGATTTGGCTTTGTCGATAGCCTCGTGTAGTATGGTATTCGTTTGACTCTAATTCTACGGCTGAATGCACAGTTTGGGACTTACTAGATTCTGAAGGTGATCGAATTGGATATTCGGAACCTTTTCTGAACTACAAATTGATATTGTGTCGGAACGAGACATAGGACTCATGAAACAGTACTTGAGTCTGATATTGTCACAATGGACGTTGTGTCATTATGTCTTTTATTTTGAGTGTTTAATTTTCAATTTCCTTAACTACGTCTTTCAGATGCTCCTAAACATACTCTTTGCTGTCGAATTAACGTCCATCGAATGACCTTCGTCGTCTGAATTTAAGGCATTAACTTTAATTCTGGATAGGGCATCGGCATTTGTATTGTTTCCATTTTATAAATGATTTCAAAATCGTACTCTGTAGTCGTAATCGCCATCTGGTGAGCTTACTGTTTGGTTCCTTTTAGAATAAAGCCTAAGGGTCAGTGGTCAGTATAAATTACAAATTTTCGTCCGTAAGGTACGGTCGGAAATGTTTACGGCCCAAATAACAGCTAAAAGTTCGCGTTCGATGGTGCTGTATCTACTTTCAGTGTCACTAAGCGTCCTACTGGCGTATGCAACAGGTCTATCACTACCAATAGGTCCTGGTAGAACTGCTCCTAAACTATATGAGGCGTCAGTCGTCAAAATAAAGGTTTATCGAAGTCCGGGTACTGTAATAAGGTACACTCGTTAGTATTTCTTTACATTTTCAAACGCATTGATATATTTTCATCGATGATTATTTTATTTCGCTTTTAAGGCATGCAGTTAGAGTTGTGTGATCTTAGCAAAGTCTTTTATGAAGCGTCGATAGTACCTACCAGCCCTAAGAAACTTTTAATTTCCGTTGTTGTCTTAGGTATAGGAAAATTTAACGGCATTAATTTTGTCTGTGTTCGGACGTAGCCCTTCTTTTGTAATGGTATGTAAATATAAAACCTCTTTCCAAAAATTCAGACTTGTCTAATTGAACTTTTAGATTAGTCGCCCTAATTCTGTCAAATATCGTCCGTAACTTTTGTATATGTTCTTCCAGACTTGTCGAAAAAACAATTATATCATCTAAGTATACCATACAGTGTATCCCAATCCCCTCAGCACACTGTCCATGGTCCGCTGAAAAGTTGCAGGAGCTGTCTTCAGGCCAAACGGCATCCTAAGGAATTCGTAATGGCCGTTTGGTCTAAAAGCTGTTTTTGCCTGTCTTGTTCTTCTATTTCGATTTGGTGATAACCACTTGCCAAGTCGATTGTACTGAAATAAGAACTCTTCCTAACTTGTCAAATAAGTCTGTTATGTTTGGTAGTGGGTATTTGTCGTCTATGGTTATGTCATTCAAACGTCGATAGTCTATAACCATGAAATTTAATTTCACCGATGCATCCATTTTTTGGGTACTAGGTGTGCAGGAGCATTCCATGGCGAATGTGACTCCTGAATACATTGTCCTTCAATAACTTCTACTTGCCTATTTATCTCGTCTACTTGCATTGGTGCTTGACGGTGGGTCTGACATAAATTGGGTCTTCATTTTTTTGTGCGTATCTTATTTAATTTCGTTAGCGAAAGTCAGTGGTAATTGTCGCAGTAAAATATGTCTTTAAATTCTTAGCAAGTCTAAAAATTTTGTCGCGTTCCTCATCGTTAGTGTGATTAAGTCTTAGTTTAAGTAGATTTTCCTCAGTACTTTATCGATCTCTAAGTCACTATAGGTACATGTTAATTTATGTCACATTGGTAGTCGTATCATACTTAGTAACTGTAAGGTCGTGTTACTGTTAATATCATTTCTTTGTCAAGGACGTTCTGTATGACGGTTGCAGCTTGCTGCGTTAACGCAATTTACCAATGCACTAGGCATTCGTACACCATGACAAATTCCTTAGTTAATGATTGCCTCTCAGAACATTGGTCTGTAGGCAACTTTACGCGCTACTCTGATCGTGGTGGTAGTATTATAACATAATTTAAGTTATTATTAACTATTGGTATGCAGTTGTTTTGTTTTAAGTACAAGGTCTTTAAGGTCTATAATTGTATCTAGTTGTTTCAATAGGTCGTTACCAATGAGACCGTCATATCGAGTCGACGTCATATAGATAAAATTTATGACAATCTGAACTCTTGATGGTGGTAGAGGTTTGTATCACCTCATCGTGTCTGCTAGAGGCGTGGGTACTGACTACTTCGAACGGTTCATGTGTTATATATTGATAGAAGTGTTGATATGCCTTACGAGGGGCTGATAAAAGATCAGTACTACCTGTGTCTATCATTAATTTTGCATCTATTTCAGGATATGAATATAGGGTAACGAGATTCGGATCACAATTTATTTCTATGACTTCTTGTCTCCGATGGAGGCTTTCATGAAAATTTTCAAGAGTTTGAGGTTGAGTTCCGTCTGTAAGTTCGTCGTAAGTCATTTCGTTAACGGTTTCCTCAGCGGATGGTATCAGTTCACTGTCATATTGCTCTACATACTCGTCTGTGTCATATAATACTCATCAGTACTGTCCGTCATTTCTCTTAAGGTCAACTCATTTAGTCTAAAGCCAGGCTGTGGCCTAGGAGGGCTGTCCTCATGGAAACGTCAGTCTCTTGAAAATTGGGTTTTGAGTTTGTGGTTTATTACCAAATTGTGTATTGGCATATGGCCAAATTGCTGTTGAGTCTTTGACCAAAATGTTGTGGCTGAAAGCCCAGTTGTGGACAGTAACCGAACTGTTGTGGCTGAGGCCGAGTTGTGGACAGTAGCCGAACTGTTGTGGTTGCTGTAAGTTGTGGCCGATAACCAAATTGAGGTGGACAGTAACCTATCTGTTGCATTGGTTGAGGACGAGCCAGGTTGGGCATCTTAAATGGCTTTGATTTTGAATGCCGAAATTAAATTTTGGTGTAATATTATTTGAAACACTGGTTTGTATCCGTATGGTTGCATTACCGCGTGGGGCGTACTACCAATTTAAATCCTTGTGTTGGAACTGATGTTTGAGGCTGCCTTAAAGCTAAACCGCTACTGTGGATACGATTACGCATATTGTATTGGTCATGAGTTGACTTCCTCTAGTACAATGCTCAGGGCGTCTTCTAAAGTCGCTGGCCTCTTTAATCTCACTATCCGAACCATATTCTCGGAAGATTGTATAGGAATACGTTTAGAGCTGTATTGTTGTAAATTGCTAATTTAGCGCTTTTAAGATTACTATCATCCGATATGTTCACTTTCGAAATTAATAATGATCGAATACTTTGATACGGTTACAAAAATCTTGAAAGTTTTCGCCAGATTTAATCTTTAAAGATTCTAATTCAATACTAATACACTCTTCGCTAGGGGGTCTCCGAAATGTTGCGTTAGCAAATCTTTCAACTGAGACCACGACACAACATCCTCCCGTTCCGATAAGAGTGACGCCGCGTTATCTGTAAGCCTACTGGTTATAGAATGATAAACGTATAAATTTTGTTCTTCGTCACCCTATACCTACGAATGACATATTCACATTTCCTCAAAAACAAATTCTATCTTTTGTCGCCATTAAAAAGTGGAATAAGCCGTAGCATTTCTGTAGGAATGGATTAATACAACGGTCTGTCGTTCTGCTGCCATTGGTTGTTCCATCGTTATAGAGTAATGCGAGTCAGAGGTCAGTTAATATAGAGCGCTATTTATGCAATAACACAAAATATAAGGTAGAACACACTAAAGCATATAAAAATATAATTTATAAAATAAAAGTTTATTTAAAGTATAAAATGTGTAAAAGTTGTAAATGTAATGAAAATAAAATTAAATGAAAGAAAACTGTATTATATCTCTAGCCTTTATAAACATATATTCTTTAATTATCAAGTAAGCTTTAATTATATTTAATTTATTAATTTTATAAAAGTCTTATTTTTAAAACGTTTAATAATCTCTGTGCGAAAGGGCACTCTGTGTCGTATATTCTTATCACTGTTATGTTACGCCTACACTAATAGAGTGTCTATTACTAAATATATTTAATTGAAAAACCAGATACGTTATAATGAGAAGTCCGATCTCAATAATAACAAATTTAAATGGAGGATAATAGTGGTATCAAGGATGGTGAAAAGTTTCTCACCAACCAGCCGCTATTCCATGTCTTCCGCTTCCTCGATGACAAATTTCTTTGGTTCTTGGATTTGCCCAACAGCTATTCGCGCGCTATCACGAATTCAGGCGAATTTGGACACCTGAATATTTCGAGACGGTTTTAGCCTTCACGAACAAATCTACCGGCTGCGCCAGTCAAATTTCGGAAGCGTCGAAGGGTTTTAAAACTAAAATACAATTAGATTACTATGTCCGACCGATTTGGGTGGCTTTTATAATGAACAATATTCAAAGAGTCCGTTTGTGCGCAGACATTCGACTCATCAATTAAGTACTAGGAACTTACATTAAATGCTGACACATTAGTTTTTGCTTAGTCTAAATTATACGATATTATATATTTGAATATATTAATCTAAAACAGAGGGACAGGGTGTATCCATAACTATTTTGGTATTATTATTGTTGTTTCTGTCACACTTTTTGCGAAATAAATTCAAAAATTGATAAAGATTAAAAACAAATACGGTAACAGTGCATTAATATTAACAAATTACAATCGATTCGGCATCCCAATCCTACTTCGACACGAAAACGACATTGGTCAATGGCGTGTTTATAAGATTATTTTGAATTTATATTATATGGATACTTGCAGCTAAAAAATGGACTCAAAGTTATCGTGTATGTCCGATGCTATTATCGCATAGGGCGATTATTGCCCTTGTCCTTCTATTTCCTTTCGTCGGATAAAGATATAGATTTCATTATATTCGAATTACAACAATACAAATATTTGTGTTAGAGTTCTATTATGTCATAAAATAAATCACGCACTGATTACGAGATGTCATGATCCAGAATGATCCAATTAGTTCAAACATAAGTTCAACTAATTGAATCTAGTATAAATAATAGTTGTTTGGAATATTTATTTTTTATTTTTGTTCAAATTGGTTTAACTTATGACGAGACAAAATTATTTCAATCCGTTAGATTATTGAATTATTTAGGAAATTTGAACTTATTGGACAAAAACATTTCTATATCCTCGTGAGAATACTAGATCACTGTCATTGAATTATTGTATTGTCACCAGTTCTTATGTCGTCGTATGTTCTATTACGTGTGATTGTGGCTGGAAACTGAAACTGAAACTGAACTGACATTCTTTCATGGATACAAACATACAGATCAGGTAAGAATAAAATGTATCATAACTCGTCCAAATGTTGTGCATGTGATAGAATTACAACTTATTTTTGTTTCTCTCAATATTTCAATCAGTGTATTACATGTTTCAGCAGTTCCCGACAAATTAGAAGATTAAAATGCCTTTTCTTAATTTTCAATAGCAAATATAGTTAAAGTACTATTTAGCACTTGAAAATTACAAAAAAATAATTTTTTACGCTCGTAATCGAAAACAGAAAAAAAAATAGAACAGAAGAGAAAATATCTATTGATGATTCATATTTTTTTATTAAATTTCCGTTTTGTGTGTGTGCTTTTTTACAGATAAAGAATATTGTGTGGCGTTATTAGTTTAGATAAGTAAAATACTGTGACAGTTAGTTCTAGGTAGGAAAATAAATAGATGTCACAAAACAACGTTGATGTGATTAAGATGCACTTTTGTTTGTATAACGTTTACAAGAAAGCTACAATGTCTTTATTCATCGATTCTTTAATTGCAACGTACGTTAAATTTTTGAAATTTTGAATTGTAACATAGGATTCTAACTAACTTTGGCACTTACAATTACGAAAAGGCATTTTAATTTTCTTATTTGTCGAGAACTACTGAAATATAAAACACAAAATATTAGTATAATACACTGATTGAAATATTGAGATAAACATAAAAATAGGTTGTAGTTCTATTACATGTACATAATTTGGACGAGTTATTACACATTTTATATTAGCTCGACCTGTATGTATGTATCCATGTAAGAATGTCATGGAATTTTATACTTCAGTTTACACTCACTTGCAGACGTCTGAATAATCGGACACTTTGCAGACGTAAAAAGAACGAGGATATAGGTACAAAGATAACAAATTGGACAAAACAATCCAATTTGTTCATTTTTTCTGAATAATTCAATAATTTAACGGATTGAAATAACTTTTTTCTCATAAGTTCAACTAGTTGAACAAAATAAAAACTAAATATTCCAAACAACTATTAGTTATATTAGATTCAACTAGTAGAACTTATGTTTGAACTAATTGTATCAATCTGGATAATCCCATCTCATGATAAGTGCGTGATATATTTTAAATTATAACAAAACTCAAATACAAATAATTGTATTGCTGTAACTCGAATAAAATGAAATCTATTTCTTCATCCGACGGAAGGAAATAAGAAGACAAGGACAATAATCGCATTATGCGATCGGACATACACCATATCTGTTAGTCAATTTTTTAGCTGCAAATATCCAAATAATATAAATTCAAATTAATCTTTGCCACACGCCAATGACCAATGTCATTTTCGTGCTGAAGTAGTTTTAGGATGCCGAATCGATTGTAATTTATGATATTATTGCACTGTTTGTGTTATTTTTTTTATCTTTATCACTTTTTGAATAAAACGCAAAAACTGTGACAGAAACAACAATAATAAACCAAAATTAATTACTATTATTATTATTATTACCTATTAATTTTTATTATTTACATAATTAAAACGGCGATAGGTGGCCAACATTAGAGAAGGGTGGAATAATAACTGCCACAACAATACAGGAGAAAATCTAGTGTTGAGGTAACGTTTTTTTTTGAAAACAAGAAAATATCTGTTTCAATTAAAGAAAGAAGAAGAGTAAAAACTTGTGGTTTTCTTGTAAACTTTACACAAACAAAAGTGCATCTTAGTTTAGTTTAGTTTACGATGGGCTGTTTTCCGCAACTCCACATTGTCTACTGACAAATACTCTGTTCTATCTCCTGCTACTTCGCTTAATATATCTGAATTTATTTTGTTAACGCTCTCATTTTTTGGTGCAAGAATCCCCCTTTCACATAACCATTTGTCTTTATGCATGTTGTTCGTTAAATCTGAATAAACGCTCGCAATTAATTCGGAATGACTCTGTACTAAATTACAAAAATCTCTCGTCAATTTAACGCAGCCCTCAGCATCCGTTTCCAACCGCCCATCGCCAATTTTTAATAGTGTGTCAGCATAGTTTCCAGCATTGATATCATTATACAAATGCACTCTCATATTCGTAGTTAAATTGAATTTTGTCACCTTGTTCCATAAAATAGACGACTTGAGGCATGCTTTAATTTCATCTGCAGGTGTGCCCTTTTGAATGACAGGTAAAGTTTGGCGAAAGTCACCAGCCAGTAAGCCATTCCTCCCATTACATCGCTATTGCTGCGCAAATCCTGGAGCGTTCGATTTAGTGCTTCTACAGATTTTTTATGCGACATTGTACTTTCGTCCCACACTAAAAGTTTGCATTGTCGTAGCATTATACCTCGTGCGCTATTTTTGCTAAAGTTGCAGATCGGCGATTCTTCCTGGGCTAGATTTAGAGGAGTTTTAAAACAGAATGTCAGTGCGGCCCCGCTTAGCAGCGTGGCGGCTATACCGGAGGAAGCTACGGCCACAGGAATGTTTTATCTTCACGTACTTGCGCTAATAATAAATTTAATAAAATGTCTTCCAGTTCCTCCAGGGCATCTAAAAAGAAAAGTGCACGATTTCAGATTCAATTTGTCCTAATACTTTGTCAAAAACTCGTTTTTGTTCGGGAAACAAGCAAATACAAATTCGGCTACTTGCTGCTGCAAAGCTGGTATATCGTAGTTTGTTTCACGTATAATTTCATCATAGTTCATTTTCGGTTGTTCTTGAGGGCTTATCATTCCAAAGTCGCTTAATTTTTGCCTACCATTGCCATTACTTTATCTTCAATTTTCCAAGTGCTTCATTATAAATGTGTTCATTGTATGTCATGTTCGCGTGTGTCTGCTGTAACCTTCATAAAACATCTTCCGCCATGTACTCTTTATATTTGTCCCACAATTTATGTGCATTAGATAGCCCGCAAGATGATATGAGAGTTGCATAAAGATCCCTAATTTTGGCTGGTGACTGGCACTGCACAGCTTCCTCCATGGTTTCATCCTAGTGATTATCGTTTTCTAAAGATGCAGGCTTCACATGCTTCTCTATAAGTTGCGCATTCCTGACCGTTGACAGTTTTAAGGTCTTTATATCATGTAGGACCCCGAACATGGTGCAGCAGCAATCGTAAACAGAAACATTCAAAATTAGTTACATGGACGGTATACACATGACCAAGGGCATCTGATAACTTAACACCGGGCCAATTTGCAACAGGCGCGCCTTGAATACGGCATTTCCACTCCTTCCTAGATGTGTTCCAAGTATAATAGCGGGGTCTTCAGAATATAACAACGTTTTTGCAAAGGGGTCGGTTTGACAAAGTTGAAGACTGTTATGTAGTTTTGGCGGTGATGCAATTCTTTCTTGGAAATTTCTTTCGGTGAAATATACACGCTCTCCATTTTCTAAGTGCACAGCAAGGTGAGTAACTGTTGTGTGCCTTTCGTATAAAGGAAAGCCAAGGAGACGCCACGCTGCCTCGTTACTGCTGATATAACGCCCTGCTTGAAAGATCTGTACTTCATTAACGGGATTTGCCTCACCTTCACTCCTGAGATTAAATATTGCTGGTCGCTTCCTTTATTTTTGTGCCACAGATATACTTGATTGCGCGGACTGTAGCTCTGTCCGCGCAATCCATCTCATCTGTATTAATTGTACTTTTAATCTAAATACTCTAGCAATTAAATCGTGTCTGTCAGTACTTTTTTGGCCCGGCATTAGCTCCTCGGTTATTTCTTTCCATGTGGGATTGCAAGTAAAAGTAACAAAAAGATCAGGTCTTCCGTAAGTTAGTACATAGACGAATGCGTCTTGTGTGTACTCATGTAGGTAGCGGGGACTGTTTGAGGGCAGAATTACCATTTTACCTAAATCTCTGGGGTTTACATTGGCGTCGCTAGAAACTGCATCTTGTAAATGTATATAATTCTCAACCCGCAACTTTTTTTGATTTAAAGATATATAACGGAGACGTTCACTTTCTACCTTCACATACATGTCTACCAAAAATTGATGAAATAATTGTCTACACCGGGCTAAGAGGTTAAAATCATTTTCTCGCAACACCATATGATACGCATAAAAATCCATACATGATACTTTTTTGTTCGGAGTAGGCTCCTTTGTGACCGGGTTAATGAGTGGAATTTGAAAATGATAACCCTCTTGTCCTTTGCAATAAATAAATGGGTATTGCAGAGCGTCATAAAACTTGTGTGTATCGGCTACCCATTGCAACGTATCATCACGTGCTCGCAAGACAATGTCTCGTGAAGAAAATTGATCACCACTAATTACGGCTGCTATTTCGTTTATCAAAGGTGCATTGTAGCGCCTTTCATGCTCTCCTCGAAGGGTCCGATCTGCGTGAATGACGACTTTATAATCCTCTTCAGGTAGGTTTTCTAAAGCAGTTTTAAATGTTTTGACTAAAATGTTACGTTCATGCAAGAATCTTTGAATTTTGAACACTGTGTCTCTCTCAACTCCTGGATAAATTGGCAGCGACAGTCTACCTCAATTTCTTCGTCACCATAAAATATACTTGTAAAAATTTATGCTGTTCGTTTTCAGCTGGAAAAAGTGAACCTATTCTATGATAAATTTGCCCTTGCGACGTAAATGTAGGCTAAAATCCCGGCATTATTATTTCCCGGTCAACTCCGAAGGACTTCATTTGAAAGCATGAGTTATATTTCGGATCCTGTTTAAAAGCGCCGTGACTCATTAGCATCATATAAAAGAGAGTTTTCAAAGTTCTTCTGGTTCCCCAAGACACTTTGCCATTGGAACAGCACACCTGCGGTCTCATCTTTCCATTTAAAGCGCTGCAAAATCAACACGCCTTTTCCATCAGTCCGATATTAACTAACCTGTGATTTTTATAATCAATCAACGGATCATAATTGAATGCTGCGTCATTAAAAACCGACCAATTGTTTCTTTGAAAATTTTGTCGACGTTCAGCTTGGAGCTGTGCATTTGCAACTCTTTGCGCCTGTGTCTGTTCTGATTGACGTTCAGCTTGCTCAATGAGTCTGTCTTGAGTTTTATCAGGTGTTTCCGCGGCTCTTAAGGCGGCCTGACGATCCGCTTGTTCGAATAGCCTTTGCTGACTTTGAGCAGGTGTTTCAGTAGCTCTTAAAGTAGATTGACGCTCTGCCTGTTCAAGACGCCTTTGCTGACTTTGATCAGGTGTTTCAGTAGCTCTTAAAGTAGCTTGACGCTCTGCCTGTTCAAGACGCCTTTGCTGACTTTGAGCAGGTGTTTCAGTAGCTCTTAAAGTAGCTTGACGCTCTGCCTGTTCAAGACGCCTTCGCTGACTTTGAGAAGGTGTTTCAGAAGCTCTTAAAGTAGCTTGACGCTCTGCCTGTTCAAGACGCCTTTCCTGACTTTGAGAAGGTGTTTCGGGCTCTTAAAGCAGCCTGACGCTCTGTCTGTTCAAGACGGCTTTGCTGACGTTGAGAAGGTGTCTCAGATGCTCTTAAAGCAGCCTGACGCTCTGCTTGTTCTTGCCTTCTCAGTTCAGCATCTTCTAAGATTCTAGCGATCGAGCTAATCTTTCGCTTGTCTTTGAGAAGATACTCTTGAAAGGCTGGACTTACGTTTGCGAGGCATTCTGAGTAAGAAAAACCTATTTATAAAAACGTTAAAATACCTAAAGAATTAAATTTCCTTTTCAATATTTTTTAAAAGCAAATCAAAATATCTAAAAGGAATAAATATTCCTTTTAAATATTTTTTAAAATCAAAACAACAAAACCAATTTAAGACACAACATGAATCCGAAAACGATAGCCAAAAAAAAATCGAATCAACTTATACCAAATCACAAAACAAATCAGAAAACCGAAATCGAAAGCAGTAGTCAATATAAATATAACCAACGAAAAAAGAAGTAAGTATATAGGTACCGTATACACTATCTATACCATTAATATTCCTTTGAAATATTGTTAAACAACCTAAAACAACGATAACCAATTCACGATTCTAAATAAACAAAATCCAAAATCAAAGCCAGAGTCTAAATATGTATAAAGGAATACCAACCAAATCAACAAAACCGATCCAAGAAAATACACAAATCCGAAAATGAAAGCCAATATAAATCCATTCAACCTTAACCAAATCACAAAGCAAATAACAAACAACCGAAATCAAAAGCAGGTAGTCGAATAAGCTACGAAATAGAAACAATTTAAGCGTATAGGTACCGTATGCACTATAAGTTGACGCGCGGCTCAACGGCGGGAGTTAAGTACATATCAGGAAACATTTCGTTACCGCGTTTTAAAAACCTATTAACGACATCTAGCGGAATCAATTTAAACTATGTATACGTTAGTTAATAAGAACTCTCAAAATATTTTTTTCTTATAATTTTGCACAAATTTTCTTATTGTAATACCGATTCATTCATAACCACATATAAGAACTGTATTCATTTCCGTTCAATAAATATTACTAAGGCTTATTAATAAGGCTTACTAAAAACTGTTTCTACCATTGTTAAGTAATAGTTAAGGGTGAAAGCGTGACAGATGGTGATAGTATTTCTGATCCATACTTATAATCACGCCTGTAACCCTTGCGGGGTAAACAGAGCATCAACGGATTACTTAATATCGTCTGCGAGGTTATCGCCTATTCTGTGAATTACGATGCACCAAAACGTTTGAAGAAAATCAGCTGGTGAATTTTATGTTTTTATCGCTCTCTTCCCGTCCTGCGTGGAAAATACAGATCCATACATTTTTATCATAATTTTGGTAAAAGACATAATAATCCAGATATTCTGACCTTCTGTGTTCCTCCATCGTACCGTCGTCCGTCTTGTAGAATCACGGTGGCGCCACCTTGCTGAATTTAATTTTGCATTATATTCAATTTTCCCACGGGAATGATATGTTTTTCCGATGAAAAAAGTAGCCTATGTCACTCTACAGCCACCGAACTATCCCCATAGAAATAATCATGCCATGCCGACGCTCTGTTGCGACGTGAAAGAAGGACAAACAAACAAACAAACAAACAAACACACTTTCGCATTTATAATATTAAATATTAGTATGGATTACAGCAATACAATTATTTGTATTAGAGTTTTATTAATGTCTAAAAAATATCACGCATTGATCTTGAATTGTGATGATCCAGCCTGATTCAATTAGTTCAACCATAAGTTCTACTAGTTGAATATTATATATATATATAAAACAGTTGGTTGGAATATTTTATTTATTTTTGTTTGACTAGTTGAAATAATGAGACAAAATTATTCCAATCACCAAACCAAAAAGTTGAACTTATTGGACAAAATACGTACCTATATTCTCGTGTAAATACTAGCTCAAGAAGAAGTCATGAATTAATTGTATTGTCACCAGTTCTTATTGCGTCTGCAAAGTATCAACTTATTCATATCTCTGCAAAAGGGTGAAAACTGAAGTATAATTCCATGACATTCTTTCATGGATATATACATAAAGGTCATGCTACTATGAAGTGTGTAATAACTCGTCCAGAAAGATGTGCATATGATAGAATTACAACCTATTTTTGTTTCTCGCAACATTGCATGCCTTAAGCGCAAAGCGCGTAGGTATGTTCTACCAGTGCCTATAAATAAAGATTACAACGTTTTGTCGCATAAAATCGTATCTAACAATGATATTGAACAGATAAATGATATAAAAATCACATTTTCAGAACGATAAATGATTTTAGAATTTATTAATATTTTTTAAATCGATTAATTGCTATTTTTACATAATAAAGTGGTTTTAGTGGGTTATGGTGTAGATTTGTCAAGTCCGCATGGAATGGTAAACACGATAACTTTTGAAAATATCAATTGTTTAACTCAATCTATTTTTACATCTCTTCATCAATCATGTGGGAAGCCATGGAATTTAAATGGCAGTTGAATTTTCTTTTGTTTAGTTATAATTAAGTTTTTCGGCGTAAAAATCGCGAAATTTTCGGTGTTTTGAGCAACTGCGTCACTTACTTACTTCGGCCTCGGCCACCGTTGTGAGTGGACATGGTATCGTTAGTTTGCAGCGGCTTAAAAAGATCACTGTACAAATATAAAATATTCGAAAAACCAAGTTTGATACATACTTGATTATTATTATTTATTATAATAATCACAGATTTTTATTACAATATTACAGCACAGAATAAATAACAGTACTACGTACTAAAAGTAAGTAGAATGTATGGATTTTATGGAGTGACCTGAATGATGATATGATGATCATATGAGCATTATGAGTCCACACTTTTCGATTTTCCAAACTTTTTTTAATTGAAGTTTGACATAAAATTATTGGAAAATTGGAAGTATACTAATAAGGATATTAATGAACACTTGTGTGTTTTTAAAATACTATTAAAAAGTTACGTATAATCATGTTATACGTAGTTTTTTAATGAGCTTAGGGCATGCACAAATTGATTTACCAATAGTTTTTTCATTCAGTGTATTATACAAATATTTTGTGTTTTATATTTCAGAAATTCTCGACAAATTAGAAGATTAAAATGACTTGTCGTAATCCTAAGTGGCAAATATAGTTAAAATCTTATTATATGGGTCGCTTTTAAATTACAAAAAGTTATTTTTTTTACGCTCGTAAACGAAAACAGAAAAAAAAATTGAAAAAATTATTGATAATATTTAATTGTAATAATATTTTATTGCTAATTTTCCCTTTTGTGTGTGTTTTGTTTTATTTACAGATAATTCTATATTATGTGACGTTATTAGTTTAGATAAATAAAATACTGTGACATTAAGTTTTAGGTAGAAAAATAAATAGATGTCCCAAAACAATGATGATGTAATTAAGATGCACTTTTGTTTTTATAACGTTGACCAGAAAACCACAATGTCTTTATTCTTCGCTTATTTAATTGCAATAAATATTTTCTTAACCTTTTGAGCCCTGTCTTCGTGAACAGGGTTCTTAACTTATACGGCACTACCAACAGCTTTTGATTGCTCTAGTGAATATTCATTCTTCCAAGAGACAGCTAAAAGAACTTAGGTACTATACAAACACAACGTAAATAAGGGTCTTAATTAAGACGATCACGCCATAAATTTATTAAACGGCCTATATTTAAACCTTTAGAAAGATCAATGTATGATTAACATACTGGTCACGTAAATTTTATATACTTATATATAAGAGATAGAGGGGGAGATAGGGCGGGGGGGGGATCGTGACACATGGATACATACATGGGTTACATACAGGTCGAGCTAATATAAAATGTTTTATTACTTTTCCAAATGATGTACATGTGATAGAATTACAACTTATTTTTGTGTTTATCTCAATATTTCAATCAGTGTATTATACTAATATTTTGTGTTTTTTATTTCAGCAGTTCTCGACAAATTAGAAGATTAAAATGCCTTTTCATAATTTTCAGTGGCAAATGTAGTTAAAATCCTATTTTGAACTATAAAATTACAAAATGTTAATTTTATTTAAACTCGTAAACGAAAACAGAAAAAAATCATTGATGATACATATTTTTTTGCTAATTTGCCCTATTGTGTGCGTTTTGTTTTATTTACAGATAAATCTATATTGTGTGACGTTATTAGTTTAGATATATAAAATACTGTGACATTTAGTTTTAGGTAGGAAAATAAATAAATGTCACAAAACAACGTTGATGTAATTAAGATGAACTTTTGTTTGTAAAACGTTTACAAGAAAACCACAATTGTATGGTTATTTCACACATTTTTATTTAGTAAACGCTGCAACCTGCTTTTAGCCGCGCGTCGCGTGTATTTAAATTTACTTAATTAATTGCAATCTCACAATCGGCAGTACGTCAACAACCTTCCTTCTAAACACCAACTACTCAAGGAAAGGTTTGGCACTGTAACTTTATAACTATTTTACTTTTATTAAACTTTTAACTTTGGTGATCTTTTCCTTTTGACGTGCTTATTAACTAACTACAACTCTACTTCTTGAAAGTGTGTGGCCTTACAAACCATACATTTTATGGTCCTTCGAGATAAGGGTATTTGTCTCTTTGCGGTAGCGATCGGTTCATCGGCCTCCCAGAAGCGGGTCTCATCGGTGAATTGAGAAGGCGCATATTATATCGCTCAGGGGCAATTACACTCGTACTCTCACCACGTTCATTTTCAATAAGGAGAAATTCAAAACTGGTACTACTTACTGAACTTTCGGTTTTCGAAGATTGAATACAAAAAAAATTGGAAAAAATTTGTTGCCTTCCAGTCGTGCAACAACCAGCGCGTCTCGCCACAACTGTGTTATTACAAGCCAGTCTACGAGCTAACTAAACTTACTCACCTGTCGCCGCAAACTGCGGGACAATCCAAGAGATAACCTACTTCAACTTACTTATTGCCATGAACTACGGGACAATTACAACTATATAACTACAACTTATCTGGTGTTGCGGATCGGGTCAACCCGAAACGACTGTCACCGAGCGTCACCGTAAACTACGGGTCAGCTACTTCACTAACTAACTCTACAAACTTAGTGTACCAAGAAAATCTACATCACAAAAATGTTGGATCTTCAAATACAATGC
Organism: Parnassius orleans; assembly: GCA_029286625.1. Lineage (NCBI taxonomy): Eukaryota > Metazoa > Arthropoda > Insecta > Lepidoptera > Papilionidae > Parnassius > Parnassius orleans. The sequence continues at coordinate 149,234 of JAGSMP010000772.1, forward strand.
TTCAATAACATCAAATCTCTATGCTCAAACTACAAGAAGGACGGAGGGAGTAGAAAAACTGAGGAGTACTTACTAAGTCGAATCTAATCCCTTGAAACAGAAACTTTTTTATTCAATATAGATTACAAATAATACTTACTGAAAGTCACTCATTTCTTTAATTACCACTGGTTCGAAAAAAACCCCCGTCCTGGGAAGAACCAGCAAGAAACCCAGCGGGACTTTTTTTCTTAAATAACAGCTTACAATCATGTATGTTACACAATTAACAACACAAAACAAATTAGAAATAGCTTGATGGCGATTACCTCATTCCCAAGGGTTATTATCATCCATAAATTCCTTAATATTATAATAACCCTTTTTATACAAACTTTGTTTAATAAAGTTTTTGAACTTTGAGCAGGTCAAATTTTGCCTATTTTCTGGGATTTTGTTGTAAAAGCGTATACATCGCCCCAAGAATGAATTACTGACTCGATGGAGTCATGTAACTGGTACTACTAGCTTGTGTCTGTTCCTAGTATTTACAGAATGAATATCACTTCTTTTTGTAAAACTACTTTTATTTTTGTGTACGTACATTACATTTTCATAAATGTATTGAGAGGCCAAAGTTAACATTGTTGCGCGCCACTATTAATGTTTTATACATGGCAACACTAGTCACTAGCGCCCTCTGGTATCGAGTAGCAGAACTAGGAGAGTCAAGATCCTTCTAGAAATTTCGGGACCGATATCTACTCGAATATTCTAGATGTTTCTACAGTAGAAGGATCTGGAAAGTATCTGAGGCGCTATATAAGGCCGGTATAGACCACGACCGAGTCAGTATTGAATTGGCGATACCAGCGAAGACTTCGAAGCGATACAACTGCGAACTTAAGCGATCTGTAGTAAAATTGTGTTTTGTTATTAGTGTGGTTTAAAGTTGTAATTAGTGTTGTGTAATTAAAGTGTCAATTTTGGTAATTCACTCGTCTGCTTTTAATTGTCTCGAACCCCAAGTTCGTAACAATATATTAATTTCCTTAAATTTTTGTCGCAGCGACTCTTTAGGCTTTAAATCATAAATTGCTCTTATGGCCCTCTTCTGTAAAACAAATATAATTTCAGTGTCAGCTGCGTGTCCCCATAGCAAAATACCATACGACATTAAGCTATGAAAATAGCTAAAGTAAACTAGTCTAGCTGTTTCAACACTAGTAAGATTTCTAATCTATTTTACTGCATATGCTGCAGAACTAAGTCTGCTTGCTAGCTTTGATATATGGGGGCTCCATTGAAGCTTCGCGTCTAGTGTGATTCCAAGAAAAATGGTGGTATCTACAAGACTCAGTTCCTCCCCATTTAAAATCACATTAGTATTTAATTGTTAGACATTTGGAGTCATGAATTTTAAACATTTCGTTTTAGTGCCATTTAAATGCAAATTATTAACATTGAACCAATTTACTAATTTAGATATGGCATTATTTACTTCGTCATATTTTATTAATTGTTGTCTTTATTTGAAAATTAAAGAAGTGTCATCAGCAAATAATACTATATCATTGTTATCCCCTACTATGTAAAGTAAGTCATTAATGTATACAAAAACAGAAAGGGCCGAGGTGAGCCTTGAGGCACTCCCATTTGTACCATGGACCGGAAGAACTCATACTGTTAATGACAACTTTTGCGTTCTGTTACTTAAATATGAAACAATTAATTTAAGAGCATTACTTCTTACACCGTAGTGTTGTAGTTTCCTGATTAATGTTTCATGGTGAACACAATCGAAGGCTTTGGATAGGTCACAGAATATACCCAAAGCATCCTGTGAATTCTCCATGCATTGAAAATATATTTAATCAGCTCAACACCAGCATCAGTTGTCGAGCGACCCCTTGTGAAACCGAATTGATTTTTATGAAGTAAATTATTAACATTAAAAAAAATTAACATTTGATCAAGAATAATTTTTTCAGAAATTTTACTTAGTGTTGGCAGTACAGAAATGGGTCTAAAATTGGTGGGGTCTAATGTACTACCAGATTTAAATAAAGGTATTACTTTACTATGCTTCATCAAATCAGGAAACTCACCATATTCGATACTAGTATTAAAAATAATAGCTAGATGAGGCGCAATTGTATCTATTATAGACGCAATAACTTTAACGGAAATCCCCCACAGATCCGCAGTTTTCTTAATATCAATAGTTTTAAAATATTTTATAATATTTTTTGATGATACTTTATGAAATTTAAAATTCTTTGTACACGCATTTACATTTTGTTTAAGTAACGATTCGGCAACGGCAGGAGAAGAATTCAGTGATTTAGTGGTTAAGATCGGAATATCAGTAAAATATTTCTCAAAAAACCATTGCAACGTCCTGATCTGATTCAGTTAATTTGTTGTTAACACTTAACTGGTAGTTTGAATTGCGAAAGTTGATCTTACCAGTTTCGCTATTAATTATACTCCATGTCATTTTAATTTTATTAGAAGCCGTCTTAATTTTGTTGCTCAAATGCAAAGACTTGGCTGTGGAGCACACTCTTTTAAATATTTTTGAATATTTTTTTTACTTATTCCCTAAATTCGACGCTAGGATTATATGACCTTTCATGGTAAAGTTCATTTAAACTTTGTCTGCTCTTATGGACTCCTACTGTCGCCCATTCATTGAATGACTTCGGACTGTTCAAGGAGAATGTTTTAGAAGTAAAAGTATTGTTAAATCCATTGCAAATAAGTTTAAACAATGTTCCATACAAAACATCGATCCATTGAATATCAATGGATCGACTTTGAACGGCGCCACAAAATTATTGTGGAAACTATTGAAGATAAAAACATCGACTACTTCACAGGGAATGTTTTTACCAAAAATAAGGAGCTTTATGAAATTACTTTACAAAGTATGCAAAACTTACTGCTACAAGTACGCAAAAGCAAGTCTGTGCATTTCGATCTCACCGGGATGCTGGACGGCACCACCGACGCAAACGTCAAAACGCTCTTAGAGAAGCAAGAATGCAACTTTAAAGCTCTCGATCGCGTCATGTCTAAAATCGATATTCAAGCTATAACTGAGAGATGGGAACTACAAGACAATCTATCAATTTTGAAGTCCAAGTGGAAAGTTATCGATAAACAGCACTGGAAGTTGGAAGCAAAACTCAAAGGCTCCAATCTTCAATACTATAACTTGTTTATTACTATGGAGGGGAAATACGATACGCTACGACGTCAGCTTAACACAAAAATTTGGTCGAATAATCACTATGAAAAATCTGCGCCGATAATAGAAGTACTTGAATTCTCGGGCAGCTACATGCAACGGATTTCTTTCAAAGATCTTTTTTTGGAGGCAATTCATAATAATCCTACGATCAAGGCACAAAAGATGCAACATCTGAAGACAAAGTTGAGAGGAGAAGCTGAGCGACTAGTACAACATCTCAGCATCGGCGCTAAACACTATGACTCATGCTGGGAGACTCACCCAGCGCTACGACAATCGGCGTCTTCAGTTTACATCTTTCATCAACACCATGCTCAACTTGCCTGTAATACAACACCCCGACAACTACAACTTAAAAAAGATGCATGACGTCATAACTGAATGCCTGAACGGGCTCGCTAACATCGGTATCAAAACATCCACTTGGGACCCACTCATCGTCCATCTGATGTCGCAGAAATGGGATACTTTAACGTACGCGGACTACATGAGAGAACAACAAGACCACAGAGAGCTAGCCAACTTAAACGACTTTCTCTTCTTTCTTGAGAGCAAGTTTATGGCATACGAAACCATGAAAAATTTAAACAAAGAAATACCTAACGTACAAAAACAAGGCCAACAAAAAACAAGTAACTACAAGAACTTTCTGACTAAAAAACATTTCTACGAAACTAAAAAAGCTTACAGCAAAACTTATTTTATTACTTCAACTATTGGACAATGTCTTAACTGCAAAAGAGGTCACGTGTTGATGCAATGCCCCGAGTTCATCGACATGAATGCTATACAACGCAATAATACGAGTATAGTTGCGAAGTTACATGTATGCGAAAACTGCCTGTATAGCCACGGAAATGCTAAGTGCACATCAACTAAAACTTGCAAAGAGTGCAATAAGAGACACCACACTCTGTTGCACAACTATACAAAAATAAATGCACCTACAACTGCTGAAACTACTAACGGTATGAGGAACAACAACATTTCTCGCCCATCAACTTCAACTCAACTTAACTGCAACCACTTAACTAACGACAACATCGAGATCCTACTTACTATCGTACAGCTGCGTACTAACTGCCAACAACCTTCGTCACACTGATCAAGGCTCGCAAGTGAACCTGATAACGGAAGCGCCGCCCAACTCTTTAAACTACCCAGAAAATGACTTACCGCTACGGTTTCTGGGGTTAGAACTGCATCGGGAGACTGTAAAGGAAGCCTACAACTTACCTGCAAATCTATCCACTCTGATTATTCGTTCGAGATGCAAACACTGATCATGAGAAAACTTATAAATAACACAACTCAACACTTAGAAAACCTAAAACTGGCCGATCCGGAGTTCAACGTGTCACGACCCGTAGACCTGCTGCTCGGGGCCGACGTGTACTCCGACATCTTACTGGATGTAGTCCTGAAAGAAGAAAAACAATCCCCTATTGCACAACAAACGCACTTAGGATGGATACTCTGTGGCAAGATGAAAACTTTCAACTGTTACGTCACCCTCATCGATCTCAACGAGATGACTAAATACTGGGAGCATGAGGATATTACTCAGGACGACAAGGACATTCCTAAGGACAACTATTGCGAAAACCATTACAAAGAAACAGTGAAACGCACATCAGACGGAAAATACATCGTTGAGATGCCATACATACCTAATTACGAAGAAAAATTGGGAAAAACTAAGCCTATCGCCATCTCTCAGTACCTACAACTCGACAAACGATTTCAAAGAAACAACAAACTCGCTACTATGTATTCCGATTTCATTCGAGGATATATCGATCTGGGACATATGAAACCGTTGTTGACGTCATCGTCACTAGAAAAAGAATGTTACCTACCTCACCAGGGAGTACTGCGGGAACATTCAACTACGACTAAACTGAGAGTTGTTTTTAACACCTCACAAAAAACTACAAGCGGCTACAGTCTCAACCAATTGCAAGAAAAGGGTCCCAATCTACAAAAGGACATACAAGCCCACATATTAAAATGGAAATCCTACCGGTATGCCTACACTGCGGACATTGAAAAAATGTACCGCTGTATATGGATTACTGAAGATCAACAAAAATTACAAAAAATAATATGGCGCCACTCTCCAGCTGAGGAACTACAAACCTTCCAACTATGCACAATTACCTATGGGATGAAGTGCGCTCCCTGGCTAGCAATGCGCACACTCAAACAACTCGCAACAGACGACGGCCACAAGCTACCCAAAGCGGCCCATATACTTCAAAATCAGCAATCCTTGGAAGTGGTCATAACCTGATCGATTCCGCTAAACAACTTGAAACGTCACTTATCAACCTACTGCGCGGCGGCGGTATGAACATACGCAAGTGGTCTGCGAATCACCCTGCGTTACTAGAAAACTTATCCGAGAATCAAATCTCTACGAAGAATAATTTTGACTTCAAACATGAAGAGCCAATGAAAACGCTCGGCCTTGGATGGAATCCACAAAGTGATACTTTCACTTTCAGCTGGGACTTAAAGAAAAAACTGATACCTCAACCTACTAAAAGGCAACTATTGTCCGATATCTCTAAACTTTATGACCCACTGGGCTGGCTGTCACCGATCACTGTTACAGCAAAACTTCTATTTCAACAAGTATGGGTGAGCAAGCTACAATGGAACGAGACCTTACCATCCGATATACTAAGCGACTGGATGAAACTGAGAGCTGAACTACCCCTGGTCAAAAACATCAAACTGAACAGATGGCTAGGGGGGACCAACACTAACATCGAACTATTAGGTTTCTGTGACGTAAGCGAGAAAACCTACTCATGCATCTATACAGCCGCATAACAAACGCGAACGGCCCACCAACTGTAACTTTACTCGCTGCAAAAACTAGGGTTGCGCCTTTGGCACAAAACCACTTTGCCACGGCTAGAGCTGCGGGGCATTACACAACTGGTCCAGAAAACTAAGGAAGCGCTAACACGCTATACACAACTTCTTATAGAACAAGCGCATTTGACCACACTGCAGGCGCCCGATTAATTTTATCATATACGGCAGTGCTATTGGATTGTTGGCGGGAACCGAGCGGTCAAGGACAAGCTACGTCATTGCTTCAGGTGTCATCGTTACAAGCCGACTGAAAATTATCAACTTATGAGCGACTTACCACAACAGAGAACCACCCTGTCCCGACCGTTTACGCATACCAGAGTAGACTTCACTGGGCATGTGGAGATCAAACTTAACAAAGGGAGAGGGGTCAAAACTTCGAAGGGCTATAAAGCTATCTTCGTATGGCAACAAAGGCCGTACATATCGAACTTGTATCGGACCTAAGCACCGTAACTTTTATAGCCGCATTTCAACGTGCGCACGCCGCGGCACCCCCAAACATGTATACTCCGACTGCGGCACTACCTTAATCGGGACCGCGAAAGTGTTGCGCAGGGAGTTTGAAGAATTTAAGCATCTTCTATCACCAGAGTTCTTCAACGAGATCAGCAAACTAGAAGTGGAGTGGCACTTCAACGCCCCCGGGTGGCCAATAGCAGGTGGACTCTGGGAGGCGGCTGTAAAATCACTCAAATACCACTTTCGCCGTGTTTCGGGAGATCAAAAGCTCACTTATGAGGAGTTTCAACGCTGATAGCCCAAATGGAAGCATGCATGAACTCGCGACCCTTGTGTCCCATTACCGAGGATCCCGAGGAATCCTACAACTATCTAACACCGGGCCACTTCCTCACCAGCGGACCGACTTTGTCACTCCCGTTCTCCAATTACAGTGACGTCAGAACTCTAGACTTACGCCGTCGCTGGCAACTCACTGAAAACATGCTACAACAATTTTGGAAAAGCTGGTCTAACGAATACCTTACTCAACTTCAAAGCCGCTGCAAGTGGAACAAGCCCAGTAAGAACATTGAAAGGGGAGATATTGTCCTTGTTCGGGAAACCATATTTGGGTAATATACAGGAATTCTACCTGGGTTCCGACGGCTTAGTGCGCGTTTCTACTGTAAAAACGTAAGCTGGTGTAATCAAACGCCCCATAACTGAACTGTTACCGCTCCCACTGGTATATAAAAATCCGAAAAGGAAGAGCAGAATTTAAAACTAAACGAGAAAAAAAGAAACAACACGGGCATGACTTTTCAACATTGTTTACAATGTAATTACGTTGCTGCAGCCGCAGGACTTAAAAAAACAATTCTTAAAATATAAATTTATTAAAGAAAGATTACAATACTTCTATACTAAACTAAAATGATTAGCTTGGTCGAAGTGTGACCGAAGAATGACGAAATCGATGCTAACACGGGCGTCGGATTGTCGGCGCCTGCTGACTCGGCGCCTCGTGACACGCAGCGCCGTCGTGTCACCTTTATGTAGGTTTTACATGCTAGGCGATTTTCGTGTGGTGAAACTACGTAATTCCTCCCCACAGTTCAGCGACTATTTTCCGACTTTGAGGAAAATGTTGCTGGATATGCTTTGCGTTTTTGGGATCTTCATAGGAATGCTTTCCAGGTGCTGGCGGCTGGGTGCTCTGCTGTTGCGGCTTACTGCATCTCCACAGATTGTAACGTCGACAGATTATTACAATTGCTGTTGTGATAAGCGAGCCAATTATCATTACATAAATGGGAATAGTAGTGGGTACAGTGTTGCTAGCTATGGTGTCTTGTACCATTATCGGCTCTCTCATGACTTGATTGTAGGCTTCATGTAGTTTTCTCAGGTCGATGGATTGCAGCGAGATTCGGTGTTGAGATGTGGTTTCCTCCTTGAAGTTGCGTGGGACATCAGTAATTATTAGTGGCTGTCCGGATACTTGGTTATTCTCGTTGACTATTGTAAATTCTGACGTCATCATTGAAATTTAGGGTATTGTTACCAAATAGCTTCCTTGAAGCTGCTTGTATTCTTCTCTTCTGCATCGTAGATGGATTCTTGTAGTGCGAGGGAACGTGACAACATAGTTTCCAGCGTCCAGTTGCTCCATGGCTTCCTTTTCCAGTGTTATAGTGGTCAGGTTACAGTCATCTCCTAGGGCGTGGTTTGTGACGAGCTCTCGTGTGCAGTCATAATGATTCTTGACTCTATTTATGGTATCGTCTTCGCAGAGGTACTGGTGGTCTACCTTCGGGCATTCAGCCTCCATATACGCATACGCTTCCCTGTTGGTTGCTAGGAAAGGAAGGGGTGGAATAAGGATCTTGTTATACCTATTCGGGGCTATTGAAAATTTATACAGATCGAATATGTTCGCACTAACTATGGAACTTTAAAACTATAACTATCTGTTTTCGACGTAATATGAACCTGGTTTTATAATACTATAATAGTCGCGTAAGTCTAAATTTAATATTCTATCGTCCCCATATATCATTCTTACTCTTTCTATCATTACCCTTAAAGTATCGATATCTATCATTGAATGATGCGTGCTTAAGGCAGCACAAACTAACATGTTTTCTATTCTAACTAATTCTCCCAACAAATCATCGACGTTTTCCGTTATGATGGTCAAGAGCTGAGCGAAATGAGCATATTTTATTAACTATTTTCTTTATAAGCAGTGCTATTCAACAAAAGTTCTAACGTAGCATTAATTGATTGCTGATTTCTAACTAACTGATCTATGACGCCATTATGTTGCGTCATCCATTCCTGCTGAGTCTTATGTGCGAGTTAAACTCCGATATAATTTTAACTTTTATTTTCGAGATTTTTATTGCGTTATCAAATTTGATAGCATCCTGATAATCTAAGTTCAGTTAAACTTTTAATAGCAGATCCTAAGCCATTAATCAAACCTCTCTTCGCTCGACTAGGTTCTAGTCCTTTTAAATGATTTAAAACTCTATTAATTTTATGAGATAAATAATTGATTTGAAGAGAATATAGGGAAAACGTATCATTATTTAATCTTAATTCAAAGTCGGATAACTGCTGTCTCACTGCAATAGTTTTCTCTTCTATGTTGATGCGAATATGTAAAAAGCTATGATAATGTGACACTAAACGAGTTCGACCTAATTTATAAGGGAGGAGGCCAGGACCATCGTTGAGACTTTCAAGTCTTATCTCCTGTGTTTGAGCGAGATGCGCCATCATCACCAACGGGATTCTGTAACAATTTAGCGCTATTAGGGACTCGCTTAATGCGAGCTTTGGCAACGGGACCACGTTTCCGTGAAGTATAAATATGTATAGGTAGGTTAGCCAGAACAATATCGTTAGTGTATCTGGGTGCTAATTTCTGTCGGCTAGCAAGCGGGTTTTTTATGAAAATCTGCTGTTGTGGTTCATACTGAATTTCGGGTTCTCTATCCCTATTTCTATTCTCAATTAAAACTGTGCGATCATGTAAGGTGGACTGATTTATAATTTCATAAACTAACTTCATTTGTTCTCTATGATTTTGAGTGTACTGTTGGAGTAGATGCTGGGTAAGGTCTACACCTACTGGGTCTCTGGGGTCAAAGTGACCTGTTATTATATCGAAGGGCCTGCATTTCGTGAAGCTGTGCACCGAACTATTGTAAGCGATAATCGCGTATGGTACTAGGTTTACAGCTGGCTCATCTTTACGCTGAAGTTTTAGTAATCTAAGATGTTCGAGAAGGGTTGAATGGAAACGTTCTACATTTCCGTTGTCGTTTGGTGAATGGGGAAGTATTTTATGGTGGTTAATATTGTGCATTCTTAAAAATTCGGAAAATAGTTGGTTGATGAAATCAGTGCCGTTATCAGTTACTATCGTTAAAGGTAAACCATGGTGCGTGCAATATTTTAGTAAGGCCCGTAAAACTCTGATGGCTGTACCGTCGTGTAGGTGATAGGCTTGTCCGTACTTGGAGAATACGTCGACGAACGTAATGTATTTTTCGCTATCTACCGTGAACAAGTCCATATGAACTATTTCTAGTGGCTTGCTCGGAGGCGGAACAACGTTGAATCTTTGCTGGATAGGATTACGGTCGTATTTACCTTGGCCACACACAATACATTCATTAATGAATTTTGTTATTTGTTCTTTCATTTTTGGCCAGTAGTATTTTTTCGAAAGAGACAAATAACACTCATTAATGCCTCTATGGTTCGTTTTACCCTCGTGATAGTGTTTTATAATTTCTTGTTGCCTAAGATAAGGTTTGACGTTTTCAAGTTCACTTTTGGCAAGCACGAGATTCATTGCGGAGCTTTTAAAGTTATTCTGTATGACAGGTATAATTGAGTAAAGTCCTAACGGGAGGTTGATTAGAAGTCCGGTTTTAATTTTTGGGTTCACGAACTCCTTTATTACGTTGATAATATCGGTTTCTAAATTTGATTCCGTTACTTGCACCGAAATGCGGGTGTGTGTGTCGAAGGGCTTCGAAACCGCGGGTCGCCTTTTTACGACGCCTACGATAGTGATAACCAATTGGCGATGAAATTCGTTTAGTGGTTCATCGGTTATTGGAACTTCCAATATGGGATTTTCGTGACTCGTATGAATAGTAGCGGTTGTAGAACCATGACTGCGCTCTGGTTGTTCCGAGGGATTCGCTAGAAGAGAATTAGTCTCTTCGTTATGAATCTCAATGCGACTGAGGGCATCTGCGTTCGTATTTAATTTCCCTTTCTTGTAAATTACAGTGAAGTCGTATTCGCTGAGCTTTAAGCGCCATCGAGTAAGGCGAGAGTTCGGTTCTTTTAAACTCATAATCCACTGTAGAGGTTTGTGGTCGGTAAGTATTTTAAATGTCCTGCCGAATAGGTAGGGCCCAAAATATTAGTGGCCCATACTATATGAGAGCTCTTTCTCAATGGTACTGTAATTTTGTTCACTATCATTGAGTGTCCGCGAAGCATATGAGATGGGTTTATCCGAGCCTATCAGCCCTTGAGACAAAACAGCACCGATGGCATAGTTCGACGCGTCAGTAGTGAGGATAAATTCCTTACTAAATTCCGGGTATTTAAGTTGGATCATTCGTCAAAGGGTTTTACTTCTCAAAACTGTTAACATAATCGGGGTCAAAAGTGATCTTTTACCCTTTTTGAAACATTGTGTTGGGGTTTTGTTATTTTTCAAAATCTGGGATGAATTTCCGGTAATATCCTAATAGTCCTAAGAACTGCTTTATTTCCTTAGGAGATTTAGGCATAGGGTATTTTCTATCGCTGCTATTTTGTCTGGTTGGGCTTCACGCCCTCGCTGCTGATATATGCCTAAATAAGCCGTTTATAACTTAAGGACTCTGATTTGTCCATTTGCACTTTGAAAATGGGTTCCTAAGTCTCTGGAAGACTTGTTCTAAGTTGACCATATGTTCTTGCAGCGAAGTGCTGAATACTATTATATCGTCTAGGTACAAAACAGATCTGGTTCTGGAGACCTTGGGATGTTATCCATCACTCTTTGGAATGTGGAGGCGAGTTCTTCAGGCCATGGGCATCCGAAGGAATTCGTAGTGGCCGTGTTCGACATTGAATGCCGTCTTTGAAATGTCAGCGGGGTCCATTTTACTTGGTGAAAACAACTGGCGAGATCTAGGGTAGTAAAATATTGGCATTTACCCTTTGTCCAGAACGTCTGAGATATTCAGGATAGGGTATTTGTCATTAATAGTTTTCATTAAGTTTACGAAAATCTACCACTAGACGCCATTTCTTTTCCCAGGGCGTCTGCCTTTTGGGACAATCAAATCGGTGAGAACCACGCGGACTCGGAGGACGTATAATGCCTTGAGTTAACATTTTATTTATTTGATCGCGTACCTCTTGTCGATGAACAAAAGGATATCGATAGCTCTTTGTGTATATAGGAATTTCATCGGTCGTACGGATGCGGTGTTTTATTTGATTCGTAAATGTTAAGTTTTCACCTTCGATATAAAATATGTCATGATATTTGGCACAAAGAGTCATCAAATTAGCCTTTTCTTCTTCGTTAAGATGGTCAGTGCGGAGTCGCGATAACACGTCTTTAGCGCGTTCGGTTATAGGATGGGTGCGCGTGCACTCAACGTTAAACAGCTGTGCGTGAGCGGGGCGGTCTAGGGAAAAAACAACATCATTATCTCTAGTATTCTCGATTTCTAAAATAGTTATATTTTGGGAAACGCTGGTTATGCATTCGTGAACGACACAGTTACATAAAATTTGTTTGGGGTTATAGACTTCACCATCACTACTGTCAACAGGAATTCTAACTATCTTTGAAGTATTCGCAGGAATTATATCCTCGTACAGGTTCGCGTTTTGTGAATTATATAACAATATTGGGTTCACTGCAGACCGAGTAGTTAAATGTAATGCTTTAAATCGATCTTTGCTTCTGATCTGATCTTGCTTAGTTAACAGATCGAGCCCAATTAACCCGTCGAAATGGTTGTGGAATTTATACACGAAAAACTTTATCGGTTCGCTATCGTTAATTTCCGGAAAACAGGGCACCGTAATGGAATAATCATTTCGACTAACAGCGTGAACATTAGTAACTTTGAAAGGATCATAGTCAAGTTGATAACGAGGAAAAATCTTTCTACAGCATCCGGACTCAAAATGATTGATTCGCTCCGGTATCGATGAGAAGGTTCAACGGAGGTCTAAGATCCGAATAAATGGTAGCTGACGCTGGGTCTGCAAATTAATTTCTATCTTGGCTTGTTTGAAGAATCCTCGTGAAAATTTTCCTGTTGGTTAGTGGAGGCTGAGGATCGTTTTCTGTATCATTGACGCTTGGATGATCGTTTATCGGAACGAACTCGGGACCGTAATTCTCGTGGCTTATATAATCATTATAGCTACTCGCGTAAGATGGACATTCGTAGTAATCCGCGTAATAGTTGTTGTAGTCAGGCTCATAGTAATAGTTAGCATAGCCGTCACACTCGTTAAAATTCATTTCACGGCTTTTAAAGTAATTTGTAGGTGGTGGGTTACCGTGCTGGTTCCAATCATGGCCAGTTAATCGTCCTGTAGGAGGTAAGGCTTTAGGCGTGAAATGTTGAACACCGCTCATAGGCTTAGGGCCAAAATTCTGAGGCTGCTGATAACGAGGCTGAATACGGAATACGTTACTACGTGGGTTATAATTCGGTGGTGGTGCACTGAACATTTGTTGAGTACGTGTTGGCATGCGGTACTGAGGCTGATGTTGAGGGCCCGCATTGGACTTAAATTGATTTTGCGGTTGAGTAAATTTAAATGGTTGAGGTTGAGGTGGCATCCACGTCGGTCTCTGAGTAGCGGGTGCTAACATCATAGGTGGAGGCTGGAAATTTTGCTTAAATTGAGAAGGCATTGGAACTGGTATTTGTGCTCTTGGAGGCGGCTGGAGAGTTTTAGTCCTGAACAAATTTCAATGCCTGCTCTATTGTAGGAGGGCGCATATACCTTATTCTAGACCCTAAGGGCTCATGTAAGCCACGAAAGAAAGCCTGCATAGTGAGCTTTTTATACAATGCCCTCTTAGACTCGATAGTGGTCGGGATAGTTTCGTGCAACGATATATATGTCATGATGGTAAAAAGAGTCTGACAGTGATCGTAAAACTCCTGAGGACTTTTGTGGCCTTGCGAAGCTAAGGAAAGGTCATTGTATAGCGCAGTTTCGTCTCTTTGATCTGCGAAGTTATTTATAAGAGACTCGCGAATCCCTAGCCAATTATCAGGGATGCCATTAGAATTTATGATTGAAGCCGCAGGTCCGGTGATTTTGTTCAAAATTCCGTTTAGTAAACATAAATTAGATAATTCACTACCGGCAGAGCTCATGTAAGTTAATACAACCTGATCGCATATTTTAATAAATTTAGTAAGAATATTTGGATTACCATCGAAATCTGGCACTGGGCGCAAGGCCTTATATATTACATCGGGATCATGAGACATTTTGGAATTTAGTGAACTTAAATTTAATTCTTCCTCAATATTCCTTAAATTATCTAAATCTATATTTCGGCGAGACTGTCGAAAACCAGCCTCGCTAGGCCCCTATTCTTTGGGTGAAAATTTTTGGACAATAAGGATAAAACTTAAGGATAAAAGAAAGCAACACAAAAGAAAGTTTTGCGTACTTACAATATCATTCTGGCTTCCTCCGCGTATCGATTTTCAGATACTCGTCCCCGGTGCTGCTGCCACGTGGTTCGGATACTAGATTAAGGCTTGAGAGCCAAATCAGCGTCTTTCAGCGCCAACCGAAATCTACCGATTTTTGGAGATTTTAACGCCGCGTACTGACTCTAATATCCTACCGACTGCGCCAATTACGTTTGCTGCAGCCGCAGGACTTAAAAAAAACCAATTCTTAAAATATAAATTTATTAAAGAAAGATTACAATACTTCTATAACTAAACTAAAATGATTAGCTTGGTCGAAGTGTGACCGAAGAATGACGAAATCCGATGCTAACTTGCACGGGCGTCGGATTATCGGCGCCTGCTGACTCGGCGCCTCGTAACACGCGGCTCCGTCGTGCACCTTTATGTAGGTTTTACATGCTAGGCGATTTTCGTGTGGTGAAACTACGTAATTATGTTTGTAGCAATGTTTACGTTGATAACACAAACATATGGAGCGTGTCATCCAGCGCTCGAATCAAGCATCGAACACAAGAGGCCCATCTATTACGACACGTGGCGAAATGCAAATTATACGACGAATGGACCTTATTTGTACTCCTGAGCGTGGGTGCTCAGGCTGCCCGCGTATTCTGGGGGTTTTTCTTTTTATTTCTGCAACATCAGGGACTTCACTGAACCTAAACGCCGTCCACTACCATCTCGAGACAGCGAAGCCGGCCTTCTTCTTCTGACCGAGACGCAGGTGTCCTCTCCGGCTGATACTTCGTATCTCTCCTACCAGGGTACAAATTGGAACACTCCTTTGTGCCTCAGGCTGATGTTGCGTATACGTCAGAGAGGACATCTGTTCTCGAAGCCTCGGCAGTCTTGAAGGTTCGGACCTGTCCATCCTTTGGCTACGCGTAGATAGCGACGACCATCCGCGCGTCTACGGGTGCCTCTATAGGTCCCATAGCGGTAATGCCGAAACAGACCGACTCATCGATCACGTCCAAATGGCTACAGATTCCTTGCTACAACAGGTCCCATCCGCAGAGATCGTGCTCCTTGGCGATTTTAACGCCCACCACGCCGAATGGCTCGGTTCACTTTTAACCGATCATGCGGGGAGATCTGTTCATGACTTTGCCTTGGCATATGGTCTGACACAACTGATTACTTCGCCTTCGCGGATTCCAGATGTGAAGGATCATACACCTTCCTTGTTGGAACTTCTGCTGACCTCTCATCCGGACGGATATCAGGTTTCCGTCGATGCCCCTCTCGGCTCTTCGGACCATTGTCTGATCCGGAGTGTGGTGCCACTCACGCTCCCCTCGCGGTTGCGTTCTGCAGGTTGCCGCCGTGTTTGGCATTACAGGTCGGCGGATTGGGACGGAATGCGGTCTTTCTTTGTATACTACTCATAGGGGCGGGTTTGCTTCTCGCCGGATGATCCCAGCGCTGTTGCTGACTCTGTCACTGATGTAGTGCTACAGGAATGGAACTATTTATTCCATCATCTGTGGTACCCATCGAGAGGCAGATCTCAGCCTTGGTTTGGTCGCTCCTGTAAGACTGCATTACGCAGTAAGCAGGAGTGCTATCAAGCCTGGGCTGAGGCTTCGGCCTCGGGATGTAAACACCAGCATTCTTAAAGAAGTATAACTTTTCCTCCAGGTACTTCAAAAGAGTTATTGCCAAGGCAAAGTCAGAGCACATAGGCAGAATTGGCGAGAAACTAGTTCGCCTTCCTTCGGGAACCCGTGCATTCTGGTCTCTCGCCAAGGCTGTCCAAGGGAATTTCTGTAAGCCATCATTATCATCTCTGCACAGGGAGGACGACTCACTGGCCCACGCCGCAAAAGAGAAAGCCGACCTTTTAGGCTCCCTTTTTGCGTCCAACTCGACTCTTGATGACGGGGGGAACACTCCGCCGACCATCCCGTGGTGTGAGTGCTCCATGCCGGATGTGCGGTTCTCACAGCACTCGGTTCGCAAAGCACTCCTCTCCATGGACATCCACAAGTCGAGTGGACCTGACGGAATCCCCCCAATTGTGCTAAGGACGTGTGCTCCGGAGTTGGCACCGGTTCTAACGCATCTTTTCCGGTACTTCTACCTAGGCGTAGTCCCGAAATCATGGACGATAGCTTTTGTCCAACCGATCCCTAAAAAAGGCGACAGCTCAGACCCGTCCAACTACATGCCTATCGCCATCACCCCCTTGTTCTCCAAAATAATGGAGTCCGTTATAAACTGCCAGCTCATGCGGTACCTTGAGGATTACCAGCTGATTAGTGACCGCCAATACGGTTTCCGTCGGGGTCGATCAGCTGGTGATCTTCTGGTCTGTGCAGTAGAGTCCAAGAGGAGGCGTTGGCCGTTAGTTTGGACATTGCGAAGGCTTTCGATCGGGTTTGGCACAAAGCGCTCCTTTCGAAGCTCCCTTCCTATGGGCTTCCCGAGAAATTGTGCAATTTGATCACCAGCTTTCTTGCAGATCGGAGCATCAAGGTCGTTGTAGACGGTGCATGCTCGGGCTACAAGCCTATTAACACTGGTGTTCCACAAGGCTGCGTGCCTTCACCAACGCTGTTTCTTCTGCATATCAATGATATGTTGCAAACCGGTAGCATTCATTGCTATGCGGATGACAGCACTAGTGATGCTCTATAAACCGGCCGTGCCAATATTTCTCGGGAACACGTTGCTGAGTACCGGAACAAACTTGTGAAGTCGAGTCTTTGCTGAACAAAGTCTCGGATTGAGGGTGACTAAATCTAGTCCAGTTTAATCCTCAGAAGACACAAGTTTGCGCGTTTACCGCTAAAAAGAACCCCTTTGTCGTATCTCCTCAGTTTCAAGGCACTCCCCTTGTTGCCTCAGCCAGTATCGGAATCCGCGGCGTCGACATATCGAGTGACGTGCAGTTTCGTGGTCACTTGGAAGAGAAGGCCAAATTGGCCTCTAAAAAGCTTGGCGTGCTCATCAGAGCAGGACAGTATTTCATGCCGGCACAACGCCTGCAACTTTACAAGGCGCAGGTTCGGCCTCACATGGAATACCACCGCCTTCCTTCATCAATAAGTATAAAATGAGATAATTAATTAATAATGTGTTATTTATATACCTACACTACTAATTCACTTTTGTCCACCCAACTATTTTCTTCATCACTCAAGCCTAACCATTTTACTAAAAGCTTATTTCCTTTTCTTTTAATAACTTATTCAATAAGATAAAGGACTGGAAAGGAGACAATTTCTTTTTGTATGGAGAATGGGCCCACTACAAATTTTAGGGATACTTAATGAAATGTATGTCGATTTATTCCTTATAATCTATAGATTGCAAAATTAATATTAGTTTTATCGCATCTAAAGGGAATTCAGAGAAATTAAAATATGAATATCACAATAACCTAAAAAGAAACTAAACGCTATTTTTTTTAATCTGGCTTTACGGCTCTGGGTTCTAGCCCTTCTGAGCCTAAACTAAAAGTTGTTTTCTATTAGTATTGTGAGTTAGAATAGTGTATATAGAATAGAATAGGACAGCTAAATAATTAATAGCATAAAACAAAGTTGCAGGTACATTTAACATTTATAGGTACTTTTAGACTGATGGAAAATCCTTTAGTAGTTCCGGCAAAAAATAGTACACTGACCAAGAAACATGGCGTGGAGGCTATTTTTTACATTTATTGATTGATTAGTGAATATACATCACAAACACCATTACAGTAATTAAATAAATATGATTAAAGCCAAAATGAATAAAAGATAATATGTTCATTTATAATATTACCTTTACATGCTATATAGTAAGAAAGATGTTTTAATCTGGTTGTAAAAGGATAAAAACACAAAGTAAAATACCACTGTATTTATTACTGTAATCATTTCAAAAGTAGTCTATTAATAGTGCAACAGACAGACAGGCGCGGTGTTAAGACTTTGTTTTGATATATCTTTGTTGGTTAGTAAAGGTGCAGTGTGTAAACTTTGCTTTAAAATATATTAACTGATTAGTTATTATACCCCAAACACCATTAAAGCCAAAATGACTAGGTAATATCATGTTTATTTATGTTGATAAATATGAAGTGAGATGTTTTAAACTAGTTGTGTAAGGATTACAAAACACATGTATAATTTAATTGTATTTATTATTGTCAGTCATTATCATTCCAAAAGATTTTTTCAAAATAACTTGATGATGATGCATATTTATATTACTATATAAATATGCATCATTACTACTTGTATATAAATTATTCCAATCATTGTGAGGTTCATTTAAGTGGTATTCACAAATACGAGCGCACAGTGGCACATAAAATGAGTTATCAATCAGCAATCTCTCTTTTAGGTTAGTAGTTCTTTTTAGTTTAGGTATTAAGAATCTAGATAAATGATTACATAACTTAAAAATACAGTGTCGGGAAGTAGAAGCAGCACGCTTATAACTAGCCACAGAATAGAATAGAATCATTTTATTCAATATAGATTACAATACATAATACTTATTAAAAGTCATTTTTACTTTTACCACTGGTTCGCAAAAACCTCTGTCCTGGGAAGAATCAGCAAGAAACCCAGCGAGACTTTTTTAAAAAAGCACATTTACAATATAATTTTTATACAATTGTTTTGAAAACATTTAGAAACAGCATGGTAGCGATCACCTCATTCCCAGGGGTTATTATCAGTCATTTACTCTCTAGTAGTATAATAACCCTTACTAGACAATTTTTGCTTAAGAAATAATTTAAACCTTTTGATAGAATAGGTCTGCATATTATAGTAATTGTTGATGCCGCTCTGGAAATGGCAGGAGTTACAGTTACATGCATAAGGGGTGTTTGTTGGATGTTACCGATGTCTTCAATATTCATGAATTGTAATTCCATATCCCTGTTATCATTTGTGTCTCCATACAGTTGTAGAAGCTCTCGGCCGACAAGATTGCAGACTCATTCTAAATGATCCACCTGAAAAGTGTTTTTTTTTCATCAACTAACCGAACAGACAGAACAGTGTCTTCCACCTAAATAATGATATTTATTAATATTTTATTTATTTCAATCTTTATTACTAATAAACAGTCTTAATGTCTCTTAAATTATATATAAATAGCATGTACTCGTTTCCCTTCATAATACTTTTGTAGTAAACCAGATTCCACTAAGGTAAAAAGAAATAAAAATACATCAAATCAGAAAGGTAAACAAGTGAAGTAGTTATTTTAGAATTATAACATTATTTGACTAAGTACAAGTTCCTAGACATTTTACATTTACATTAATTTCATTTAAGGTAAAAAATATTACTTGTGTATTAAGTACAAAGGCAGACAAATATGGGGTAAGGTAAGGAAGAAGTAGCAACTAAAGAAAAAACTGTGGTTATCGAATATCTCCTATAAGGCAATCTGTGGGGAGGTCTATGTTCAGCAGTAGACTTTTGATAGGCTGTAAAGTTAAAGATAACCTGGTGGTGAATAGCCAAATTGTTTGTAGTGCGAGGTGTATGATACTACAAACATCAATCTGTGAGCCAAAGCGATTATGCCAACTCCTCCGGCAAGCCTATTTCAGGCAGGGGATCACTTACAGGCTGTTAAAGTAAAGTAAGTACCTGGTGTGATGGTATCCACTGCAAAATAATATCTCTTTCTGCTGAGTTCTTAAATGAGCTCTTAAAATTGAAGATCCACATGGAATACAAATCTTCTAATGGAATGAGCAGTTTCAATACTTTCTTGCATCTTCAATACTTCTTAGGCAGTTACAACAAACTGCATCAAGTAGATGTAACTGAAAAATTGAAAATGCAAATAAAAATAAAGAAGTAAAAATATTAAATTCAGAAAGAATGTACATTACCTACAATCAACAAAATAACATAAAAATAATGTAAACAAAATTCTTGCTTCCTGATGGAGTTTAAATATAATAAACATAAATAGTAGATGTATTTAATTAAATATTAAACACTAATATGTATTCCTAATAACATCCATTTATTTTTATGTTATCTATATCTATAATATTAAATTCAGAAGGAATGTGTACATTCCTTCTGAATTTAACAACATCTTCCTATTAACAACTACCAATAAAAAACTGTGGTTGCCGACTCGTCTACTAAGCATGGCAACTATAGCAAGTATCCTCCTTGAGGAAATCTGAGGGAAGGTCTATGTTCAGCAATGGGCTTTTGATAGGATGTAACGGTTGTGGATATAGTTACTCTGACAGACACTTTTAACATAGATTTGTGTATATTTTGTGTGATTTTATTTTCTCTATTAATTAAATTAGATTTTACCAGTAACATAACACTTCAATACTTTGACACTTTTAACATACTAATAAGAATTGTGTTTGTCATATGTTTTAGGTAATTCAACATAAATTATAGATTTTCCAAAATTCTAGTATTATACACTCACATATACTTTTAATTAAACTCGTCAGTTTTCATTTTCGAATGTCATTGGCGAATTAAAGTTTCAATATTTCACATAAAAGTTTGAAACTTTAAATCAATTGTAGGTTTTGTACAGTTGAATTCTTCGCATTCCATAAGATAAGATACTCACCTCTTGAGAAATCCACAAATATAAAAGTTGGCGCACATCTGCTCCTGTCTCGGCTAGTTATTGTCTTCGCACAGTGCGTTGAAATCCACAAATATTATTTAATTGTTTTCAGTGTATGCTGATCTTCCAGATAAGTAAGTAAGTACAAAAACAGCAGCCTGACGAATGTCAATGCCGTAAAGTAATACCCTGTCGCCGGCACAGACATAGATATGATGCTTATATTATGATAATATGGCCGTCGGTTTTACCCAGCACGGAAGTCAATGACAAAATAGCGTTTCGTTCCACGGTGTCTTTGAACCATGTTATATGATATAAGCTAACACTTTTAGAAATAGGATAAAAATCTCAGTGGTATCCCTTTTAGTAATAAATATATAATATACAAATAAGTACAAATATAATATGTATATAATAAGTTATCTTGGTAAAAAATACATTTTCTTTTAATAGAAACTGCAAAATGATTCATTACACGCATTTTTCCCATGTTACATTAACAGAACACGGAATATCAAAACCACTCATTTTTTTAGATTTCTTGATTCCGTTTAGATATTCATAAAATGTATAGGCCATTTATTATAATAAATTGGTAACTTTTTTTTGTATGTAATACCATTAAGGGTCGTTAAAATTTCTAGTGGGCCCAAAAACGACTGACTCCTTTAGTTTTTTGTAATTCGTAACCGTAAAAAGAGCGTCGCACCCCCTCGCAAGGTTTCAGCACTCCCCCGGTCCTTTTAAGCACTCCTGCTGCAGCTTCCATCCCGATTTCGAAAATGCCATTAACCTCACCTGAGGAGGCCGTCAAACGCCGCGTCGCGGAGAAGAAGAAGTCAGTGAACCCACAAGTTAGTGGCATATTGCCCAAGCCTATTCCTGACCCATCCTCAGCTTCTGATAATCCTTTGCGGCCCACTTATCCCGACTGCTCCAGTGGCATTTCAGCGCTGGACAAGGTTGCGCTCATGGAAAGGGTACATGCGGCTCTTAAAGGAATCGCAACTGTCGCCAATGCGAGCAACAAGCTCAACTGGCCGATAAGACCACCATCGGCAGCCTCAGCCAAGACATCCTAGCGTACGTGGTAACGCTAGAGATTAGGCTCGGAGAAAAGGAGCAGGAGGTAGCAGCCTGGAAGCTTAAGTGTGCGCAGCTGGAGCTCTCGGTAGCCCAAACCCAAAACCTTCCTGCCCTTCCCCTCCCCTGTGTGGCCTCTTTCGCTTCTACTGCTGACAGCTATGCTGCCAGGCTGAAGCTGCTTAAGGGTAAGGCGCCACTTTGTGTCCAGTCCAAGGGCCCTGCAGTTATTGTTTACCCAAACAATTAATCTATAAAGTCGTCGGACGACACAAAGACTGAGTTGCAGAAGGCAGTTCAGCCTGGCACACAGGGTATCAAAATTCATAGTGTGCGGAAAGTTGGGAACTCCAGCATTGTGGTACAGACGGCGACTGTTGAGGCTGCCCAAAAACTGAAGGCAGCAGTTCCGCCCTCCTTGAAGGTCTCTGATCCGAAAAGTAGGCGACCACTGGTGACAGCGCGCAATTTGCGCTCGGATCCGCCAGTCACTGACTTCCTGGAGTATTTGTACAGGATCAATCTGAGCGATGATCCTGACTGGCCAAATGCTAAGTTTAGTGAGTCATGCAGAGTTGCCTTCAAAAAGGGCCGGAAAGATGTGCTACGGGACAAATTGGTCGGCCTCGGCAGCGTCTTCATTGGTTGGGACGAGGCTGAAATCTGCGATTTTGTACGGGTGACATGCTGCTCTAAATGTCAGCAGTATGGCCATCCGGAGAAGCATTGCAGGGCGGCAGCGATGGTCTGCGGCAAATGTGGCGAGACGGGGCATCGTTCCGCAGAGTGTCAGTCGGCTACACAGTGCTGCGCCACATGCAAGCGCTTCAAGCGGAAAGACGCTGACACCCATGCTACTGCCGCTCTCAGCTGTCCTGCACGCTTGCACGCAGAACAGCAGTCGGTCAATATGACCCAATATGATAATATTGTGAAGGGCTGTAATGAATGAAAATGCATAAGACGATTATCTTTCGCGTAGGTCAGCTCAATTTGTAAGGCTCTAAAGCTACCACTGCGCTTCCTGTCATAGCCGGAGAACTGGGGTTGGATCTCGTACTAGTGCAGGAGCAATATCAGCATCCTCGAGTACTAGGGTGCGGCACCAACCCTAAGGCAGGTCTATTACCAGTAAGTTCACGATTTATAGTCACGCTTCTACATGACTTATGTAACGAACACTGTGTTGTAGGTCATGTCAGTTGCCAGAGTCTTAGCATATACGTCGTATCGTTATACTGCCAGTACAGTCATGACATTTCTTGTCACCTGCAACATCTCACACACGTGATGGACCAGCTTTCTGGTCACCCAATCCTTATTGGTGTGGACAGTAACGCTCACTCTCCAATGTGGCACTGCGAGCGCAGGCAATATGTAGGTCGCGGCCCTGACACGGAATACCGCAAACTCCAGATGGAGGGATTCATCCTCGGACGGAACTTGTTGGTACATAATGTGGAGGGTCAACCGCCAACCTTTCATAGTCCAAACGGCTCATCCAACATGGATATCACCATCTCCACACGTAGTGTGAGGGTTGCCGACTGGAAGGTGCATGAGGGCGTCAGTGTGAGTGACCACCAGTTGATAACGTTTGGCGTTATCCTCGGTGACTCACGGAGGTATGATGGCACAGAAGTTTCAGATAGTGGATGTTACTTTCGTGAACGTGGTGTGAACTGGGGAGGATTTTGTTCGACTCTGCACGCCTGTATGTCTCAGCTGAGGCTAACGTGCCCAGCTAACAATATTTGCGAGCAGTACTCGGCAATACTCTTACGTACCGCGAGAGAGCGATTAGGTACACGTACGAAAAAGGAGAAAGAAGGGTACGAATGGTGGTCTCCGGCCCTTGACCGTATGCGCAACGAGGTCTATTGTGCACGTCGCAAGTGGCAAGCCTCACGTCGCGCAGGGGGTGACAGGGAGAAGGCACTACACGATAACCTACGAGCAATGAGGATACGCTACAAGCTAGCCATGAAGGACGCAGAACTTGCCTTCTTCCGCTCCGTTGCGGAGTCAGGTAACGCCGACCCGTGGGGCCTGGCTTACCGAACAGCTAGTGGGCGATTTCGTCCACCTCTCAACGTGCTCAATGGAGTGGAATTAGCCGACGGCTATACTAGGACGACCGGAGACACCATGCTTGGCCTCGTCAATGCCTTATGCCCAGACGATAATCTAGCTTGCGACACTGAATACCATCGACAAGTGCGGATCGCTGCTGCAGGGATGTTCCCATCTCTGTGCTGGAGCTCCCCAGTGCCAGCTCCTTCCACTTGACCGCATCCAGCGCAGAGCGGCACGAATCGTCGACGACCGAGTCCTTTCCGATCGGTTCGATTCATTGGCGCTGCGAAGAATTGTTGCATCTCTTTGCATTTTCTTTCGCATTTACCACGGGGAGTGCTCTGAGGAATTGTTCGGATTAATCCCAGCCGCCAAATTTCACGAACGCACATCGCGGCAGAACTCCCGATACCATTCACACCATCTGGATGATTGGCGGTCCACCACTGTGCGATTTAGAAGATGTTTTCTTCCTCGCACAACATCCTTATGGAATAGTTTACCACCATTTTTCCGGACCGATACGACTTAGGGACCTTCAAGAAAAGAGCCTACTCCTTTTTAAAAGGTCCGCAATGTATCTTTAATTCCTCTAATTCCTCTGGTGTTGCAGTTGTTCATGGGCGGTGGTAGTCACTTACCATCAAGTGAGCCACATGCTCGTTTGCCCCCTCTCCTATGAAAAAAAAAACAAAAAACTATAACCTAACTAACTATTGAAGCAATATACAACGAATTGAAGCTTATCTACACGGGTTGGCGGACTAGTGTGAAAGTACGGATTAGAGATACTGTAAAACTACTCTAGAACAAGTATCGCATAAAATGCTCCATTTCATGCGATACTTGTTACTACAACAATATCCTGCTGGCTCCTCTAAACATATAACAGCGTGAAAGAAACGAGGCCTAACCAACGGTATCGCCAACATTGCCAACAGTTTGTTTGATATCCTAGTCCAACAGTTTGCGGAGAAATATCAGAAGGATATTGGATCCATACAAAACAACGAGAACTACTTACTTGAACTAGTGAAAAATCAAACTTCTGTCGTGGAGCTGGAAAATCAGGTACTGAAGAAAACTGAAGACAATATCAACAAACAATATATTATACTCTTCGATTCTTTAATTGCGACAGATATATTTTGTTTAAAAATACACGTTACGTCAACACTAGGATTTTCTCCTGTATCGTTGTGGCAATTATTATTCCACCCTTCTCTGATATTGGCCGTCTATCGCCGTTTTAATTATGTAAATAATAAAAATAACAGGTAATAATAATAATAATAATGTGATGCATTTTGGTTTATTTTGTTGTTTCTGTCACTTTTTTGCGAGATCAATTAAAAAAGTTATCGTGTATTTCCGATGCTATTATCGCATAGGGCGATTATTGCCCTTGGCCGTTTATTTCTTTACGTCGGATAAAGAAATAGATTGCATTACATTCAAATTCTTCTCTTCACTTTCGCATTTATAATATTAGTATGGATTACAGCAATACAATTATTTGTATTAGATTTCTATTAATGTCTAAAAAATATCACACATTGATCATGAGATGTGATGATCCAGCCTGATCCAATTAGTTCAACCATAAATTCTACTAGTTGAATATTATATATATAATAGTTGGTTGGAATATTTTATATTTATTTTTGTTCGACTATTGATCTTATGAGACAAAATTATTCCAATCAAATGAATTATTTAAGAAAGTTGAACTTATTGGACAAAATACGTACCTATATCCTCGTGTGAATACTAGATCACGTCATGAATTAATTGTATTGTCACCTTCTCTGCTCTTCACCGATCTCTGCAAAAGGGTGGAAACTGAAGTATAATTCCATGACATTCTTACATGGATACGATGTGCATATGATAGAATTACAACCTATTTTTGTTTCTCACAACATTGCATGCCTTAAGCGCAAAGCGCGTAGGTATATTCTACTAGCGCCTAAAAATAAAGATTCCAACGTTTTGTCGCATAAAATCGTATCTAACAATCATATTGAACAGATAAATGATATGAAAAGCACATTGTCAGAAAGACAAATGATTGTAGGACTTATTAATATTTTTTTAAATCGATTAATTGCTATTTTTACATAAAAAAGTGGTTTTAGTGGGTTATCTGGAGGTAGCCCTGGTTAACTATGACATTGGGACATCATACACCTCTGTAGAAATGGCATGTGTTGAGTTTGAGCACCTCATTGTTGTGAGCGTCTATAGACCCCCATGTTCTATATACAATACTTATGAAAAAATTATGGAGGAAGTTTTTGTTAAGCTTAATAAACAGAATAAATCTGTTGTAATATGTGGAGACTTTAATATCAATCTCCTAGAAGCTTCCTCCACCAATATTAAATTTAGATCATTGTTTAAATCATATGGTCTTTTTAATTTATTTTTAGAGCCAACGCGTATTACTGAATATAGTGCAACATGTATAGATAACATTTTTACAAATGTCAAGCCGTTGCATAAATGTATAATACAAAAATTGAATTCTGATTACTGTGGACAGTTAGTTTCGTTACCTTATGTTCACAAAAAGCAAGTAGATGAGAAAATTGTGTTTGTTTCTGTAAATGCATGTCGCTTGGATAAGTTTAGAAGTAACATAGTGAAGAAACTTCCATCACTTTCATACCAAAATTATCCTAATTTTTTGTATGGAACAGTGTTTAAACTTATTTGCAATGAATTAGATAATATTTTAACTTCTTAAACGTTCTCCTTGAACAGTCGGAAGGTTTTCAATGAATGGACGACAGTAGGATTCCATAAGAGCAGACAAAGGTTATATGAACTTTACCATGAAAAGTCATATAACCCTAGCGTCGAATTTAGGGAATATGTTAAAAAATATTCAAAAATATTTAAAGGAGTGTGCTCCAAAGCCAAGTCTTTGCATTTGAGCAACAAAATTAAGACGGCTTCTAATAAAATTAAAATGACGTGGAGTATAATTAATAATGAAACTGGTAGGGTCAACTCTCGCAATTCAAACTACCGGTTAAGTTTTAACAACAAATTAACGGTATCAGATCAGGATTTTGCAATGGTTTTTGAGAAATATTTTACGGATATTCCGATCTTAACCACTATGTCACTGAATTTATCTCCTGCCGTCGCCGAATCATTACTTAAACAAAATGTACATGCGTGTACAAAGAATTTTACATTTCATAAAATATCATCAAAAGATATTGTAAAATATTTTAAAACTATTGATATTAAGAAAACTGCGGATCTGTGGGGCATTTCCGTTAAAGTTATTGCGTCTATAAGCGATACAATCGCGCCTCAACTAGCTATTATTTTTAATACTAGTATCGAATATGGTATGTTTCCTGATTTGATGAAGCATAGTAAAGTAATACCTTTATTTAAATCTGGTAGTACATTAGACCCCGCCAATTTTAGACCCATTTCTGTACTGCCATCACTAAGTAAAATTTCTGAAAAAATTATTCTTGATCAAATGTTAATTTTTTTAATGTTAATAATTTACTTCATAAAAATCAATTCGGTTTCACAAGGGATCGCTCGACAACTGATGCTGGTGTTGAGCTAATTAAATATATTTTCAATGCATGGGAGAATTCACAGGATGCTTTGGGTACATTCTGTGACCTATCCAAAGCCTTAGATTGTGTTGACCATGAAACATTAATCAGGAAACTACAACACTACGGTGTGTAAGTAATGCTCTTAAATTAATTGTTTCCTATTTAAGTAACAGAACTCAAAAAGTTGTCATTAATAGTATGAACTCTTCCGGGTCGATAGTACAAATGGGCGTGCCTCAAGGCTCAATTCTCGGCCCCTTTCTGTTTCTTGTATATATTTTTGACTTACCTTACATAGTAGGGGATAACCATAATATAGTATTATTTGCTGATGTCACTTCATTAATTTTCAAATTAAAACGACAATTAATAAAATATGACGAAGTAAATAATGCTATATCTAAATTAGTAAATTGGTTCAATGTTAATAATTTGCATTTAAATGGCACTAAAACGAAATGTTTAAAATTCATGACTCCAAATGTCTAACAATTAAATACTAATGTGATTTTAAATGGGGAGGAACTGAGTCTTGTAGATACCACCATTTTTCTTGGAATAACACTAGACGCGAAGCTTCAATGGAGCCCCCATATATCAAAACTAGCAAGCAGACTTAGTTCTGCAGCATATGCAGTAAAAAAGATTAGAAATCTTACCAGTGTGGAAACAGCTATACTTGTTTACTTTAGCTATTTCCATAGCATAATGTCCTATGGTATTTTGCTATGGGAACACGCAACTGACACTGAAATTATATTTGTTTTACAGAAGAGGGCCATAAGAGCAATCTATGATTTAAAACCTAAAGAGTCGCTCCGACAAAAATTTAAGGAAATTAATATATTAACTTTGGCCTCTCAATACATTTATGAAAATGTAATGTACGTACACAAAAATAAATTCGGTTTCACAAGGGTCGCTCGACAACTGATGCTGGTGTTGAGCTGATTAAATATATTTTCAATGCATGGGAGAATTCACAGGATGCTTTGGGTACATTCTGTGACCTATCCAAAGCCTTCGATTGTGTTGACCATGAAACATTAATCAGGAAACTACAACACTACGGTGTAAGAAGTAATGCTCTTAAATTAATTGTTTCCTATTTAAGTAACAGAACTCAAAAAGTTGTCATTAATAGTATGAACTCTTCCGGGTCGATAGTACAAATGGGCGTGCCTCAAGGCTCAATTCTCG
This sequence comes from Parnassius orleans, assembly GCA_029286625.1. Taxonomy (NCBI): domain Eukaryota; kingdom Metazoa; phylum Arthropoda; class Insecta; order Lepidoptera; family Papilionidae; genus Parnassius; species Parnassius orleans. The sequence continues at coordinate 178,093 of JAGSMP010000772.1, forward strand.
GCCTTTCTGTTTTTGTATATATTTTGACTTACCTTACATAGTAGGGATAACCATAATATAGTATTATTTGCTGATGTCACTTCATTAATTTTCAAATTAAAACGACAATTAATAAAATATGACGAAGTAAATAATGCTATATCTAAATTAGTAAATTGGTTCAATGTTAATAATTTGCATTTAAATGGCACTAAAACGAAATGTTTAAAATTCATGACTCCAAATGTCTAACAATTAAATACTAATGTGATTTTAAATGGGAGGAACTGAGTCTTGTAGATACCACCATTTTCTTGAATAACACTAGACGCGAAGCTTCAATGGAGCCCCCATATATCAAAACTAGCAAGCAGACTTAGTTCTGCAGCATATGCAGTAAAAAAGATTAGAAATCTTACCAGTGTGGAAACAGCTATACTTGTTTACTTTAGCTATTTCCATAGCATAATGTCCTATGGTATTTTGCTATGGGAACACGCAACTGACACTGAAATTATATTTGTTTTACAGAAGAGGGCCATAAGAGCAATCTATGATTTAAAACCTAAAGAGTCGCTCCGACAAAAATTTAAGGAAATTAATATATTAACTTTGGCCTCTCAATACATTTATGAAAATGTAATGTACGTACACAAAAATAAAAGTAGTTTTTCAAAAATAAGTGATATTCATTCTGTAAATACTAGGAACAGACACAAGCTAGTAATACCAGTTACTTGACTCCATCGAGTCAGTAATTCATTCTTGGGGCGATGTATACGCTTTTACAACAAAATCCCAGAAAATATACAAAATTCGACCTGCTCAAAATTCAAAAACTTTATTAAACATAGTTTGTATAAAAAGGGTTATTATAATATTAAGGAATTTATGGATGATAATAACCCCTGGGAATGAGGTATTCGCTACCAAGCTATTTCTAATTTGTTTTGTGTGGTTAATTGTGTAACATACATGATTGTAAGCTGTTATTTAAAAAAAAGTCCCGCTGGGTTTCTTGCTGGTTCTTCCCAGGACAGAGGTTTTTTTCGAACCAGTGGTAATTAAACAAAAGAGTGACTTTCAATAAGTATTATTTATAATCTATATTGAATAAAAAAGTTTCTGTTTCTGTTTCAGTCCCCCCGTGACCATGGGTGCTATAAAGTACTCGAAACGTCGGGAATATAAAATAAGATAGTTTTATTTAAATGTGTAGTGTTCGCGTAAATATAAGAAATCGTAACGCTGATGTAATTAAGATGCACTGTTTTTGTAAAACGTTTACAAGAAAACTACAATGATTATACTCTTCGATTCTTTAATTGCGACAGATATTTTTTGTTTAAAAAAAAACACGTTACCTCAACACTAGGATTTTCTCCTGTATCGTTGTGGCAATTATTTGCGTTAAGCGCAAAGTGCGTAGGTATGTTCTGCTAGCGCCTAAAAATAAAGACTCCAACGTTTGGTCGCATAAAATCGTATCTAACAATCATATTGAACAGATAAATGATATAAAAAGCACATTGTCAGAACGATAAATGATTTTAGAACTTATTAATATTTTTTTTAATCGATTAATTGCTATTTTTACATAAAAAAGTGGTTTTAGTGGGTTATCTGGAGGTAGCCGTGGTTAACTATAACATTGGGACGTTATATACCTCAGTCCCCCGTGACCATGGGTGCTGTAAAGTACTCGAAACGTCGGGAATATAAAATAAGTTAATATACGCGATAAAATCCAAAACTACGGTGTAAAGTAATGCTCTTAAATTAATTGTTTCCTATTTAAGTAACAGAACTCAAAAGTTGTCATTAATAGTATGAACTCTTCCGGGTCGATAGTACAAATGGGCGTGCCTCAAGGCTCAATTCTCAGCCTTTTCTGTTTTTGTATATATTTTGACTTACCTTACATAGTAGGGATAACCATAATATAGTATTATTTGCTGATGTCACTTCATTAATTTTCAAATTAAAACGACAATTAATAAAATATGACGAAGTAAATAATGCTATATCTAAATTAGTAAATTGGTTCAATGTTAATAATTTGCATTTAAATGGCACTAAAACGAAATGTTTAAAATTCATGACTCCAAATGTCTAACAATTAAATACTAATGTGATTTTAAATGGGAGGAACTGAGTCTTGTAGATACCACCATTTTCTTGGAATAACACTAGACGCGAAGCTTCAATGGAGCCCTATATCAAAACTAGCAAGCAGACTTAGTTCTGCAGCATATGCAGTAAAAAGATTAGAAATCTTACCAGTGTGGAAACAGCTATACTTGTTTACTTTAGCTATTTCCATAGCATAATGTCCTATGGTATTTTGCTATGGGAACACCAACTGACACTGAAATTATATTTGTTTTACAGAAGAGGGCCATAAGAGCAATCTATGATTTAAAACCTAAAGAGTCGCTCTGACAAAAATTTAAGGAAATTAATATATTAACTTTGGCCTCTCAATACATTTATGAAAATGTAATGTACGTACACAAAAATAAAAGTAGTTTTAAAAAATAAGTGATATTCATTCATTGTAAATACTAGGAACAGACAGAAGCTAGTAGTATCAGTTACTTGACTCCATCGAGTCAGTAATTCATTCTTGGGGCGATGTATACGCTTTTACAACAAAATCCCAGAAAATATACAAAATTCGACCTGCTCAAAATTCAAAAACTTTATTAAACTTAGTTTGTATAAAAAGGGTTATTATAATATTAAGGAATTTATGGATGATAATAACCCTGGGAATGAGGTATTCGCTACCAAGCTATTTCTAATTTGTTTTGTGTGGTTAATTGTATAACATACATGATTGTAAGCTGTTATTTAAAAGTCCCGCTGGGTTTCTTGCTGCTTCATCCCAGGACAAAGGTTTTTATTCGAACCAGTGGTAATTAAACAAAAGTGACTTTCAATAAGTATTATTTATAATCTATATTGAATAAAAAGTTTCTGTTTCTGTTTCAGTCCCCCGTGACCATGGGTGCTATAAAGTACTCGAAACGTCAGAATATAAAATAAGATAGTTTATTTAAATGTGTAGTGTTCGCGTAAATATAAGAAATCGTAACGCTGATGTAATTAAGATGCACTGTTTTTGTAAAACGTTTACAAGAAAACTACAATGATTATACTCTTCGATTCTTTAATTGCGACAGATATTTTTTGTTTAAAAAAAAACACGTTACCTCAACACTAGGATTTTCTCCTGTATCGTTGTGGCAATTATTTGCGTTAAGCGCAAAGTGCGTAGGTATGTTCTGCTAGCGCCTAAATAAAGACTCAACGTTTGGTCGCATAAAATCGTATCTAACAATCATATTGAACAGATAAATGATATAAAAGCACATTGTCAGAACGATAAATGATTTTAGAACTTATTAATATTTTTTTTAATCGATTAATTGCTATTTTTACATAAAAAAGTGGTTTTAGTGGGTTATCTGGAGGTAGCCGTGGTTAACTATAACATTGGGACGTTATATACCTCAGTCCCCCCCGTGACCATGGGTGCTGTAAAGTACTCGAAACGTCGGGAATATAAAATAAGTTAATATACGCGATAAAATCCGTAAAACTTTTGAGAGACTGAGATAGAATATGTTAAATTAGTCGTGTTTAGGTCATCTAGCGTCCATTTTACGTATCACTTTGAGAGTCAATCAATACGTGGTAGAGCCATGCTGCAGCTATATTAGTAGTATAGTTGTAGCACGAATGGGTCAGCTCGACCGGGGAAGGACCACGCTCTCACAGAATACCAGCGTAAAATAGCAGCTTAACACTGCTGTGTTTCGTATGGTAGGTTGCTTTTACTGAAAAGAGGCATTACATCTTAGTCATATAGTATCTTAGTTACATTTAGTACAGTCTTAGTAGTAATTACATCTCACGGGTGACAACGCATCCGCATTTTGATTCGCAAACGAGGATAGATGTAGATGTCTATGGGCCACAGCAACCACTTACCATCAGGTGGACTGTGTGCTCGTTTGTCACCCTTTCCTATAAAAAAAAATTTTATTCGATAAAATGACTTTAACTATAGAATGAAGTTGGTGGCGCTATTATAAAGCAATTTTTTTTCGTAAGAAAATATTCCTTTGATTTATTACACTAAAATTTAGGCTCTAAGTATGTAAAAATAATGATTGTAACATTTATTCGCTATAAAATTAAACTTTTTTCTTACATTTTATACCACACTTACGGTTGAAAAATATCATAATAAATAAATCATTAGAATAAAATGTGAAAGTATTTTTAAACTTGGTTTCAACACTATAATAAATAAACCCTGTTATTATCCTACTCCTGATAGTCTGCATCCGTCTCTTTCTCTCGAAGTTTAGTTTTCTGAAGGTTTCACTTGTACCGCGTGTCAACTGCCACACATGTTTTTTTTTACTAACAAATAGGCTTAAGGTCCCTGTATTACTAACACATATTATGCATGATGTCGTTATAAAATATTTTTATTATTTTAATATACTGGGGCAGCGTGGTGAATACTTCTTTGGACTTAACCCTCCCAAAAACGAGGTAGCCTCTGCCCAGCCATTGACATTAAGATTATAAACCTTTATTTGCATGATAGGAACAAAAAGGACATATAAAATATATACATATAAAGGCTATCCCTTTAAATAAAAACTCGTTTCACAAGGACAAAGATCCAGACCAGGAACACTTTTTGTAAGCCATATAAATACTTAGTGCGGGATTAGAACCCCGGCCCTTAGCGCTGCAACTCATTGCTAAGCCAATGCACGTCATGTTTTGCTGTTTTGTTGATTCTCAACGCTACTATAGGCAGTGATCTTTTTATACTAGCGACCCGCCCTGGCTGCGCATGGATATAACCTTATAATGTGGCCTTATGTAGATTTAAGATAGTCACGTTTATTTTATAAATTTTTCGACTTTATAAAAAAAAATCTTCAAATTCTTCGGATATAATATAGGCTTGACCCCTCCTGATATTGCTCTTTATCTGTTCGTAAAGTTTTATCATAATCGGTTCAGCCATTCCGATGATTGGCCCGGACAGACAGACAAACGGACAAAATTTTTAAAAATCGTTATTTATGTCTTAATAGCATGCCAATAGCCCTCTGAGTTTAATAAAAGCCAGTAACAAAAGTGTCAATACAGACAGACACTTCAATTTTATTTATATGTATAAATCAGTAAATAGAGGGTTATGGAGCAATTAGTCCACCGCAATACTCCAGCGCGTGTTGCGGACTTTGTCTCCGAAATATTTTTATTCCTTAGACATTAGCAGAGATATTCTGCAGCTATATTACAGTTGCAGCACGAATGGGTCGCCTCGACCGGGGTAGGTCCACGCTCTCACAGAATACCAGCCTGAAATAACAGCTTAATGCTGCTGTGTTTCAATGGTGAGTGTAGATGCATTCCACCTTAGTCCTCAAAGGTGACAACGCATCTGCATTTTGATTGTTAACCGTGAATGAATATAGATGTTCATGGGTCACAGCATCCACTTACCACCAGGTGGATTGTGGGCTCTTTTATCACGTAATGTCGTTTATCATAATTAATTCACGTATAATTTTGTACATAAAGGTACGTAGGACATGAGGGCGAGGTATTACAACGCAATTTATATTTTTTATTTTCACGACTTAGGAGTGTATCTTCTTACGATTTTTACAAGAAAGAAAAAATTTATTGTTCAAGAAAAATAATATTTGCTTCGCCTTCGCTAACATGTTGGTTCTATTATAATTCATATAAACTTTTTACAAAACTATTGTTAAGTTGTTTCTATAAAATATAGTCAAGCTGAATTTCTTGCTGGTTCTTCCCAGGACAGTGGTATTTTTCGAACCAGTGATAAGTAAAAAGACTTTCAATAAGAATTACATATTAATCTATATTGAATTTGATTGATTGATTCATCTGTAACAGCCTATCCAATGTCCACTGCTGAACATAGGCTCCCTCCATAGTTTGCCTCATAGGGGGATTTTCACATAGCTGGTTGTTGTGCCACAGTTTTTTATTATTTTCGGTTATTGTCAGGAAGATGTTGCTGCTTATCTCCTGTTTCAGTTCCGCAACTACACGGCAAGTCCGTCCAACCATCGTAACATCAATCACAACATTTCGTTCCATGGGTGACGTATGAGGCGACTATGGGAAATTCCAGAAAAATCTTATGACTTCCGATTGATGGCGTTATAACTACCTCGTTTATGCTCGACATAAAATACCGTAAATATTAAACGTGGTACAGCCACGCTGCAGCTATATTATGGTTGTAGCACGAATGGGTCGGCTCGACCGGAGATTCGCGTGTAGAGTGTGGATGTAGAGAACCGGAGAGTCTTTTTATTTAGGCATTCCATCTTAGTACTCAGGGATGACAAAGCGTCTGCCTTTTGATCCCTAATTGAGGATAGATGTATATGTCTGTGGTCCATAGCATCCCTTACCATTAGGTGGACTGTGTGCTCGTTTGCCACCCTTATTCTATAAAAAAAATACCTAGCATCACCACGGGCAGGAGCGTCAAAGATGCGAGACGTCTCGCACTGCGAACATCTATCCGTCTGCGAAAAGTGATGATTGATTGATGAGATGTTCTATTAAAGTTTAAAAAATATCACGCGTTGATCATGAGATGTGATGATCCAGCTTGATCAAATTAGTTCAACTATAAGTTCTACTTGTTGAATATTATATATGGGTGGGGCTCACAAAATTTGTACCATAACGCTCTAGAAAGAGTAACACACAAAATCGTAAGCAACACACTGGAAATAATGTAACACGCTAGAACTCTGTAAAGGCAGGACTATATTGTACTAGAACTTATTAAAATTCTTACCATATTTACGAGTAGAAATAATATTATTATAAATATTGGCATTAATTCTTAGTTGTTTTATTTCTGATTCATACCCAAATGGAAACAAACATCGCTCAAATTGTAACGTTTTATTAAACCTAAAGAGGAATTTTGTTTCTATATTAATGTAAGAAATTTTAAAGTTATATCAAAATAGGGAATAGGACGTATTTCTCCATTAGACTAAGGTTTTTTTTGGTGACATCACTAGAAACTATATTCTTGAGCACTAATTTTTTCCATATTTTTATTAGAGTTTTCAAGGGTTGTTTAAGGAAAATGTTTTGCAAATTTTCTTCTCTAAGTTTCTTCTATAAACATGTTAGCTCTAGTGCATGAAGTACGTTTTTCTTGCTTACTATTATAAATTGGTTTCAGTGGTAACTTTTCTATAAAATCATTTTATGTCGTATTAAATCAAGTAATTGTTTTTTCTCTGTATAGATCTTTGTAGAATTTTTTAGAGTATGTTAAGATTTATTTGGGGTGCTTCTATGGCAACAGAAGAGAAGACACGATTATAATTACATAATATACACATTTATTCAATAATTTAATTAAATAATCAATTTCACATTCAAGCAATAATATTATACACGCTATGGCGCTCTACCGCAGTCGGTTAAAGGCAATGTGAACTAAGCTTAATGCTAATGCTAAATTAAAATTAATGCTAAATTCTTCTAATATCCAATATTTCCGATGAACTATTCTATGGACACGGCAAATAACCTCACTTTTGTAGCTAGACTAAAATGGCTGATATTAAATTGATACTCGAGAGATGTTGTTATAAGGTGTTGCCACCCTACAAAACAAGTTCTAATGTGATTAGCACTAAACTACGAAAGTTACTGTGTAAAACATTACTCGTAACGCACTAGAAAATTATGAGGGACACTTGTTTAAAGTTGTGGTTCCGCAAAAAATTGTAAGATTTTGAGAGAATTTCAGAAAAAAACACTATAAATTAATTGTTATTCTAACAATGAAGGTTAAAAGAAATAACAATAAACAGTAATTATAAAACTAAAATTAAAACATTGTCGGCGGACAGCCCTGGGACATTTAAGTTTTGTATGGAGCAAAAAAATTAGAGACCGCCCGAAGATTCGGTTTCGGTTTCGGTTTTGGCAAGTTTCGGCAAAAAAATCTAGTTTCGGTAATAATTTCGGTTTCGGCAAAAAATCTGCCGAACCTTCGGCGGCGCCGAAACTAGGCGTTCGTGTGTTATCGTGCGTCGTTCGGATGAGTTCGCGACTCGTGTATTACTTGCTCGTAATAGTATTGTAATCTTGTATAGTATTTCTTAATGTTGAATTGTTCAATTTTTACTTTTAAATAAATAAATAATAGGTCGGGGAAAAAGTTTCTTAGTATTTTGTTTGTACAAAAATGAACAAAAATCTCTTTGGTTGCACTGTTTGTAATCTAGCTGGTTTTAATATCATATTGGGCATTAAGAAAAAGAAAAATAAAAAGTAAAAAACACTTTCCCACCATTTTCCAATTGTTTCTCTGTCCGCCAAAATGAGTGAATCTAACGAAGAAATTCGATACATTCTGAAGTTTTATTACAAAAAAGGGACAAATACGACGCAATCTGCGAAAAAATTTGTGACGTTTATAAATCTAATGCAATGTCAGTAAGAGTAGCACAAAGTTGGTTCAAGCGCTTTCAATCCGGGAATTTTGATGTCTAAGATGCAGTCGCCCTTATACGGGTAAAGCCGATGCCATATTTGAAAAAGTGGAGCAATATCGGCATATTATTAGTGACGACATAGCCGAGGAAGTGAGGATTGACCACAAAATAGTTTTGAGCCAATTCAAAATGTCTGGCTATACAAAAAAGCTCGATATTTGGGTACCACACAAGCTCACTGAAAGAAACCTAATGAATCGTGTACTTATTTGCGATTCTCTATTGAAAAGTAATGAACATAAACATAATATAACATAAACACTTACGCCTGTCACCCAGAGGGGGAGGCAGAGACTATGGGCTTCCTTTTGGCACGATCCTGACACAACTCTCTCGCCTCCTCCACATCCATATACCACGCTCGTCGGTTAATGGTACTCTTAATTTGTCCCATTTTCAATATATCGCCAATTTCGTCGATAAACTTTCGTCTAGGGCGTCCCTTCCCGACTCTGCCGTTCACCTCTGCAACATAAATTTGCTTTGTCACTCTTTCCTTATTCATTCTTTCTACATGACCAAACTACCAAAGCATTCCTTTCTTAATCCTCGTCACAACATCATCTTGCAAACCACACTCTTCTCTTATCACACAATTTCTCACCCTGTCATTCAGTTTTAGCCCTAACATACTCCTCATTGACCATGCGGTCATTCTACAGCATGAAACCGAACCATTTTTGAAAATAAATAACTTACGATAAGAACGTGTAAAAAAACGTTCGATAATAAAACGATATCGAACAAAATGGCACATAATTTATAATTAAATGTAATTAAACTTTGAAAAAAAAAAATGTCTTGAATTTGTATATAAAATACGAAGAAACTTTTTCCCTGACCTAATATATTGCTACATGACTACTACAATTACTGTTTTTCATTAACATGAATTACCTATATGTGTAAAAAATATACCATATTTCAATAAACAATTAAAAACATGTCTAAATAAGTTTCGGTTTCGGTTTCGGTTTCGGTTTCGACCGAAACTAACAGCCAAACCGAAGGTTCGTTTTCGATTTCGGTTTCGGTTAAAAACCCGTTTCGGTCGGTCACTAAAAAAAATGATTGGAAGTTTTATAAACTAAAATATTGCGTAAATTTAAGATTTGTGAATTCCATTTGCAACTATCTTTTTTCGATGTCTTTTATTTTAATGCAACAAATAAAATTCTATAAAAAAAACTTGAAAAAAAAAATTAAAATTTAGGGGTAAACAAATAGCCGCGACTTTTTTTCAAAAGGTACATTTTTTTTGAGCCCCACCCATATATAATAGTTGGTTGGAACTTGTTGAACTTATGAGACAAAATTATTCCAATCAGTTAAATTATTGAATTATTTAGGAAAGTTGAACTTATTGGTAAAACAAAGGTACCTATAGCCTCGCGAGAATATTAGATTACAGTCATGAAATTATTGTATTGTCACCGGTTATTAATGCATCTACAAAGTATCAGATTATTCAGATGTCTGCAAGTGGGTGGAAACTGAAGTATAAAATTCCATGACATTCATACGAGTACAGGTCAAGCTAATATAAAGTGTGTAATAACTCTTCCAAATGATGTGCATGTGATAGAATTACAACTTAGTTTTGTGTTTCTCTCAATATTTCTATCAGTGTATTATACTAATATTTTGTGTTTTATGCTCTGAGGAATTGTTCGGATTAATTCCAGCCGAAAAACACGAAAGCACATTGCGTCAAAATTCACGATACCATTCTCACCATCTGAATGCTTGGCGGTCCACCACTGTTTGTTCTACTGGGAGTTCACAGTTTTACCACCGGCGATTTTTCCGGACCGATACGACTTAGGGACCTTCAAGAAAAGAGCTTACTCCTTTCTAAAAGGCCGGTAACGCACCTGAAATTGCCCTGGTGTTGCGGTTGTTCATAGGCGGCGGTAGTCACTTACCAAAAAATAATTTGCAGCGGATAAACGAATGCCTCATGCACTATGAACTGAGCAATTTTCCGGGAAAAAAAGTATATTATAATTTATACCTAGGAAATTTCCATACCAAATTTCATCAAATCCGTTCAGACATTTTAGTGTAAAGAATAAATTATAGAATTATGCTTATTACTTAATAACAATCTCAACAAAACCGTGCACTATTCCAAGACGCAAGGCACCTTCATACTTAATCTCATCAACACCATTCAATCATTTGCATGAAGAGGTAATTAGTTATTACAGAATTACGCTTATATGCCACAGGAAACGTACAATTTTACACACTTCAGCCAATACACTATCTTTACTCTGTACATGAAAAAGGACTCTGGGAATAAGGTGGTCGCTACAAATGCTGTCTCTAAAAGTGTTCATATTTAATTGTACAACATAATATACCATTACCGTTAAAGCTTATTAAAGTCCACTGCTGAACATAGGCCTCCCTCATAGATTAAGTATTGATTGAACCTCGAAACAGAAAATGTACCTCTCAAATAACCATCAAATTTAGGAAATTGAAAAGTCTGTCTGTAATGTTGAAATAACTGATTTCTACTAAGCTCAGGGGTTATTTTCATGCTATTAAGACATAAGTAAGCAACAATTTTTTAAATTTTAGTCTGTGTGTCCGAGCTAATTTTCGGAATGACTGAACCAATTGTGATGAAACTTTACGAACAGATAGGGAGAAATACCTGGAGGGATCTAGCCCATATTTATCCAAAAACTTAAAGATTGTTTTTTGAAAAACGAAAAATTGATAAAATTAATGGTTTTTTAATGCCACTATCCAGACGAAGCCCTAGTTAAGAATAATACCACACAAATAAAAATAAAAATACGTAAGATACGGACAATGTTCATTTTCCAAAAACTTTTAGCAAGTTTTGGGTCTGATAAATCCTGGGTTATTTTACAATATCTTTATGCTTCGTGATTTGCATGAATATGACTGTAGACATAGTAATGTAGTTATTTTTGAATAAAATTACAGGTTTTTTATTTTCTTTTATTGGGAGTCGCTGCGACTGTAATTAAATATGTGAAATGTATAGAGCGGGTACAAAATGTCAGCCGTCAGGTTATTTTTTGGTTTGACGTACTCAGTAACAAGTAGGTACATAATTTCAGCCACGTATTAAAAATCAGGGTTGTCAATTGTCATAAACTGGAATAAATATCATTAATTAAGACAGCTTATTTGGTGATTTTAGACGACTGCGCTATTGAAGTCTAGTTTCTTGATGCGAGCTCAGCATTGATCATAGATTACTTTAATTTTTTTAAAGCTAGTAAATTATTGAACCGAAATATTAGCATCCCTTGCAGAATCTGCCATTCACTTAACATTTATTTTTTATATTATTTATTTAACATTTTTAACAGTGGTAGAGCCACGCGGTAGCTTTCGCACGGATGGGCCGGCTCAAACCATGGTGGTACCACGACCTCACAGAATACCAGCGTGAAGTAGAGGTTTACCTCTGCGTTTCGCTTGGTGGCCGGAGGCACAATTCCCCCCCCTCCTCATCAACATGTTAGCGGAATTAAATGTAATCAGACTACCCCAAGGGGGTACCAGCACCCCTGGAGAATCACTCGCTGAGCATCCACGACCAAGCGACTCCACTCCTGAGCGTGGGTGCTCAGGCTGCCCCGCGTATTCTGGGGAGAGGGGGGGGGTGATATTCCGCTCGCGACTAAACCTGCTCGGGGTAAGCGGAGCAATAACACCAAGGCGACCCCTGTCACGCTATCCGTGAACTTTTGCAAAATTAGGGGACTTCATTCCAACCTTAACGCTGTCCACTACCATCTGGAGACAGCGAAGCCAGCCTGCTCTTTTGAGACTCAGGTGTCCTCCGGCTGATACTTCATATCTCTCCTACCCGGGTACAAATTAGAACACTTCTGCGCCCCGGGCTGGAGTTGCGTTATCAGAGAGGACATTTGTTTTCGACGCCTCAGCAGACTTGAAGGTACGGTCCATCCTATGGCTGCGCGTAGACAGCGATGACCATCTCCGCGTCTACGGGTGCCTCTATAGTTCCCATAGCGGTAATGCCGAAACAGACCGACTCATCGACCACGTCCAAATGGCTACAGATTCCTTGCTACAGGATCCCATCCACAGAGATCGTGATCCTTGCGATTTTAACGCCCACCACGCCGAATGTCTCGGTTCGTTTAACCGATCATGCGGGAGATCTGTTTATGACTTTGCCTTGCATATGGTTACACAGCTGGTTATTTCGCCTACGCGGTTCCAGATGTGGAGGATCATCACATCCTATTGGATCTTCTGCTGACCTCTCATCGGGACGGATATCAGGTTTCCGTCGACGCCTCCTAGGCTCGTGGCTCTACCATTGTCTTGTCCGGGTGTGCCATTCATCTAACGTCGCGGTTGCATTCTGCAGGCTGCCGCCGTGTTTGGCACTATAGGTCGGCCGATTGGGATAGGATGCGGTCTTTTTTTGCATCCTACCCTTGGGGGCGGATTTGCTTCTCGCCGGACGATCCCAGCGTTGTTGCTGATTCTGTCGCTGATGTGGTACTTCAGGGTATGGAACTTTTTATTCCATCCTCTATAGTGCCCATCGGAGGCAGATGCCAGCTATGGTTTGGTCGCTCCTATAAAATAGCATCACGCCATAAGCAGGAGTGCTACCGGGCCTGGGCTGACGCATCAACGTCTCGGGATGTAAACACCAGCGCTCTTAAAAAGAAGTATCATTCCGCCTCCAAGTCCTTCAAAAAAGTCATTGCCAAGGCAAGGTCTGAGCACATCGGCAGAATTGGCGAGAAGCTAGTTCGCCTTCCTTCGGGAACCCGTGCAATCTGGTCTCCTGGCCAAGGCTGTCCAAGGGAACTTCTGTCAGCCATCTCTTCCATCTCTGCACAGAGAGGACGACTTACTGGCCCATGCCGCAAAGGAGAAAGCCGAGCTGTTAGGCTCTCTCTTTGCGTCCAACTCGACTCTTGATGACGGGGGGAACACACCGCCGACCATCCCGCGGTGTGAGTGCTCCATGCCGGATGTGCGGTTTACACAGTTCTCAAAGCACTCCTTACCCTGGATGTCAGAAAGTCGAGTGGGCCTGACGGAGTCCCTCCCATTGTGCTGAAGACGTGTGCTCCGGAGTTGGCACCGGTTTTAACGCGTCTTTTCCGGTACTCCTACTCCCAAGATGTAGTCCCGAATTCATGGAAGACAGCTTTGGACCACCCGATCCCTAAAAGAGGCGACCGCTCAGATTCGTCCAACTACAGGCTTATCGCTATCACCTCCTTGTTCCCCAAAGTAATGGAAACTATTATTAACTGCCAGCTTATGCGGTGTTCCACAAGGCTGCGTGCTGTCACCAACGCTGTTTCTCCTGCATATCAATGATATGTTGCAAACTGGTAACGTTAATTGCTATGCAGTCGACAGCACTTGTGATGCCTTATACCGGCCGTGCCAATATTTCTCGGGAAAACGTCGCCGAGTACCGGGACAAACTTGTGTCTTAAGTCGAGTCTTTGCTGAACAAAGTCTCGGTTTGGGGGCGACTAAATTTAGTTCAGTTCAATCCCCAGAAGACACAAGTTTGCACGTTTACCGCTAAAAAGAACCCCTTTGTCGTATCTCCTCAGTTTCAAGGCACTCCCCTTGCTGCCTCAGCTAACATCGGAATCCTCGGCGTCGACATATCGAATAGCGTGCAGTTTCGTGGTAACTTGGAAGGGAAGGCCAAATTGGCCCTTAAAAAGCTTGGCGTGCTTAGAAGAGTGAGACAATATTTCATGCCGGCACATCGCTTGCAACTTTACAAAGCGCAAATTTGGCCTCACATGGAATACTGTTCTCATCTCTGGGCCGGGGCACCCCAGTGCCAGCTTCTTCCACTTGACCGCATCCAGCGCAGAGCGGTTCGAATCGTCAACGACCGAGTTCTTTCTGATCGGCTCGATTTACCGGTGCTGCGTAGATATGTTGCATCCCTTTGCATTTTCTATCGAATCTACCACGGGGAGTGCTCTGAGGAATTGTTCGGATTAATTCCAGCCGCCAAATTTCACGAACGCACATCGCGTCAAAATTCACGATACCATCCTCATCATCTGGATGCTTGGCGGTCTACCACTGTGCGTTTTACTAGGAGTTTTATTCCTCGTACAACTTCTCTGTTGAATTGTTTACCACCGGAGATTTTTCCGGACCGATACGACTTAGGGACCTTCAAGAAAAAGCTTACTCCTTTCTAAAAGGCCGGCAACGCACCTGCAATTCCCCTGGTGTTGCGGTTGTTCATGGGCGGCGGTAGTCACTTACCATCAGGTGAGCCGCATGCTCGTTTGCCCCCTCTTCTATAAAAAAAAAAACTTCTGCAACATAAATTGTGACAAAGCAAATCTTTCATTGTTTTTACATGACGAAACCAACAAAGCATTCCTTTCTTGATCCCGGTCACAACATCTTCTTGCAAACCTCATTCTTATCACATAATTTCTCACCCAAAGCACATTTAAACAGTTTGTTAGGGTTAAAAAATATGTTCGTACAGGAAATCCAACGTGGCGTCTATAGTTCGCAGCTCTCAAATATCGGGTTTGGTATCAAAAGGTTTGAGTAAGAAAACGTCTAAAGGCGCGAAATTTCTAATGATCAATATGATTAATTGGTGAAACGTTCATTTTGAAAAACGTCCATCTATTGAAGGTCCATATTAAATTGTCTAATGAGTATATCGTTGGATTCTTAAAATGCCAGTCATTACAGCTATAGGATATACAACTAGGCATAAAAATATTTAATATTTATTTTTTTAAATATTGGAACATGCAAAAGCTCATGTAATGTTTTTATAATCAATTTACTTTTATTTATTACCGAAACACGTATTTCGTTTAAAACTACAAAAAAATTGTTTCTGTTTAATTAATACGAAATTTTTTTGACTGCTTGATACCGGTGATTCGTATTTTGTTGCTGAAAAAAAATGTCAAATAATTAATAAAGTTAAAGTTATAGTTACAGCTTATACCGGGTGTTTGTGAAACGCTCCCGAAAACGAAGACAGATGATACTACTAAGGATACCTATGATGATGGGTCACAAAGAAATTCGATCCCGAATAATCATGAAAATACTTAAACATAAAACCAGCAGTGAAACTTAAAAAAGAAAATCAGCTGACAATAGGGTCATTATCCTCGCGGGCGCCGAACTCTTATCTAGATCGGTACGAAACAATGCATGTATACTACTCACTCTATCTACCCTCCCCTTTCACACACACGCTGCCTCGTGTCGCCTCGCGCTGTAGAATTCACACATGCTTTAAGAACGTTTACCTCATGCGCATTTGTTTTGGCGGGATTGATTAATAATTTTAGTTTTTGAGACAGTTCCGTCTTGACTATCACGAGCGATAGTTCAATTGTTTTGTTTATTAAATTATTGTCGTTATTACTTGTTATTAATTAATTAATGATAATGTTCTTGTTGTTACGTTTTGTGTTTTTTGTTTTGTTTTAATAATGCCTAAAGCGTAGGTACGTTTATAGTGTTCGTGAATACGGCAACATCTTAATGTGCCGTGCTCATAAGGCCACGGAGGATCGGTAAGTTGTTTCATACCTAATTTTTTTTAAATAACTTAGTACTGAACTGATCTTAATAGGTACATAACTGAATACATCAAAATAATAAACATACCTACATAATGGATAAAAAAGCATGACTCTAACCTTGTTATCATTTTATTTATGTATTTTTTTCATTAGCGGGGAATTGAAGAAGTTATTTGGTTTATTTAATCTATTTTTTTTAAATAACTTAGTACTGAACTGATCTGAATAGGTACATAACTGAATACATCAGAATAATAAACATACCTACACAATGGATAAAAAAGCATGACTCTAACCTTGTTAACATTTTATTTAAGTATATTTTTTCATTAGTGGGGAATCGAACCAGTTATTTGGTTTATTTAACCTGTGAATTCGAATTAAAGTGGCTACGTGGAGACAAGCACAGTGGCAAATAGTAGGTTAAGTAGATAAGTTAGGTATTTAGACAAATGTTGTAAATTATTATGTATTGTGGTGCCATCGCTAGTTGCGGGCCGCGCGAATGACCCCTAGTCAGTTGATTGTAATTCAGTAATTCCACTGCTGGTTTTATGTTTAAGTATTTTCATGATTTTTTTTACTGGAATTAACGTTTTATTTAACTATACTAACACGATGGAGCGTGAATAAAGCTAATAAAACGTTGTGAAAAGATGATTTTTCTTTCATCAGCATAGATTTTATATTTCACCCATCATCAAAGATATAGTTAGTACTGTCGTCTGTCTTCGTTTTCAGGAGCGTTTCAAAAATACCCTGTATACGTCCCACTGCTGGGCACAGGCCTCCTCTCATTTCTGAGAGGGGTTTTAGGGCAAGGAAATGTCCGCAGCGCTGCCTTCCTTAAACCCGCGTAAAGAAACATATAGCTGACTTGAAGCACTGACGTTCCGGGAAGTCTGCAGTCTGTGAACATGTTTAAGATCGTCCCCGCCATTACATTAGATTTGATAGACCACAAATCTTCGCTAAAGAACACCGATTCCTACCAAGGATGATTCGCGAGGCTATTGAAATTAAAAAACACCCTAATTTCAATAGAGAAGATGGATGGGTGCTGCCATCTGCTTGGGATCCTATAATTAATAAAATTAAATCCAAACCCAAGCATACCACTGCAAGACTTCAAGATACTATAAGCTCATTTAGCGTAGATCGGACCAAAAATTAATATTCAAATACTGAAGGTAGCCGGGCTAACTATGACATCGGGATGTCATACACCTCAGTTCCCCCCGTGACCATGAACGTGAATGAAACGTCGGGAATTAATTTTTTTTTAATTTAATTATTTATTTATTTCCCCACTATACAATTATCATTACAGGTTTATCACATAATGCGATAATGTCGACAATTATTTTTACAAACTACTATTACAATTACACAGCTACATGTCTTATATTTATTGATCATAATTATGTACTTATTTCTACTACAAAACACCATATCTATGTCACAATAGGACCGTAACTTATTTCAAAGAGAGCTCTCACTATGAACCCACCCAGAGAACAACAAAATAGATCTATGTCTTCTGCTATAAGGTTGAGGATATGGAGTGCGCGCGCAAACGGCACCTCATTCACCAGCTTAGTGCGGCCGTGCGGCGCCACCAGCAGCCGCGGCCGCCGTCTCCGTCACACGTAGCTGTCCGGGACACACATGCACACTTGTTGCAATACGTCTGGATTGTGAATCTTGCCCCTCATCACCTTAAAGATATATGAAACTAGCGCTAAATTCCTTCTAACTTTTGGCTCATTGTATCCTACCACACACACCTAAGGTGAATAAAGTAGGATAATTATTTGGGTAAAATGGGTATACTCCATTTTTTTAAATATAAATATCTAATAAATATATTCTGCACTCTCTTCAACATGATACTATATTTAGTTTCATGTGGGACGACCTGAGTTGAACTCTAATTGGCTCCTCACTAAAGAGTTATACAATGCAGTAATTGCCTTGATATTAATGAAGCCCCTAGCTACATACCCGAAGCACGAATCCTAAATTTCTGTAGGCTTTTTACAGATCGTTTTACTTTCTTCTCTTTCAAAACCATTCACTTTCATTCCCTTTCTTTTAATGACCTGTTCATTAATGTAACTATCATTTGCAACTCGGCCGCCGACGGCGCAAGTATGACTTAATCATCGGCGTACAAAAGGCATTTGACGGTTAACTCACCCATTCTTAACCCGCATTCTTCAAATTTCAAATTTTCCAAACAACTGTCCATAAATAGGTTGAACAGCCACGGGGAAGCCACACAGCCCTGTCTGACACCTTTATGGATGCCAAACCAGTCGGAGTAGGCCCCATTGATCCTGACACAAGCACTGGAGTCCCTATACAGAGACTTCATTGCCTGTATCAACCCAGCGCTAAACCCAAATTATTTCAGTGTTTGCCATAACACATCCCTGTCCACTCTGTCATAAGCCTTTTCCAAGTCCACGAACGCACAAAAAACCTTTAGGTTTTTGGCTAAAAACTTCTCCGCGATCATGCGCACGGAAAATAACTGATCCGTACATCCCATTCCTTTTCTAAATCTCGCTTGCATATCCCAAATTTTTCCATCAGTATCTTTCATAACTCTTTCAATTAGTACCTTAGCATACAGTTTTCCCAAATGCTAAGAAGGCTGACACCACGGTAGTTTTTACAGTCCTGCTGCGATCCTTTTCCCTTATATATTGGGACTATCACGGCTTTGCACCAGTCTATCCCGCTTAAGTTCCCAACATAAATTAACCAAGGTATACAGCAGGTTGGCCACCACTCCCTCTCCAGCCCTTAGCATTTCGAGTGACACTCTACCATATCCGGCTGCCTTACCTGCTTTCATACTTTTCATTGCTTTCATTATTTCATCTACGCTTATCTCTCTATTTCTTTCCTCTTCTTTCGGAATTTCTATTTCATTTAATTCAAACGTCTCATCACTCATAAACACGCTTTCAAAGTATTCCTTCCATCTCCTTAAACTCGAAACTTCGTCATTCAGAATACAGCCATTCTGGTCTCTGTTTTGAATGTCCCCTGGCAGTTCTTACGAGTTTCCAGAACATTTTAATATTTGCCTGGAAGTTATCCGATATTCTTCTATCATTCTTATCCGTTCTTTCTTGCTTTTTCCTTTCAACTACTTCTTTTACTCTCTTATTTAGATGTCTAAAGACTGCCTTTTTTCTTTCAATATCATCATTCATACCGCTAGAATAACTAGCCTTGGTTGCTAATAAATCTAGCCATGCTCTCTTCTTTGCTTCAACTTCCATCCGTACCTCCTCATCTTACCATAAAGTATTATTTTTCCTTTCATTCGTTCTCTTACTTACACCACATACTTCGGTAGCTGCATCCACCAAACCTTTCTTGACATTACACAACACAGTCTCCAAGTCTAAATCATTCATACACAATTCATACATACCACTTATATTTTCTCTCAGTCTACATTTGAACTTCTCTTTCACACCTTCATCTTGCAACCTCTCTGTTCTTATACGCTGTAACGCAGTGGTAGATACAGATGTCCGATGCCGCCAACGTCTGAATAGACATTAATTCGGCATAAGACCAAGTAATGATCCGTCCCTACGTTGGACCCACGGTAAGCCCTTGTATCTACCACTGCGCTCCTCATTCTTTCATCCACAATTATGAAATCTATCATGCTTCTATCACCGCCTCTTTCCCATGTATACATGTGAATCTTCTTGTGACGAAAGAAAGTGTTCGTCACAAAAAGATTCTTTTCCACACGTACGGTGAGGAGGCTTTCACCATTCTCATTTATAATTTCATCACCAAACGTTCCCAATATCCTTTCATAACCAAGCCTCTTCACGCCAACCCTTCCATTAAAATCTCCTAATATAACAATATTTTCATTACCCTTGCATTTCATTAGCACCATCCTTACCATCTCCCAAAACTGCTCTCGGATATAAGTGGGCTTAGACATGTCTGGGGCGTAGACCCCTAGGACAAACAATTTCTTTAAGCCCACTTTCATTCGTATCCATAGCAGTCTCGTGCTTACACATTCATACTCTTTCACACAATGACCCATTCTTTCTGAAAGGATGATACCGACTTCCTGGCATGCCCGCTCGGTCTCGTCTAGACCAGACCAGTACGCGGTATACATGCTATGTGTAGTGGCATTCTTTCCCTTCCGTTTCGTCTCATTTATACATAACATATCTATTCCTCTATCATACATCATATTGCATACTTCATCCATCTTATCATTCATTGCTCCACATACATTCAGTGTAGCCAGACGGGCTTCGGATCCACTTTCGCCCCTCCGGAACAGAGACGTGACGGGTGGCGAACCTCATCATCAGTTTTCCTCCCGGAGATTCTTCGCACTCCTGCCCCATTAAAGGGGCGCCGGGAACTCGGGGCTATTTCTTTCTTTTTTGCCTCATGGTGCGGGAGTAGGTGTATTTTTACACGCTACCACACGGCGAGGAGCCAAGTCTGTTATTTCGGCTTTGTCGCTTTAGCACCACCAGGGGACACGTGTAGGGTGGGCCTAGGATTAGGTGGTCGAAGCCTACACGAACGCGAGCGACTCATCCCTCACTACTCACTAGTAAGTACCTTATCATCTTTTAAAATCTTGTGTGGTTTCTGCTGTCTTTTTTGAGTTAACGTAAGCCCAAAACGTCTTTTATTTTCCCGGAACTTATTTTTTTGTACCGGAGTTCATCAAATATTTTACTTTCCCTATTTAACAAACGCCTCATAATCGGCCCCTGATTTGCTACTCTTAAACTGCCTATGAGCCTAGCCTTTAATTGTATGTTTCGAATAATGTCTATGTACCACTCAGGTAACTGTACTCCGAGTTTACACGTCTTTGCTTTTTTCTTGGAACGCAGTCATCCATAACCTTGTTTAAAACCTCATAAAAATAATCTAAACTACTATTTACATCTAACATATACATTGACGTCCAGTCCATAGCTGCTATTAATTAATACATTAACGAAAAGTTTGTTTTGTAAAAGTTCCGTCCAGTGTGTGTCTGCTAAATCTGCGTCTGTTAAATTAAGTGCGATAGTATCCGTAAAAATTAGTTTTATTTAATAATAGAAAGATATCAATATCTGGCAAAAAAATTGGCCGATTTCGGTTCGCCTGTACAGCAGCACAGCAAATTGGAGAATTGTCAAGCAAGGATCTCAGCTACAACGTCGAGGATTTAGAAATCCATGTAAACCAACGGCGGAGCTTGTTTAGTACGCTTCTGCAACTCATGTACGAGTATAGTGGAGATGGAGGGTCTTCTTTCTTGACGCATCAATTTCTGCTTGCCTAACTTCTCCAAAACCGCAATACAGCCTTGACTAAAGTTTCGTTGCCGCGTTACTCAAGGGTAGACGAACTGCAAATGTGCAGGAACGCCAACGTGCAATATCAGCGAGTCCGACCACGGGGCTTTGCAGCAGTCCGTTGATCTTGTGAGATGTGACGCTGTCGTACAAGCGCATGCCGCAAGCCGCTTTCTGTAGGACGTCTACAGCAAACAGGCTAAAATTTATAGTTTTAAGAAAAAGGTGCCTGGTGTGTTGCACAAATGGCACACATTGATTTTCACATGAATTTTGCCATCCATCAGCTACAGAGGACGAATTACTGCACTCATTTCACAAATTTTATGAATTATTATAGAAACAAATACAAGTTAGTTATACCAGTTACTTGACTCCAAAGTCAGTATATCCTTCATGGGGCAATGTTGCTTTAACAACAAAGTCCCACAAAATATGCAGGCCTTATCAAAAGGTTTAAAATGTTTATATGGCAAAAATTGTTTAGTAAGGTTATTATACTACTAAAGAGTATGCTGTTTCTAAATGTTTTCTTACTAATTGTATAAAATATTATTTTGTTAATTTTTTTACCCCATGTAGTGGCGGTGTAAGAATATCCACTACCCCATATCATTTATCCCTCAGACGGCCAAGGTTACGCTAGTCAACTGTCTGTTGCTTCCTATATTAGATTATGCTGATATTGTTTATCCTGATATAACTGAGGAGCTGCTTAGCAAACTCGACCGTCTGCTCAATCTGTGCATAGGCTATATTTTGGCCTGCGAAGATCATATATGTCACAATTTCGCTCAGAGTGGCTCGACATCTGTTTCCTTGGAACACACACCTTCTAACCACTTTGTATGGTATTCTTCACAACCCTTGTTCCCCAGCTTATCTGAAAGAGCATTTTTCATACTTAAGCTTATCCCGTTCGATGACCAACAAAACTCTAACCATCCCGATGCATAAATCTACATACTACTCGGATTCCTTTACGGTATCATCAATTACACTTTGAAATAACCTTCCACGAGATTTAAAAGACGCTCCCTCAATAAATACACTTAAACGTAAGGTTGAGCCACATTATTTAAAATTACTTGATTAATGTTTTTAGTTTATTTAATTTTAATTTTTTTTTAATTTAATTAAACAGTGCACATGCTGGCTTACAGTATGCCCAAAACGCCAGTATGCTAATTTACAAATTACAGTTTTAAATAATAAATAATAATACAAGATACATGTCAAAAAGGTCAAATAAATTAAAAAATACATGTCCAATAGATCAAATAAAATAAAATAAAAAAAAATTAAATAAAAAAAAACATGCCAAATATGTAGATTACATGTCAAATAGATTACATGCAAATAGATTAACCAAAATGTCATTGTCAAATTAACTATCTATGATTAAATTAATATATTACAATATGTCAAAATTGGATGTCAAAAATAGAAGGGCTTTGTTACATAGTTGCCCAAAGCTATCAGCAAATAAGTCAGTCTCGTAATCATGTGCGAGCATATCTCCAATAAGCCGTATAGCGCGAGTAGTGGGCGCGTGAGCGCCGCACCTGGTGCGTGCCGGCGGCCACCACAGACGCGGCAGCCGCCGCGGTGCCACCGTCCTCCATCACAGCCCAGCCGCTTCAGAGCCAATAACCCTCTACTTAATATCGTCGGGCTATCTTCTATTATGGATGATTGCTAGGTAGTATGTTACCAACTGCATAATCCGCCTAAGTTTAAGAGTGTCCAAACCCCATACCAGTAACAAATAAGGACGGATATAGATAGGGATAATAACCGTATTTCTGCTTATATAGCCATCGCGCGAATTTGCGCTGTATTCTCTCTATCATCAAAATATATTTCTCCTCATAGGGATTCCATACTATGGCACCGTATTCAAGCTTACTACGAACATATGCATTGTAAAGTACCAAAGCTACCCCTAATCCGTCGAACTGTGAAGAAGTGCGAATAACAAAGCCAAGCATTTTACTGGCCTTTTTACAAACAGTAGTCACATGGTTATGAAAGTCAAGTTTAGCGTCTAATAATATTCCTAAGTCACGAATTTCACTTACCCTTTCTAAGGGCGTGTCAGATAAATTATAATCTTCATTTAGTGGACAGCGTTTACGCGTGAATGTTATTATTTTACATTTATTTTTATTAAATGGAAGACGATTTAATATACTCAATACATAACCGCATCGATGTCTTTTGTAATGCCTCGCAGTCAGACGGGTCATCTACTAGGCTTAATTTGAGATCATCCGCGAACAACAGACATTTGGAGGCAATCACGCTATTCGTTAAGTCATTAATGAATATAATAAAAAGCAATGGCCCCAACGTACTTCTCTGACTCACCCCAGATCTTGTATAATAGTCACTAGACTCAAATGCACCCACTCTAACAAACTGACGCCGATCACGCAGGTAATTTGAAAAAAACTCGACAAGTTTCGGGGCAAAGCCTATCAACGCCAATTTACGCAACAATATATCATTGTCGACCAGGTCAAATGCTTTTTTAAAATCGAAGTACGCAGCATCCACCTGCCTACCAGCATCCAACTCAGCAAATGTATAGTCAAGATGAGCTACAAGATTGGTAGTGGTAGAACGGGCAGTTCGAAAACCGTGTTGACTATCGTTCAATAAATTCTGAGTTTGCTTATTAATTTGCTGGCATAAGACAATTTCAAATAATTTTGCAAAGACTGATAAGACTGCAATCGGTCTAAAAGACGAAATGTCATTTTCACCTCTTAGGAACTGGAGTGACCCTAGAAACTTTCAAATTTCTGGATACTTAGAGTGAGTCAGTGACAAGTTAAAGAGGTACAGAAGCGGACTCTCAAAAGCGGATATGCAGTCCTTTGCTAAAAACAGGGATACCATCAGGCCATCCGAAAATCTCGGTTTAAGCCGCCTTACTGCTTCCTTCAGCTTGGTATCGTCAACAGTATTTATGGTAATACAGGTAGAGTCATATTGACTATCTGCGGCACGTACCGCATCAACATGGTCAGTACAGGTACCTCGTCTTGATACACCGAACTAAAATAATCTGCAAAAGCGTCAGCTGCGGATTGCCCAACAACTTCGACACCACCGGACAAATAAACGTTCGCGCTGCCTGTGATTCTTCCTATCTTTAACATACTCCCAGAATTTGGCTGGATCGTTAATTATATTTTGTTCTGTCAGATGTAAGTGCTGCTTATGTGCATTGTCAATCAAGTTTTTAACATGCCACCTATAGTATTTAAATAATTCCTTGTTGAACTCTTTACCTTCAGCCTTATACCGTTTCAAATGATAATATTTTTTACGTATATTACTTATAATATCAGCATTAAACCATTTTGGATATACGTACTTATTATTCGGCATGTAACGGGATTTAATTGGAACATATTGACTGATACAATTATAAAGACGGTGATAGAATAACGCAACTGCGTCGTCAACGTCTGCAATTACAAACATATCCGACCAATCTATACTTTTTAATGCCGTGTATAGGCCCAGAAAGTCTGCTTTACGCCAATTCCAGTTTGGAGCAGCTCCCGGGCGCTGAGCCGACGGTGGAGAGGACGGTGACTGGGCCAGCGCGTCGCACTGAAACCTGAGCGTCACCTCCAGCGGGGGGTGGTACTTATTAATTGGTACTAAGGGTTCTGAACTCTCGCACACTAAGACCTGCTCCGGGTTAAAATTGCTCAACACGAGATCCAACATGCCATCACATTTGTTATACACAATGTTAGGTTGCTGAAGCCCACTATAGACACAAAAGTAATTAAAATTATCCTTAACATTAGCGCTACAAGGTTCAAATTAAAATCTCCCATTATTAAGACATTCAGAGGAATATAAAATAATATTTTCAATACGTCAAGACGTTGAGATATAGATTATCACTACATTTAGGAAGCATAAACGACACAACATAAAACTTTTCAACACTTTTTCCATCAATAATGACGAAAAGCAGTTCCATATCAGGCGTATAAGCATCTACATTAGTTACTTGTTGCACTGTATAGCAGTTTTTGCAAGGAGCACTCCTCCCCGACGTCGCCTGCACGGTCTTTGCACGCACTACTAAATACTCCGAAGTAAACAATTCGCCGTCAGATACGGAACTGTTCAAAAGGTTTCAGTCAAGGCTATAACATCAAAATTGCATTGAGTCACATTATTCCTAAAGTATCCGATTTTGTACGTAGACCTCTAACGTTTTGATAACAAAATATAGGTTACGCACTTTTTCCTTCCTTTGAAAGTTCTGACACGGTTTTATACAGATGTCTTCCGCCCAGTTATTTGGTGACATAACACTGTCGGCAATCCTCGACAGGACTCCCAGCTTGAACGATGAGTAACGCTTGGTTTAGTTCTTCCACTGTGCAATCATTGTTTCCACTAATAATGGAGTGGAGATGAGCACGCACCTCCTCCACTGTGGTACCCTCTTGAACATAGTAGAGATGCAAGTACCTCCACCTCTCAGATGCACGCAGTTTCGTCACTCCCGGCGCTGCAGTTCCGCGAAGCACGCCGGGCAACGATGCGCGTCCAGATTTACGTCTCACTTGTATCCACTCTTCCGGGTCTTTTTGCTCCGCTCCATCCCGGGGCGCAAGATTTGCCTCATGGCTCACACTCACTATTGAAGTGTCGGGATCAGAGACTAAAGTTGAAACTGGCGCTAAAGAAGAGATGGGCGTTTACTTTGCGGGTGGATTAGGTTTGCCCGAAGCCTTTATTTTTCTGCTGAGGCCAGATTTCTTTGGCTTTGTCTTCCCACTATCAAGGTTTGATGGGTTTGATGGGTGCTGACCGCCGCTTGTACCTTTTTGCAATTAAAAATTTTAATTTCAAAAAAGTTCAGATCACTGTGGACAGTTGGTATCATTGCCTCATACACAAAACAGAAAATAAGGAAGTTGTGTTTGTTCCAATAAATTACCATCGCTTGGAGAGGTTTAGAAGCATATAATAAAAGACTTCCATCACTTTCATTTAAAATAGTGCTAATTATTTGTATAGTGTTATTTAAATTATAACTTGTGAATTTAGTAGAATATTTACTTCTAAAACTTTCTTTTAACAGTCGCAAATCATTTAATGAATGGGGACAGTAGGAATTTATAAAAGAAGGAAAGTTATATGAGCTTTATAATGAAAGATCATAATACTAGTGTTATATTTAGAGATTATGTAAAACATATTCTAAAATATTTAAAAAGTGTGCTACACAGCTAAGGCTTTACATTTAAGTAACAAATTAAAACTGCATCCAACAAAATTAAAATGACCTGAGAATAATAAATAGTGAAATGGCAGGTCAAACCGCGCAACTCGGATTTTCAATTGAATATTTAACAACAGTTTAACTCTGATCTGATGAAGAAGTACATGGCTTTTGAGAAACATTTTACTGATGTCTTCTTTTTGACAATAAATCATTAAATTCTTCTCCACTGTCGCTGAATCATTGCTTAAACAAAATGTAAAGGCTTGTTCAAATACTTTTAAATTCCATAGAGTATTGCCAAAAGATATCGTTAAATATTTTAAAACAATTGATGTTAAGAAAACGGCAGACTTATGGGGATTCCGTTAAAGTTATTTTATCTATAATAGATATAATAGCACCTTATCTAGCCACTATATTTAATACAAGCGTCGAATCTGGTGTGTTCCTGATTTAATGAAACATAGTAAAGTCATACCTTTATTTAAACCTGGTAGTACATTAGACCCCGCCAACTTTAGACCGATTTCTGTACTACCAACATTTAGTAAAAATTTTGAAAAAATAATTTTAGATCAGAATTTAAGTTTCTTTAATATTAATAAATTGCCATAAAAATCAATTCGGTTTTACAAGGGTCGCTCGACAACTGACGCTGGAGTTGAGCTTATTAAACATATTTTTTGGCATGGGAGAATTCGAGGATGTTTTTGTATATTTTTGACCTTTCCAAGGCCTTTGACTGTGTTCACCATGAGACATTAATCAGGAAGCTAGTACTATGCGGTGTCAAGAACACAGCGCTTAAACTTATTATTTCATATTTAAGTAATAGAATGCAGAAAGTTATTTATCAATGGTAAAGTTTTTCCGGGTCAACCTGTACTAATGGGTGTCCTCAGGGCTCGATTCTGCCCATTCCTATTTCTGGTATATATTATGACTTACCTTCCCTTGTAGGGGACAATCATGATATAGTATTATTTACTGATGATACTTCCTTGATTTTTCAATTTAAATCATTTAAATGTGACGAAGTGAATAATGCTATATCAAAATTAGTGCATTGGTTTAACATTAATAATCTACATTTAAACGGCAATAAAACAAAATCTATTAAATTTACTACACCGAATGTTAAAAACTAAACCAATGTTTTTTAAATGGGGAAGAACTTAGCCCTGTTGAATCCACTGTTTTTCTTGGTATCACTCTCGACGCAAAGCTTCAGTGGGGCCCATGCAGACTAAGCTCTGCAGCTTATGCAGTAAAAAAATATTAGAGGACTCACTCGTGTCGAGACAGCTAGATTAGTTTATTTCAGTTATTTCCATAGCATAATGTCTTATGGGATTTTGCTATGGGAAATGCGGCTGATTCAGAAACTATTTTGTTTTACAGAAGAGGGCCATTAGAGCTATTTACAACCTAAAACCGAGAGAGTCTCTTAGAGAAAAATTTATAGGAATAAATATATTAACTTTGGCCTCTTAGTATATTTACGAAAATATGATGTATGTTCACAAAACAAAGGTAGTTTTAGTAAAAAGTGATATATTTCTGTAAACACTAGGAACAAACACAAGCTAGTGATACCAGTTTCGACTCCACAGAGTCAGTAATTCATTCTGGGGCAATGTATACGCGCTATTACAACAAGGTCCCGGAAAGTGTGGCTAGTCTTCTATTACCAAGTTTAAATGTTTTGTTAGCTGAAACTGTATAAAAGGGTTATTATAGTATAAATGAATATATGATTGATAATAACCCTGGGAATGAGTGGTCGCTACCAAGCAGTTTCTAAAATAAATTTTGGTACTTAAATGGTTTGTACAACCATTAATGTAAAATTTATTTAAAAAAGTCCTGCTGGGTTTCTGCTGGTTCTTCCCAGGACAGAGGTTTTTTCGAACCAGTGGTAAAGTAAAAATGACTTTCAATAAGAATTACATGTAATCTATATTAAATAAAAATTATTCTATTCTATTCTATTCTATTCTATTCTATTATGCATAGCCTTGCGTTGATACACTATTATTTTTGTCAATTGTTGGATTCTTTCTTCTAATATGTCAATCTTACAGGTTAAATTGCTAATTTTTTCAAATACCGAGGCCTTGAATTCATTAAATTGCTCATTGAGTAGTGCGCATTTTCATGGTAAGGCGCGATTCGAAGTCGTCCTGCATTTTCTTTATTTCCTGTACTACAGGGGCCATATTTTGGGGACACGGGTCGCTCTTCATCACTAATTGCGCAGGACGTTTCGGCAGTCGTATCGTGGCTCAACTGCTGGCGCAGTGGCGTATGTGAATTATCCAGTTTCGGTATTTTGCTACGGCATTCAAAACATATCCACATCTTTTTAAATTCTGATGACATTGTTGCAAATACTTCTACATTAAAATTGGCACACTGAATATCAAAGTATTGCTTACATTTGGCGCATCTCATGAATGCGCTGTCTTCCATAATCACACCGTGGCATCCCGCGCAGTTTACTTGGCGTGACGTCATCTCGACCACTACACAGCTTGATGCACTCGACGGTCGACAGCGGCCGGCCAGCAACAGGTGACGGTGACTCACAACAGCGAGCGCGCTGCGGGTTGTCGTAGGTCAGTACGTAACGGCCAAATACAATTTTTTGAAATGTATTTGCTTATAACTTGAATATTACAACGCGAAATGAAAAACTGATTTCACCACTAGATAGCCCAGATCAAAATCTTTAAGAAAATTGCAAAATAGACATTAGTAATTTACTTTTAGCTACAATGCATTTATATATATGCGGAGCAAACTGACACAGATGTTAACTACAAAGACGCTCACGACTTCTGATAACCTAATCTAGTATAGGAAATTATAATATTTATATAATATTATAATTTTCTATACTAGATTGTATGTAATTTATTGGTATAGTATGTATTTTTATTTATATGTATATACACATTTGTATATATGTATGCATATGTGTATATAAGTGTATATATGTATAAAGTAACATATTTATATTATATTATATTTTTGAATAATATGTGAAAATAAGTTAGTTTTTCTGTTGCGGCTCACCCATAGCTCTCACCACACTACCAAAGGTTAGCTGGCAGAGAATGCCTTTTCGGCATTAAGTTCGCCTTTGTACCAAATGTTTGTTTGTTTGAGTGCAATAAAGAATTTTCTATGTATCTATATCATCTCGTGGGAGTCGTAAGAGGTGACAGAGGGAAACAAATAAGGAGATGGATAGCAGCGTCTTCCTAAAAACGACAAAAAATAAAAAATTCTGCGGTTGCCAACCCGCTTGCCAAGCGTGGCAACTATGGCAAATATCTCCCCTATGAGGCGATCTATGAGGGAGGCCTATGTTCAGCAGTGGACTTTAATAGACTGTAATGGTAACCGTATTTTTTTTAAATAAGTCCCGCTGGGTTTCTTGTTGGTTGTTCACTGGACTGAGGTTTTTTCCGAACACGTTTTTTCCAGCGGTAAATCTTAAATGTCTTTCAATAAATCTTCTATTATATTCTTTTCTATTCTATTCTACTGAATACACGCTTTTATTAGTGAACGAAAGACAGTCAAAGATACTGCAAGTACTTTTCGTAGATTACGATTACGTCGTTCACCGAGTGTCGTTCGTCACTATTTTGAAATGTGCAAGATAGAAAGTTCTCTGCCGTCATTATATATATACTTGCTTTTTGCCCCATGGTGTTCCCCGCACCCAAGGTTAACGTCCAGGCAATCATGAGAAGTAGTGGGCGATACAAATCATACATAGATACATTGTCTATATATCAGTACAATATCCAATATCTATATTTTTAGGAGAAAAAAACAAAAACAATAATAAAAAACAAAATATATCGAGCGACAGTCTATGTATTAAATATCGTTCCAGTACAGCGTCACTTTACAGAACATCTAACATCGTACTCGAAGAAATAATAAGAACGCAAAATATCTATGATACGATACACACGAAATTGAACGAACCATAAGCGCGAATGAGTACGAGATAGATTATTAAATTTGAGTAAAACAGATATTTCTCCAACACTTCGTTGTAGGGTATACTCATTTCGGAATATCATTCATATTAACCAATACTATGATATTCTGAAATAATTCTAAATAGTGAAAACCGCTCTAAAAATCTTTTCCTTCATACTCCATTACATTCATCTTGCTTCATAAATAAATCTTTTTTGTTACAGCTGTACTGTTGTAGAACTCCTTGCCTCTACAAAATATGCCACGCTTAATCCTTTTTTCCTTCTAAAATCTACTCAAAGCTTATTACTTCGAACTCTAATATTTTCCGCATACTTACCGGTTTTTCTTGTAGCTATCCTACTTTCCTCTACTATCAAGCAAACTTGTGCTTTTATTTTTATTTATTTAACATATGTAATTGCATAAGTGAAAGTGAAAGTGAACGCAAGTAAGACGAAAGTGATGGTTTTTGAAAGAGAAGAAAGTAAAACGATATGTGAAATAAGAATAGAAAGGGAGTTAGTTGTGCAAGTGGATGATTTTGTATATTTAGGATGTGTTTTTAGCAGGGATGGTAGATATGATAAGAATAGAATATGAGAATGAAATAAAGTAAATAGGGTTTTACTCTATTGTGGGAGTCAGAATGTCAAAAAGGCACGTATGGCAATTCACAATGCTGTGCTACTCTAATGTATAGAAAGTTGGTGTGGCAGAAGAAGTACGAGTAGAATAAATGCAGTAGAAATGCGGTCATTAGGAATATAGGCTGAATCTGAATGACAGGGTGAGAAATTGTGTGATAGAGAAAGTGTGATTTGCAAGATGATTGTGACCAGGATTAAGAGAGGAATGTTTCTGGTTTGGCCATATGGAAAAATTAACGAGGAAAGAATGACAAAGCAAGTTTATGTTGCAGAAGTGAACGGTAGAGAAGGGACGCCCTAGACGAAAGTTTATCGATCAAATTAGGATATATTAAAATGGCCAAATTATCCTTATCTGACGAGCTTGTATGCGTGCCAAATGGAAGTCCGTAGTCTCTTCCTACACCTCTGGGTGACAGGCGTGAGTGTTTATATATGTTTATGTTGAATTGTATAATTTATGTGCACGTTCCTCCTAGCCATTCATTGTGAACAATTCTGTACGTAATAACAACCTTATTAAATCAAAATTCCGGAAGAAATGCCTTCCAGAAAAATAAGACCACCTATTGTAGCTTCTTTATTTATTTCATTTTGTTTTTGTTTCAGTGTATATCGATTCATTAATTGATTGATTGAAACCTGCATCAATATATATATTTTTATAAAAGTTACAATTTTATAACCCGAGTATCCAACAATCCTTAAACATGGGTTACATATTTTCTAATCGAAAGCTTTGAAAATATAATGCCTTTAAAATAGTATTATCAAGGATATATAAATTTCCAACAATCTTTTATCTTTGATTGTACCCTACAGGTAGAATTGTCATAAATACTGGAAACATATGTTTTATTTGTACACTGTCTGCCCCCGTAAGGTGTTATTTTGAAAAATCGTAAAATACGTACTCATTTGTTATATTTACAGAATACTTTCAGTAGGTTTTGAGTCTATCGCCCCGTAAAAACAACCATACAAACTGTAACAGCTTATTTTACCCTTTTAGGGGTAGAATTTTCGAAAATCCTTTCTTAGTGGATGCCTACGTAATAGAAGAAACCCATTGACCCAATTTCACACTTCTACGTCCATCAGCTCGAGCTGCGTTTCTTAATACAATATTTTTGATACAAACTTCGCACCCTAGTTCTGAAAACTTTAATAGTATATTTTTGATTTTGAAAAGTATTTGCACCAGTTTTCAAGTTAAAAAAAAACCATTATATTCTCTCCATACAAATTTGATAACCCTCTGAAAGGGGTTGTTTTGAAAAGCCGCCAAATATATTCCAATTAATAGGTCTTTGAAACTTACCTATGAAATTGCCGTTCAGCAGTAGTATTTCAAATCAAAATAATTTTTGTTTGGCTAAGAATTCTAATTTCAAATTAATTTTATTTTAAAAACATGGAATGATTTTTTTAAATTAGTAATTTATTTATATTGATTAGCGTCGTTTTCATCGCATTTGAATCTTTTTTGTCATCATGGATATGTTAAAAATTCGAGTAATTATGGAAAATGAGTATCGTTGTGGCGGCAACGCGGTACAAGCGGCACGCAACTTCGTGATTATTTTGATTCATATAAATAAAAATAAAGAAAAAAATTGCGTTAACTAATTTCATAAAATTACCTAATATTTAATTTTACAGAGTACGTTCAGTAAGTTTCAAGTCAATATCCTCGTAAACTAAAAAGGTTCATACAACCTGTAACATCCTATTTCTTTCTCTTAGGGGTTGAATTTTCAAAAATCCTTTTCTATTGGATACCAACGTCATAAAAATCTGCTACTGTTCAAATTTCAGATTTCTACGTCTAGCGGATTGGGCTGTACCTTGATAGATTAGTCAGTTACTCAGAACATCCATATATATATATATATATATATATGGATGTTCTGATATATATATATATATATATATATATATATACATATATTTACACGTAAGGAAGTCTGCATGTCTGAGGAATAAAAACATTTTGAAGACATGTCAAATCTGCTATCACACACAGGAGAAGTGTTGTGGCTTATTTGCTCCATAGTCCTCTCAAAATGGGAGGGATCTGTGCCCAGCTGTGAGAAGTGTGTAATAAATATGCATTACTTATTTCTTTACATGCGTCGTATTATAAAACAGATGTATACGTGATATATACGAGATAGAGCCACACTGCTGTATTATCGAATTATCGTTGTAGCACGAATGGGTCTACTCGACCCGGGAAGGGCCACGTTTTCACAGAATACCAACGTGAAATAGCAGCTTAATGCTGCTGTGTTTCGTACGGTGAGTGTAGAGAACCAAAGATCCTGTTTACTGAAAACAAGGCATTCCATCTTAGTCCTCAGGGGTGACAATTTCATTTTTAATCAATTGGAATTTGATTCTTAATCGAGGATAAATGCAGACGTCTATGGGCTACAGCATGCAACTTACCATCAGGTGGACTGTGTGTTCGTACTGTGTGACTGTGTAACGGTGACACCGTTGTTGTATAAAAACAAATTAAGCTTCATAAAACATACTCAATCATGCTTATAAATCTTAATCTTCATAATATGCTTTTAGATAACGCAGTACTGAAGCTACATTTGCTCTAACCCTTATAGCATGGTTGACATTTACAACTGTATAGATTGAATCAAAGTAATCTACATGATAGAACGTTGAAAGCGTCCGCAGCTCATATTATTGAAGTGCGACGGCCTTTGATAAGCCTGTTTCAAAGGAGTCGGAACTGCTTTAGTCGGATCTTGCTTTGATCCTAAATTGATATACTCTGTAACATTACATGTTGGAGTTGGATTTTTTCTGAATGAGGGCTAATTACATAATGTCAGTTAATTAACTTTAAATAATTAATGATTAAACGAACCCACCCTAAGTGAAGTTCTATCATAATTATACGAGGTGCTACGTCCGAAGAGATTTATTTATGGGCAGGAGGTGCTCTTCAAACTAGGTAAAACACATCATTTTATTTCATTAAGCGGATATAGGCAAAGTAGCCACATAGGTAGAACAACAATGCCGTTGGCTTTGTCTGATATATTTTTTCTAATCGTTATCAGTATGGAAGAAATTCTAGCGCCATTTGTCCCTTTTATATGAGATAGATTTATTTTTATGCACGATAATGCACACCCCCATACTGCGGCCGTAGTTACTGAATACCTTCAAGACGTCTAGCAAATGTCAACTTACTCCATAATTAAACAGGAAAGAACAGACAGTCGAAACATCAAATTTTAATAAAAATAACCATGTATCAAAATTTAAACAACGTTATTACCAAAAACTTGCAATTTATGAGAATAGAGATACATCATTTAAGAAATCTTTTTGTATAAACTACTAGTTTATACCTACTTGTCCTTTATGCAAACAAAATCACGCATTGTTTCAATGCAAAAAATTCGAAGTCATGATACCTGAAACGAAATTACATACCATTTCGAAACTACAAATATGCGAAAACTGTTTATACGTGCATAAAAATAATTGTAAATCTGAAAAACGGTGCAAAGAGTGCAACAAGAAACATAACACCTTATTGCACGACGTTTATATTACAAAGGCGGCTAATAATGCAAGTTCGGCGAACATGAAAGTCGCAAGGCATGAAACCACATGTACAATCGAACCACGTGGCTAGAAATGATGACGAAATATTGCTTGCCACTATTAAGATGCAAGTAAGGGCAGCAGATGGATCTTACGTCACACTGCGCGCACTTCTGGACCAGGGATCACAAACGTCCCTTATATCCGAAAATGCAGCGCAAAGGTTAGGGATAAAACGTCAAAACTTCAATGCATCCGTCACCGGTATCGGTATAACGCCAAACAAAAGCCGAGGAAAAGTACTAGTGCGCTGTAGATGATTATCAACCGATTATGCATTCTCAACAGAAGCTTTAATAATGTCTAAAGTTATTAACTGCATGCCTGTGACCTCATTCAAGAACAAAAATTGGCCACGCATACAACACATTTTTTATAGGATAGGGTGACAAACGAGCACACAGTCCACCTGATGGTAAGTGGTTGCTGTGACCCATAGACATCTACATTTATCCTCAATAAAGAATCAAAATGCAGATGCGTCGTCACCCGTGAGGACTAAGATGGAATGCCTGTTTTCCAGTAAAATGGGTCTCCGGTTCTCTACACTCACCATACAAAACACAGCAGCGTTAAGCTGCTATTTTAAGCTGGTATTCTGTGAGAGCGTGGTCCTTCCCCTGTCAAGCCGACCCATTCGTGCTACAACTATACCTAAAGTATAGCTGCATATATAGCTGCAGCATGGCTCTACCACGTAAGAATTATAAGTTTAAACCCATTTCTTAACAAAAATGGCGTTCTGAGAATGACGGGAAGATTGCAACATTCTACATTACCTACAACCAGCAAACAGCCGATTGTACTTCATTATCATTCACGGTTGACGGATCTGCTTATACTGGACGCCCATCACACTACATGGTGGAGTTAACCTGACCTTGGCACACATAAGAAACAAATACTGGATTATTAGTAGACAGCGAGCAGTGAAGAAGATACCCCTCGAGTGATACCATCTCGCCCCTTTACACATACGGGGGTGGACTTTACAGGATATGTTGAAGTGAAATCAAATAAGGGTAGAGGCATTAAGACCACAAAAGACTGTTACTGTCGGACCTCATTGCATCAGCGTTTTTAGCTGCATTTAAACGTATGTGCGTTCCGCGCGGCATGCCATTACATGTATACAGTGACAACGGTACGAACTTCGTGGGTGCGTCACGTGTACTTCAAAGGGAATATAAGCAAGCACTCCAAACAATCAACACCGATTTCCTCGAGAACGTTATCTAGTTGGGAATTACTTGGCATTTTAACGTGGCTGCGTGGAGCACTGCGGGCGTCATATGGGAAGCCGCTGTTAAAAGTCTAAAGCACCATCTGAAGAGCGTAGTTGGCCATCAGAAGCTTACCTTCGAAGAGTATTCAACGCTGTTTGCGCAAATAGAGGCCTGCCTCAACTCAAGGCCTCAATGTTCTTTAACGGAAAACCCAGAAGACATAAATTAACTTTCACCTGGCCACTTCCTTATCGGTGGTCCTATTCTATCTGAACCATTATCTGATAACAATATTGACAACGTTAAAACAAGGTGGCAACTAACTGAGCAGATGTACAAAGAATTTTGGAAGCAGTGGCCTGCAGAATATTTGCATACGTTACAGACGCGAAGCAAGTGGCGCATACCTCAGAAAAATATAGAACTTGCACCACGTTCCAGACCAAGAGGTTTGATTAATGGTGTGGGAAGATTGTACAATTACTTATTTGGAATTTCGGACGACCAATTCGCTGAAAAATACTCTAAAGACATAAAATTAATACATCGAAACGAAAAATAGTTAATTCTATGGTGCTGTCGAAATTTGACTACATGGATGTTGTTTACGGTCCTCTTTTACTCGTTCGAACAGAAAACATTATTCAGAGGGTTCAAAACGCATGTGCTCGGTTTGTCTTTAGTATACCTCCCCGTACTCATGTCACACCTTTTCTTAATAATGCTAATATGATAAAAATAAAAGGTAGACGCAATCTGCATATGGCTTTTTTATTATTTAACTTATTAAAATATCGTACTCCACCCTATCTTGCAAATAAACTTGCCCACTCCTGTGACACGCAGAAATATCAAACAAGCCGGTCTAAGTGATCTTTAAAAGTTCCAAGCTGTCGTATTCAGTTATTTTGAGGTAGCTTTAGATACGCAGCCGCAAAATGCTGGAACGGTTTACCACCACCACTGCGTAGTTTGACGTCATTATTGGTTTTTAGTAAAAAATACAAAATTCATGTTCTCAATTTATAAAAACGTATTTAAATATTATTTACAGCTGCCACCAAACAGACATAATGTACTGATAATTAGCAAACGTCACATGTAGGTTCTAGTAAATTTTAGTAGTATTTAATAGTAGTAGTAGTAGTGGTAGTAGATTTTATAATTATTATATTGTTGGTAATAAATAATTTGCTATTATTATAAAATCAACAATATCTGCATCTCATTTTTTCTTTTTTACTTACTATATGTATGTGTGGTAGGTGCAACAAGTGTAGCGTTGTAATAATTGTACTGGTTGTTGCATATTCGTCCGTACGTTACTCGCTAGAGGGCGCACTGAAAACCAGCCTCGTGGATAATACCCCGAAATAATTCTGAGTGTAAACCTTTTATACCAAACCCGCACACAAAATAAAGCTTTCATTGTATTGATTCCATTTTATTTAGGTTTTAGTTTTCTTTGGTCTGTAGTTATAAGTTTTTTAGTGTATAATATCTTTTGTAAAATGTGTGATGGTGTTTGTTGTAATAAATATTTTTTCTTTCTTTCTTTCTTTCAAATCTATCTGCAAAAGTTACTTAAACATCAAACTACAATAATAGAAGCGGAAAATATTATAATACAGCAAAATGAAAACATAATGAATAATCAATTCACGAGAATCGAAGAACAAATAAGGAATTTTTCGAGCGAAGTTCAACAAGTAAAACCACGGTATGCTCGACGTACACTTGCTTCCTCCGGCACAATTGCAAGAACAGTTAAACGTCATATCAAGACATGTTAAAGGAGAGTTTTTAGTCCCGGTCAACGTTCAAAATATTAAGGAGTTATTCAAAATGCTACAAGTATATGCTTGAAGTCAAAGTGCCACTACTGAGTACTGACACTTATGAACTTAATAACCGCAAAGAAGAAATATACCGCAAAGAAGAAATTTGAACTCTATCTACGTCACACCTTCTACCGACTACATAGCTTTCAATTTACGAAAAGATACATTTATGTCGGTGACGGAGAATGATTTACATCTCTGCATCAGATACAACGACGTCAACCTACTATGCCCCAAAACTAGTCCATTATATGAACTTAAAGTGAGTCAGTCTATATGTGACGTAAAAATAATCACGGATGACAGCAATCAAACATATTATCGTAGAGAAACAAAGGAGTGCCCCGACAGATGGATTAAATTACACTCTCGTGATACCTGGCTGTACACATGCTACGAAGAATGCAAGATCCGCATATTATGCCCGTCTGGGCATAGTCTGCGCGGCATCGGCCTTACCAGTATAGGTCAAGATTGCACTCTTAAAAGAATGAGTACAGGAGTGAAATATATACAGAAAGTTTTGAGATCGGGAGTATGGCTGAAGAGTCCATATTGAAGTCTGTCATCAATACATCGACTAACCAGCTGCCATTCGTTGATGAAAATCACAATAATACATTTTGGAAAATCAAGGGGCAAATACAAGACTTTCTGAATCAATCAGATGAAGGGATATCGAATGAATATATACACCACTATGTAATGATATATATCCTGTACTTCATAGTAGCCGCAGCAATAGTAACGGCAGTTATCTACATGTATAGAAGAAAACGATATTATATCCCCACGGCGAGGCCAGCTGACACGACTCCGGCGATCCTCGCGCCCGGCAGCCCGCCGCCGCCGCCGCCGACCGAGCGCCGCGTACTCAGCGGTCCGCGCACACAGCATAACACGATTATTAAGTTCGAATGTAAACTAGACGAATAATATTTTTCTTATTTTTATATACTTTACAGATTTTATTATCTTTCTTTTGTTTAATACTTGGCAATATGTACGAGTAAACCCGTACATTTTTATATGTAGCGTAATTGGAGAGCGTGCTCGTGTATGACGTCATTTTAGTGCATTATACACATGTTTTCTTTTATAATCAATTCAGTACCAGCAATTATTAGCAAGGCGTTACACTTAACAGTGTTTTATTTTGCATCCTACAATCTCAGTATTAGAGTGGTACTCCTCAACAGCATTTAATCTTGCATTGCACTGCATTACATACTTGCATATTTACGCATACACATATTAAGCTATTATTTTATTAAAATATGTAACATAAATTGGTGAAAATAATCGTTTATGCACAGCATTTTCATAAAAATTTCACTTGGTTTGAATTTTTAATTTCTTATGTACACAACCTAAATCAAAATATCTTTCCCAGTAACTATTTCCCGTGGGGTTTGTCAAATTTATTGTATTTTTTAGTTTCGTAAAATTGTTATCCATTTTAGATATTTTATGCTTTGAAATTGACGCTAAAAGGGATATTAAGAAAACCTCTCCTTAGTTTTCTTGATAGTATCCGCAAACGCTGTATTAATATAAAAAAAAATCTCATAAATATTTAGACCATAAAATTAGACCTTAAAAGTTATGAGTAATTAACTTTTGTATAAGATAAGCAGTTGATGGATATTAACAGGTTTGAAAAGTACTGTTTTGAGCTAATCAGCGCTTGGAACGTGAATACGTCCTTAAGAATGGGGAAATGCCATCTAAAAACGGTTCTACATTCTACAGGCTGTTCATGGGAAACAGCAATACCAGAGCTATTATATCATCTGTGCGCTCACCAAACCTAGTGGCAGGCTTGAGTGTGAACAATTATTTTAAATGTACATATTCACTGGAGTGTTTTGGAAAGGTCTATTCAGATGTCGAAATTTTTCAGCAGTAGCGTAGTAAAATGGGGAAACAGGGGGAGCCATGGCCACGGGAGGCAGATTTCAGATCGCAGATACAATTATACAAAGACTACAGAAGACTTACCGACTATTTTTATAATACTTGGAAAGAAATGTCCCCCACATATTTGTCTATAGCGGCCTCGCTACCCACATGATATGAAATATGCTTATTTCTTCGACGTAATAAAATACAT
The DNA here is from genome assembly GCA_029286625.1 of Parnassius orleans. NCBI lineage: Eukaryota > Metazoa > Arthropoda > Insecta > Lepidoptera > Papilionidae > Parnassius > Parnassius orleans. The sequence goes on from JAGSMP010000772.1 coordinate 218,379, forward strand.
TTCAGATGCCATCTTTTTATAGGTGTGTGTATAACAGTAAGCTACGCCGCGCATTTCCGCTAACGCACTTCACTGCGCCGGTGTTCTAACTCACTTCAAAATGTGTTGGCACAGCAGGACCGGGAAATTTGAAAGTTGTAAAGATGTTGATGCTACAATTCATATTTGGACTACGTAAATTATACGTAAAACATTTCAGAACTTCGTAAATGTTTCAAGTGGCTGCCGATGATGCATACTGTTCAATCCTTCCACTCCACGTTACCTGAAAGAGCGCCTTGAATTCATCTCCTCCTCTCACGATCGTCGTCTACGTTCCACTAATTATTTATTGATGAATGTGCTGCAATACTAACTTTGTATTGCAGCACATTCATCCTCCTTCTTCAATAAACCATCCTCTGTTACAGCTGTACGCTTGTGGAACTCCTTGCCTTTATATATTCGACGCTAGGTCCCTCTTTCCTTCAGAAATCTACTCAAAGCTTATTTGTAATATTTCCTATCATAATTCTCGTCCTAATTGTATTTATCCTACCCACACACTGACCTCTGTACTATACAAGTACGCTGGACTGGCTATACCATACAAAATGCTTATGCCGATTTGAAGCGCCCTCATTGTCCGTACCGGGAACTAAAATTGACTTAATATGCCAGTCTGTTGTGTTATTTAAATCGCATCTCTGTATTTTGAACTTTTAAACTAAAAAATGAAAATATTTTATGTGGTTTGATTATGTTTGATTTTAGTTATATAATAAGAATTATTTTGGTACGAATTTCCATTTACGTCCGTCGAGTTGGGTGTTGATATTCGGAGACGCGTACTTTTTGAGAAAAAAAAATATTGAAAATCAATTATTTTTGCAATATTTATGTCAATCCCTACCACAGATTATATCGAATTCTCGAATTATATTTAAATTACAGAATTATCTTCATTACGAATTTCCGTTCGTCCAATTGAGTCTTTTTATTTTTAATTCTGAGGAAATTTTTCTCATTTTATGGATTAATATTAAGTGTAAAAACCAGAGAGACCCCTTGAAAGGGAAGGGTGTTCCCCCACTACGGAAGGGAGGAACCCCCTTCATCAGAAAAAAATAGGGGGACTGATTCAGAGGGATTTCTGTATCTATTTTGAGACTGCAACGTTCTGGCGCGTGGGAAGAGCGGCCCTACGCCTTGCGTAACAAATCGCAGGCATCCATCCTCGCCTCCGCAGCCTCGGCTTGTTGGTCGCCTATGGCGACCAGCGTCAGCCTCTCCGGCTCGTCTGATGCTTACGATTTGTTACAGCAGGCAGAGGCTGCTCTCCCTATGCGCCTCCGGCTCTATAAACACAATCTAGGGGTAGGAGAGACTCGTACCAGGTGGAGTCGGGGTCACTCAATTCGGTTCTTTGACATAAGTTGAACCTAACCTATTTTATTTGTTATTTGCCCTAATAGGTACTGTTAAATTAAAACAAATCAAATATAATTAATAATTTATTATTAATAATAATGTATTGCTTTAATTAATTCTTCGAAAACATTTTTATGCGCCAAGTATATTCAATGAGCCAGTCTGTAAAATTTGCTTTATAACCATCCCTACCGAACATCACTTTGACGACAGTGACAATACAAAATAGCGTCAGCTTTACGTTTCGTTCCACAAGCCGGTAAAAGACGGTAAACACTACACATTTTAATTTTAATAGCTCGTAATGAAAATAATTCTGTAATTTAAATATAATTCGAGAATTCGATATTATTTGTGGTAGGGATTGACATAAATATTGCAAAAATAATTGGTTATTAATAATTTTTTTCTCAAAAAGTACGCGTCTCCAAATGTTGAAACTTTGCGTGTGTGCTTATAATAATGTAACCTTTCTGTTAAAAAAATATCAACCCCCAATTCGACGGACGTCAACGGAAAGCTGAGCCATTATTTTTAGTAATAATGAGTGTGCTTAATATGTAAAACTCGTTACCAAAAGGAAAGTGGGATAACATTCCACAATTAAGTGAATTTACAGCTAATATTGAACAAATTAAAACTATTTGATAATAAAGGTACTTAAAAATTTGTTACTAATTTTAATATCGTAATTACCAAGTTATAACCCAACTAATTGAAAAAGCAACGGAATATGGGAAGACGTTATATATGTGTTTTATAGACTACACAAAAGCATTCGATTCTTTACACTTCGAAGCTATATGGACATCACTTACACAACAAGGCGTCGATCAGAAATATATTAACTTAATCAAGAGTATATATACAAAATGTCTCGCCAAAGTGCGCCTAGAACGTGAAGGTATAGAATTCCCCATACAAAAAGGAGTAAGGCAGGGAGACCCGTTCTCCCCGAAGTTGTTTTCAGCGGTGCTCGAATCTATTTTCAGACGTCTAAATTGGAAAAAGAAGGGAATACGGGTAGATGGAGAACTATTGAACCACTTGCGCTTCGTGGTCACGCCACGTGGTCTTTGCAGAAAGCGCTACCGAATTGGAGAGTATGGTGTTCGAACTAGCATGGAAAGTAAAAAGGTGGGACTGTCAATGAACACGATGAAAACCAAGATTTTAACCAACGGAGTACCTCAGGACATTATAGCAAATGAAAAAATTTAATATGTAAAAGAATATGTATATTTAGGACGGTTGTCATTCGTAAACAATACAGAAAAGAAATAGAAAGAAGGATACGTCTACCCTGGAAGAAATATTGGGATTGAGAGAAATAATGAAAATAAGGATATCAATATAAATATAAAGGAAAACTCTACGAAGTAGGATATTGCCATACCTGACATATGGTGCAGACATGGTTACTGGAGAAAAAGACGAAGAAAGAATTGCTATCTGTCAACGCAAAATGGAAAGAAGCATGCTTGATCTAAAACTATCAGATAAGGTTAACAACGTCAACATCAGGAAAATAAAAATAATAGATGAAAGAAAATAACAATACTACTGTGGCACTGTTCAGGACACATCTGTAGGATGAATAATAACAGATGGACCAAACGTCTAACAGAATGGATACCAAGAGACAGGAAAAGAAAAGGAGACCAAGTAAAAGGTGGAGAGACATTTTAATCAAAGATGTGGACCCTATGGATGCGAGTGGCTCGGGAAAGAGATATGGAAAGGTTTAGAGGCCTACGCCGCAGAGGCGACTACTACTAATAATATTAATTAAGTCATATATATACATACATAAATATACATATAACAAAACTACATATCGCTGCTTTGCACGAATAACCGCACAATCTAAAACACACATTTTACAGGGTAGCTATTTGAAAATTAAACAAAATATTTACTGTCATAACTTTTCATGTTTTTAATCATTAGAAGAGTAGAATATATAAATCGAAAGTATATTAATCAAGGATTGATTATAATCTAAAAATTCAGGTTTTGAGCTGCGAATACCTTAATTAATAATTAAAAACTATGACTTATTCACTTGTTACAAAATGAGTTTTGGTATATTATCATGAATAGGAACATAAATCAAAATAATACAATGAATAGTTCTCATTTTAGTTTTACAATGGCATAACTGGTAGTATGATCTGAAAGATATTAAAAAATCTGTAATAATGACACAATTACGATAAAGATAATATTAATGAAAAGTGTGTTCAAACACAAATCAATTTATTTGTTTTATGCTGAAGCCTTCGGAACGATTTTTCTGTAGAGTAACACATTTCTGTTTATCATATTTAGAGATTAAACAAACCTGTAGATAAGTATTTTTATTATTATTTATTTATTATTATTATAGTCCACATTTTATAACAATTTGCAGTATGTCTATTACTGTCATCAAGCTACCAGTACGCAGATTAAAATGATCACGTTATTAAAATATTAGAATCACAAACATAAAAGAAATCGAACCAACAATACCTATCTATTATTATTTAAAAGTAATTAGGAAAAATAACATTATGAACCATGAACATAAATAAAATTTAACAAAGTTTTGCTTTTTAAAAATATTTAGGAACATTATGAACCATAAACATAAAAAAATCAACAAACTAAAATAATTAGGAACATGATGAACCATGCTTAAACATAAAAATTACAAACTTGTGCTTATTTTAAAATAATTCGGTTAATTAAAACAATACACAAAAAATGTATCAAACACTGGACAACTACCGAATAATCAGTCTTCTTCAGGTACACTTAATAATAAAATTAGAGATTCAAAAACGGTTTATAAAATCTTGGTACAATATTTTTCCTAATAAGGTCTAGCAAACCCTTCTTCTTCTTCTCACATATTGGGATTTTTTCTGTGTATGCCTTTTAACAGTGATATTATTGGCAGTGTTTCTTGTCTTACCAATTTTATCTATCATGACTGTTTTAAACTCTGTGTCCTCGTACGATGTTTTATAGGAAAACAGTAATTAGAGTCATTAGATTCCACCTTAAAATTTTGACGTCTCCTAGCTTTAACGTTTTTTGTCCATATTCTTAAAAGTTTTTGCCTATCGATGAAGCCAACGCTTTTATATCAAAAATCGTGTATTAATTCATTTACTTGATAAGCTTTACCAGATTTTTAGCATTTCTTATAATGCACATACTGGTCAGGTGTATATATGGGTCCAGACTTTAGAGCTTTACCTACTCCTCTTTCAATAAGGAGTGAACATTATCACCCTCATTTTGAGTGTGCCTTTATTAAGTATTTGTGGTTATTGAATTAATAAAATCGAGATGGTAAACTGCATATACATAAAGAGCTATTATGTCACAGCAATTGTCGGAATAAAAAACTATATCTAATTTTGAGTCTAGTTCTTCAGCTTTAAACTTTAAATTCTGTATGTATTTAAGCAAACAAGATCCTATTTCTATAGCACCGCGTTTAGCTTGACCTTCATACCAGACATAACATGCAGTGTCTTTAGATTTGATATCGCATATTGTGAAATTATACGTATTTAATTTTGATACGTAATAAAAGTTTGATGCATCTCCTCTAGGACAAGGCATTGCAGCCTGAAGATCATAAACTGCTACAATACAATTATCAGGAGTAAATTTTTTGTCATCTTCTTTATTTTGCCTTGACAAATCCTTCTCTTTTAAATGCCTATCAAACTTTTCTTTCAGTTCTACCTTATCGTTTTCTGTGGCATTACTGTATGATGTACAACTCACACTGATCTTTTTTGGTTGGAAAAAGCTAATGTTGAACTCGTTGTTGAAGATCCTGTAATACATAAGGTAATTGGCGCTTGTAGACTTTTGACTGACAGTCGAGTTCGTAATCCCTATGTAAGTCTGCTACAGTTTTCCCACCATCAATATAAAGCCTTTTTGTGTCTGCACGACAGTAGTGACTTTCAATTTTGGAATTGAGTTGATGTGTTGAATTACACTTTCTTTAATAGCCGGATCTAAATGGAAATGTTGACTGTGTTTCCACGATTATCCAAATCTAACATGCCACATGAATTCTGCTTTTGAATAACAGTTCGGATAAAGGCTCAGTTATATCTAGTAGCTTAAAAATACTTTACACACTCGAATCTCCTGTTGCCTTTGTAGATCTCCCATGCCCCAAAAGCTTTCAAAATTTCTTTGCGCTGTGATTCTGTAATGTTTTGTGTACATTTTGTTTGCATTTATCAGTACACGGTGTTTTGAGACTTTGCAGGCACAACGGTTTTTCCTTTTAGAATTGGATATATAGGACTTACCAGAGTTTCTTAGGATTTTGCCTTGTTACGCAACCAGTTATTGGGTGTAGATTTTTCTGTCCTTTATTTGAGCTGATATTATCGTCACAACCAAGATGTGTAGAATTGGTATCAGCAGTAAGTTCTAAAGAAGCTGGAGGTGTAGAACATGAAGTTGAAGCTACTGGCTCAATCGAATCATTGCGAGAAATATCTTCGATGCAGGTAGCTCTTGTAGAAAATATGTTATTGTCTACCCTAGACTGAACCACTGCTGTTAAACGTTCATTATTCAATTCATCGTCTGATGAACTCTCGGAATCTGAGGAACTAGATCCATCGCTTGAGCTGGATGAACCAGATCCATCGCTTGAGCTGCTACTAGATTCTGTTTGCATGGGGGCTATCGGCATAGGTATAGGTGAACTTGTTTGGTTTATGGTGGAAACATCGTTACTGAAATTGTCATATTGTTTTTCATTTAAATCTACTCCACTCAACAAATTTTTAAAAACTTCTCGGTTTTTTCTTTTCAAAAGAGACCTCTTTGTAGAGCAGGGTGTATCGATATCTACATAGTCAGGATCTTTCACACTATCATCTGAGCAAAAGTCTTCACTAACATTAGATAAATCTTTATTTTCAATATTATCGTTAGGCTTGGGAGATAAAATGAACTGTTCCTGTATTTCATTCTGTATAACAGATTTACTATCTTGTTTGAGATTCCGGATTATTTGAGGGTACGGGATTTGGCACTGTAAATAATAAGAACATTTCATAAAATAACGAACCACGCCATACTATGCCACATGTCATGCCAGAACAACATCACAATACAACACACCACACTACACCACTCCATACCAACCATGCCATGCCACACCACACCGTTCAATCCTGTCATACTACAACACAACACAACATAGCATCATGCCTGTAATACCTGAAGCCGGCTATGTCTTTTCTGCTGTTCATCGGCATAATTTCTAACCGAGTTGCTAAATTAAGAATGTTCTAAATAAGAAATGACGATTACCCGTTTGCTGCTTGAACCAGGATTCGAACCCGGGACATCGCGGTTAAACAAGCCACGCAAGAGGCAGCAAAAAAATACCAAAACACGTTATAATTACATTATATCGTTAAAAGTAACTGAACTTGCTTTCGGTTCTAAATTGTTTAGCTTTATTTTTAAGCAATAATAACCTATTTCATAAACATGTTAAAAGATTTGTTGTTTCTATCTTGAAGAAACAAATAAAACTTAATAAGTATTATTGTCTTACTTACTTTTCGTGAAGAATGTTGTAGCACTAAATGCAGCACTTTTAACAAAAAAATGATCGAAAACAGTCACAATTTTAACTTAAATAATCAATCAACTCAAAATGAATGAATATTGCAGAAAATATTACTAAACTTTACAATTTAAACACACGATTATTTGGTAATGCTATTATTCCGAAAGTTTTGATATGGACACGCGAAACAATAATAGTAACTGGCGATCGTCGACTGTTGCACAAATATGCGTGATAAATCAACCAATCACATAACGACATTTTACGCCACCGTCAGTTTTGCCGTTATGAATGTGAGTCTGACCATAAAATACGGACTATTTTGCAAGTGACTGTTATAAACCAGTATTTGCATATTTTGGTTTGTGCGGTTATTCGTGCAAAGCAGCGATATTAATTATACTATATTATAATCTAGATTAATCATATGTCAAGTTTGTATTGTAGTAGAAATAAAGGCTATTTTATTTATTTATTTATAATTACCAACATGTTTTATTGTATAATGATGAGTTTTGATAAACAATAAAATTGAGTAGGTTGTAGAGTTCCTTGTCATAATACTTATCGATGTTCTTTTCACCATATCGTTAACAACCAAAGTCGCCAACAACAGATAATTATCAAACGTTTGTTAATTAAAAGGTTTCCAACTTAATCTAGACTAAAATTATATGGCTAAAATGAACAAAAATTAGGAATTGACGTCGAAACAAAATGATTATTTATGCTTTGTTCTAAACACTTCACATACAACTGTTTTATTGGACATGAGAAAGGCACCCTTTGTAAAAGTGCAGTATACTATATAAGTATTAGATTATTATTTCGAATGTTTTTATTTTCTCCTTGTTTTCCCCAGACCCAAGGCCTTAGCCATGTAGAAAGGTCGTCTGATGATGAATTTGTGTTTACAAGACGTAAATTTGTTAAATCTGTTTAAATATGACCAATTTATTATATAAAGGAATAAATTTATATTGAACTGCAAAATTATTAATGTCCTTAGTGAGTTAGGGGGGTTAGTGGCCGTGGCTTGTAACCATGGTAAACGTAAGCGACTCATATGGCTGGCCCGAAGTGAAGTGCTGGCCTAAGGTGGCTACTCTGAGTAGGCTTGTGAGCCCTTGATGTGTGTTAGTGGCTGGTACAGAAGAGAGTCTCTCTCTATAATCTATTTCGCTGCAGCCGAGGTGGAGTTGCAAGGAAGATGTTATATACACATAAGACCTGGCAACACTCACCTGGGTACTTTGAGCTGCCTGACGTTTACCGGGCCCGGTGTGATGTATTCCTGGCCAAATGTGTCCACTATTTTCTTTTATCCACAGGTCAGGTAGGGAAATCTGCCTCAGTATTTGATGGAGCAGGGAAACGAGATCTTATCTACTGCCGGTAACGGAACGCGCTCGTAATGTGTACCGTCAAGCGTTATTGCTTGCTGACGAGGAAGTTACGTTAATAGTGATCGTTGTGGATGTAATTGAAAAAAGGTTGCTCGCTCAAAGTTAAAGAGTTTTGCCAGTAATAAAAATATTTATTCGAAATTTTTACGTAAGATGAAATGTTTTCCTTTCAAATTGCACTATTTCTAGTTATAAAATTATACTGAAACTTTAATAAAAAAAAGATATCATATACGGAACATGCTGCTCACCTTAAAAGTACGCAGTATTTTGATTAAATCTAAACAAATCTTCAATACAACTAGCCCTTGATAAAAATGTAGGAGTATAAACAAAGTTAAACGTAGTATTTAACTATATCTTAAGATAATACTGATAAAAGTTATTTCTAAAGAAAGTAAAATAAGGAATATTAATAATTATTTACATTTATTATTCTAGGAAGTGGACAAATTTATTAACTGGTCGCTCAAATATGTTTTCCCAATTTACAACACGTGGATTCCCATCAGAGCCTGGATGCAGCGGTGTACACGCAAGTCGCCATAAAGGTGAAGATTGTCATCGCATGCTACCTACCACAATTATGCCTTCACGGACCAGATTTCCACGATTGGTGAACCATTTGCCACGTTGTTGAATTTTCCAGAAATGTTGAACCGATTGTTGTATCAAACGCCACCTGCCTAATCGACCCGGATTTTCATCCACAAGCGAAATGTCGGGGATAAATATTAACGGTTCACCTATCAAAAAGTGAGACGGAGTAAAAGGGAGGGGATCCTGCGCATCGGAGCTCACGCGGACGAGTTTAGCACTGCCTCTATTTGACATAATAGGGTATGCATCTCGTCATAGGTTAGGATACGTGGACCTACTACCCGATGAAAATGGTGTTTAAAACTTTTGACACCCGCTTCAAAAAGGCTACCAAAATGACTTGCATACGGTGGCTGAAAATGCCATGTTATTCCTTCTTCAAGAGTCTTGTTCTGGAGCGCCTTGCACAGTGTCATTCCGTAGGAAGGCATACAAGTCCTTAGAACCTGTCACAGCCGATGAAATTTTATGACGGCGTGACGTGAAGCGTCGTAGTACCGCTAAGAAACCCTCTGATGTAAGTTCCGAAACTATTTCGAGGTGTGTGTCCTTAACGAACATATATACAAAAACGCAGATGTAACATTTTACTATTTTTGCATTTCGCACATTGTTAGCTCGAACGTAGAAAGGACCAGCGAAAGCTACGGCGGTTTTAAGAAAGGGAGGTTCGGGTCAACGTGAGGCAGGCAATGGACCCATGCTGAGCTGCGGGTGCACGGGACGTGCTCGAAAACAAAGGACGCAGCGATGGATACATTGCCGTATGACGTCACGCCCGGATAAGATCCAATATTTTTGTAGAAGTATGATGTATTGAGTACTTTGTGCACCGGCATGCAAGTGAGGTACAAGAGTATAATTAATAATTAGAATCGTTAACGGATGTTTTTTAGGTAAGATTAATTGGTGTTTTGAATCATATGGTAAAAGAGACTTATGCATCCTTCCACCTACGCGAAGAAAATTGTTTGAGTCAATAAAGGATTTAAACGTATTAAGAGCCCTTACATTTTCGGCGTTACGCAAATTTATGTATTTACGCACCGAGCGGGCGGCGATACGAGCGATACTTTTCATATCTATTCACTCGCTCGCACTATGATACTGTGAGTGTGATGACTAAACAATCTTGATCTTCCGTAATACAAGTTTTCTTAGAATGGAGTTCAGTGGATGGAAAACTTTTTGGTGTGTCATTTTAATGTTATCTAATTAATTTATTATAATCTATTTTGATATAGTTTTCATTATTTATGAACCTTAGTGTTGAAATAAGTACACATAAATATTTTAATTGTTACGCAGTAATAGATTGTTAACTGATATCGGTTAATAATAGATTATATCTACTACCGGTAGCATAGTGGTATAAATAAATAAATAGTACGGTTGCAACCTGTTTTAATAAATAAAAAACAACCAAATATAACTAATATTTTTTAATCGCTACTACAGTTAATTACCATTTTTTATTAGAAAATATTTGCCGCAACGGCATTGACCGAGCTTCGAGTCGATAATGTCAGGCAGTACTCACTTTTCATAAAACGCTTGTAACTTGGGTAACATATTCAAAATCCAAAATTGTAAAAAATTGTAAAGTAATTTTTATTTCAAGCAATGAACGAAAAACATACAATTACAGCGAGGATACCTTGTAATTTCGCGTTTTTTTGTAATACCCCTCATAATTGATTTGACGGGAGTTTTCCATTAGAAAGGTTGTAAATGTCATCACGAAAAACGGAATGTTGTACAAGAAATACAAGTCGATTTAAAGTAAAGTTGAACTCGGTTACGGAAAGGTGTTTAGAAAGGAGTTTGGACCTTCACATTTTTTTTTATAGAAACGGAATAATAAAGCAGTGACACGAACCAGTTTACCCAGGGATGAATAACGTGATATAATTTCTGTGTCTTCGTTGGTGGAAGAAGGATTACATGGATTAGAAACAATTGCAATGTTACGTTTTTCTTCTTGTATCTGAGTAGCTTTGAAAATAGGCCAAGTAGCCTCATCCTTTTGTAAAAAGTGGGGACCGAGGAACCATATGATGTGATGTAAAAAATTGGCGGGAAGCATTCCGCGTGAAGCCGCGTCTGCTGGATTGTCTGCAAACGGAACATGCCGCCAACGACAGTACGGAATATGACTTATAATGTCTGTTATGCGATTGGAAACAAAGGTTTTCCACTCGTGTGGCGAAGAATGCAAACGGTAGTACCACAGATGAATCCGACCACGCGTATATCTGATCGCGAAGTATGCGATTCGCATAAATATTTAAGGCAGCTTTCATTAATCTAGATAATAATAGTGCCGCCATGAGCTCTAGACGCGGTATGGACATACGTTTAGTAGGCGCCACGCGTGTTTTAGCTAGAAGAAGGTAAGTGTCCACTGCACCCATATCTCCCTGCACGCGCCTCACTAATAAAAGAAACCTGGCTTCTCGAATCTATGAGACAACGCACGGTCGATCGCTTATGATTATTTACGTAAACATCGATGAGCGCTGTTGACAGTAGCACTGTACTCGTTCGTACCGACGGAGCAGAACTAGATTGCGCGCTAGCGTCGCGAGTCATGTGATTTATCGACGTCATAACCCGATGAGAATCGCTCGAAGTAGCGGGATCATACGCTGTAGGAGGGAGTGAAGCGGAGCTGTCATGCGGATCAGCTACGAGATATGATTGATTATCGAAAGAATTAGCGTATGATGATCTTTGTTGCACCTTCGGCACATAAAATTTAATTGTTTTTAATTGTTTAACGTCGTGTCCAACGTGTAAACAATTAAAGCGCTCCTTGGGTGATAAGTTTAAAAACGTTGGACATTTAGTTAGTGTGTGTTGGCCGTCACAGCATACACAATGGAAATGTTTAACACTCGAAATTTGTTTAGAATATTATACGCAGACTCTGAGAACGGCTGTCGGCTGTGATGTTGTTTTATAAATATACGGCGTGCGCCGGAGATGCGTCGTGAGGCTACCGCTGCCTGATGGTGCATTTGATTTTGATTGACCTCGTGTTTAGTAATCTGACCGAAATTAGGTGAGAAATTCGCTTGCGGATAATTCTCGCCCAAAAGGATATTAGTGTTTGATATCAGGAATTTCTGATGGTGATTTTAATGATAACTCAAAACGTTTGCGGATAGATGAGGAATTTTTGTAGTAAAATCGTTAATAAAATAAAACTCCATTCGTTTGTGGAAATTTCATGACTTCAAGTACTTTAATGTTTTCTTGATAAATGTCAGTAAGTTACGTAAGCTGATTGTTGATTTTTCTGAACAAGGTTCAACATCGAGAATTTTGTCAAGATGAGTGGAAGCTATAATTCTTTGTTCTCATAACGCGAAATTAATACCTGTAAGGCAACTTTCGTCGGTAATGAGAATTGATTTAATTAAATTAAAATTCTCCTGGGAGAGAGGTAGCCCTAGTGTGGGATGCTACTTGTGTAGACACTTTGGCGGCCTCTCATCTCAGGGTACTCGTTTAGAGCCGGGGCGGCATCAGAGGCAGCTGAACTGAGTAAGTGGCGCAAATATGAGTCTGAGAGATGACTACATATTTGTGCCATTTCCGTAGAGACTATCGGTCCGTGGGGTCCACGTGCGGTGAAGTTCTTAGGAACTCCATCCGCGGCTGGTCGTGCTGCTGGTGATAAGAGGGTTGCCTTTTTCGCTCAAAGGCTAAGATAGCCATTCAGCGGGGAAACGCAGCCAGCGTTCTTGGCACGATACCGTGGAGTAGAACTGTTTGATAATTAAATTACTAGTTTTAGTTTTTTTAATTATAGTTATTAAAATATAAGGTTCATTTTAAAGTAAGTAGTAAATATCTGAATTTCTCCGCATCCGAGTGAAATATACAAATCATAAAATTAATTCAGTGTACTATTACCGAGAAACTGGGCAAGGGAATTTTAGGCAATTTTGGATAGTGGGATTGTGCAAACGATTCGGAGTTAAAGGACCTACGCATACGCCTGACTTGTTCGTCATCCTGTTTTAATTTGCTCAAATGCGTGACAATAGCGTAGTATGCGTCATCAAAATCGTTACAAATTTTAATTTGTTCATCTTTGTTGAACATTTTTGTCTTTATTAGATATTTTTCAATTTTAGTTTGCAATTTACTAAACTTTCTTTGTTGTGCAGTAAGATCTTTAGTTCGCGAACGGAACTTTTGTTCATTAGTCGTTGCGAACTGTAATGTTCTTTTTAAATCATCTAAAATAATATCGCGTTCGAACATATCCTGCTCGCATGAAACATCACACATAAATTGTTCACCTAATGCTGGATCCGGCATTTTGCGTTGCAAAGATGGCCTATACGACACGTCGATGAAAGTACGTATGTACGTTAAATTCAAAAAGTTTAACTGTGTGTGAAACTAAACATAACACTTTACTAAGATAGCACGATTTGAAAGAAAGATTTGGCTCGCGAGCCTCGACATTTACCGGGTCCGGTGTGATGTATCTTCTGGCCAAAAGTGTCCACTATTTTCTTTTATCCACAGGTCAGGTAGGAAAACTGTCTCAGTATTCGATGGCACAGGGAAACGAGATCTTATCTACTGCCGGTAACGGAACGCGCACGTAATGTGTACCGTCAAAAGCGTTATTGCTTGCATTGACGAGGAAGTTGGCCGTTACTAGTGGTCGTTGTGGGTGTAGTTGAAAAAAAGGTTGCTCGCTTCAAAGTGTGCAGTGTATTTATTCGAAATATTTCACGTAAGACGTTTTTCCTTTCAAATTGCACTATTTCTAGTCAAAAAATTATACCGAAACTTTAATGAAAAAAAAAAGATATCATATACGGAACAAAGAGGATTGTTGGTATGGCGATGTGCCACTCGACTATCCTCCGCTACTTTGGCGGGGCTGTACCACTGGGTGCTTCCGAGTCATTTTTTCCTGGCTCCATGGCCTCCACATATCGGGCCTGGGAGTCCGTTGTTGGTGGAGTAAGAGGCCGCAAGGGCAGTGCGCCTTGTGTTCCTGGTGCGCCTTATCTGAGAAGGAAGGGGAAGAGAAGTCCTCAACTAAGGAGGGTCCTCGCTGGTGGGACCGCGGATGTGTTTGAAAGAGTTTCCGTGGCCTGCCAATGTGTGGCGTGAACACCCATGGGGTTTTAGTAGGTAGTCCGACATATTCTGTCGTTGCCCTCATGAAGCGGGTATGCGTAGGTATTTCCTCATTTGAAACCCGGAACAAAATCCGTTCTGTAGTTACAAATAAAACATAGATAGACCAACCCTGCGTCTATCTTGGTTTTATATGAGGTAAAGCTTGCGTCTAAGGCCTTGGTATTAATTGATACATTTATTTATGTGTGGCATTATATTAATATGAAACATAAATAGAATGGAGGTTACCGCTAGACCTGGGTATAATTTTTACCGATATATTTGACACACTGTCTTATCTCTATTATTAGTTCCGTGGACGTTCACTGCTGTCAGCGCCAAATGGCGAAAATCAAATCGCCTCATTATGTCGGTGTAGCCAGTATATTATATAGAGGCAGTGTACCCACAGAACACAATTACTTCTAATCCTCAACCATAGACTTAGTTCCGCCAGTATATTCTAAGTCTATGTCCTCAACTGTCATCCACAGACTAACTGGCATCATGTGTTTGTATCATTGTATATTTTTTTTTCTATTACTTAACTTAAATTTATGTACACCTTCCCTATTCGCAAATCCTTAGAGTATAAATAAGCAAGCTATAGAGCGCGCGTATCGCTTATTGCCCATTATGCCAAGCTTAACCAGATGTTCTATAGATACTGCTACATAGAGGAGTTGAATAGTGATGCGCCAAGATTGATGCCTATGTTATTGTACTTAAGTTATTAATGTAATTGTACTTATACATAAACTACCAAAGCTACTTTTGATCTCTTTAAAATAAGTGTAATCTACTTCAAATTTAAGCACGGGTATTGCATTGCACCTCTAACCAACTTGCGCAGTCCACCCTTGCTTTCAAAATGTATGAAGCACTAAAATGAATGAAACAAAAGAAATTCCTGATGTTGGCCCAGTTTTAGGATAACAATAGTCTTACAATATTATAACGAAAAATTTTAAATAATTTTAGAAAATTTGCCAATAACTATATTTGATAAGGTTATGTATTAACACAATCGTTTAAATCAAATTATAATTTTATTAGAGCCCTTTCACTAAATATGCACCAAAAATTATTGTTATTCTTTTTATTGTTTGCACCCATTTATTTGCCAATTCACGCCTTTTCGAAATCTAAAATTAGAAAAGTGTAGTTATTAGGTACCTATAAAAAGCTTTTCAAAAGTTTTTTTTTAGACAATGATTCATATGGGTTAGGAATACAAAGGATCTTAACTTCTAATACTATAATTATAATATTATAATTATTACGAAAGAAATCATGTTATTAAAAATATTCGAGCACAACGTGGCACAGCACTAGCTCTTATTCGGGGAAACCCGAAGCGTGAAGTGCAGGCATGTTGTGTGTCCCCCTGGCTGCGCGCCTCCCGCTACACCCTTTGACACCCTAAGTAATTTTAAAATCAGTGTTTCCTCGAAATATTACATACCGATGAAAAGAAATATCATTGTTCTTAGTTTGCTTCCGTGAATCGTTTTTCAGCTTGGCACTGCACATTTCACCATGGTAACTTAAAATTCAAATAAATACCGTTGAGAGAATTCACGCACGATACGACTTATAACGTCGCCCTTGTGATTTTGAGACTATTTCAACTCATGCTTATAGTTCTGACTTCGCCAACGCGCGCTCTATAGCTTGCTTATAAATACTCTTGTTGTTAACAGTTGTTTGTGCAAAAAGGTTGTCTGGAAGAAATCGCTTCCAGAGCGATAAGACCGCCTATTGTACTTTCTATATACAACATTTAACGTAATTAACGCACACCCTCAGACACCCCAATAAGTATATTATGTTATAATCATAATACATATACTGACTTTTTAGTTAAATTTGTTTATGCATTGATTATTTATTAAATTAGTTATACTAATTCCGGAAGAATGTTGTGGTCACAGTACAAATCCATGAACGCACGATGCGCGATTGTTTACGTTAAAAAAATACCTACCTATGAACATTAACTGATGTCTGAACTAGTCGACTCTGAATAATTTGGATTATTGATTATGATACAATATCAATAGGCAATATTCGTTACAAAATGTTGTACATTAGCATAACATTTTAATTGTAATGTAAATAATGAACTACTAAAACGACACATACGACAACACAATTCAAAGACGGCATTAAAAAAATGTGAATCAAGATATTAACAATAAGTTAAAAATCAAATACTTAACTTACTAATAGACTACTCATGCAACGTTGTATTTTTATACACTCTCAAAATACCACCTTGTTCAATACATTTTAATGGCCGTTTTCTTAATTGATATTTTAATTTAGAAAGCACTTCAGTGTCATTTTCACTATTCCAAAAGCGTTCACTATCCTATTTTAGGTCCCGGCACTTGTCTTACTAAAATAAAGTAATCAGCTGATTTGGGAGGTCACTGGACAGCCGTGACCTATCGAAACTCATCGCGTGACTAATATTGTTTAAATTTAAGTTAGCTTTCATCGTAGCCGTGCTAGTGCGAAGCGCCAGCGCCGGTATCATGCTATCTCGCTTGAAATAAGGTTAATTTTTCTTTATTTTGTATTGAATGACGGAATTTGTATTAATACAAATAAAACTGCACTTTTAAAAAAGTCTTATTGCCTTGAGTTTCGGTCAATTTCAGTTTGTTTTGACTGTACAGGTTTAGTGTGAGTGTAATTTACGTAATTTTAATTATTTTTGGGATAAAAAATGACCTATATTAAAAATGATAGAAATCGATTCAGTAAACGATTCTGCACAAACTACTTTCAGGGTGTGCGTTAATTATGTTACATGTTGTATTGTAGGTAATGAGGGTAAGAAAATAAAATGAAATACGAACAAATAAGGTATAACGGCAATCTCCCCACTTTATAGCAGTATAAAGTATCGCGCAGGAGACTGGGAGGCATCAGTCGGTAATTCTACGAGTCTAACTGACGTTACTACGCCCGTTGGGATATTCTACGTAGTGTAGGCAAGGAAGATCGAGAAGTGATGCTGGTTTGCATACTGGTGTTATCATGTAATTGGGTCCTGATAGTAAGCAGGTTTGTTACCGTGTAGTGTTCTCTTATTTAAATAATTTTGAGAATAATTTTTAACATCAGAAGTGGAATAGTTTCTTACAATATTATATGTTTCATTTTGTTTAGTTTTGTACAGTAAAGAATATAATGATTGATTGATGTTGAGTTGCCCGCAGAATGTGGAGGAGTGAACAATAAAAAAACAACGATCTCATTCATTCTGTCTCTCACTCTCGACTGAGTGATCAATGATCCAACGCAGTTCACGACGTGCAGATGTCGCGCGTTTCGCTGCTCATTCGGCGAGTCCTATTTTATTGCGCCATGGCGCAATTTTTAGTTAACGCAATGAGCCGGCGCAGTATATTGCGTCTGAGTTACTGAGTTAGCGGTAGGAATTTCGCTAAGTTACGCATGTCTATTCATGGCTGTTTCTTATATTTTAACTCGCGTATAGTAAAACCATACCGTGTTGTAAAATACCTATAGCGCCATCTAGGTAAAAGTAAAGTAATTCTTTTATTATCACACTAAACTATTATATTTAGAAAATAACTGGTAGGAATGCACAAAAACCTCAACATCGGATAGTGTAATTTTTCAATCTCACGACAATGTTAATTTAAAATTTAAAAAAATTGAATATGATGCCTAATGCCCAGTTACTATGATAGATGGCGTGATGATATATATATATATGTATATATATATATATATGTATATATATATATATATATATATGTGTATATATATATATATATTCCTAATCCCTTCTCAGATTTTTGCGTGATGCGTGTTCGTTCACACAAAGAGACAGGCAGACGTTTCCAAAAAAAAAGTTTTGGCATCTGTATCGATTATATAGTATACCCTAATTGAAATCTCAAAAAATATTCATACATACATAAACACTCACGCCTGTCACCCAGAGGGGTAGGCAGAGACTACGGACTTCCACTTGGCACGATCCTGGCACACCTCTCTCGCCTCCTTTACATCCATATATCTACGCATACACGCTCGTCGGTTAAGGGTACTCCTAATCTGGCCCATTTCCAATATATCGCCAATTTGGTCGATAAACCTTCGTCTAGGGCGTCCCTTTCCGACTCTGCCGTTCACTTCTGCAGCTTAAATTTGCTTTGTCACTCTTTCTTCGTTCATCCTTTCTACATGACCAAACCACCGAAGCATTCCTTTCTTAATCCTGGTCACAACGTCATCTTGCAAACCACACTTTTCTCTTATCACACTATTTCTCACCCTGTCATTCAGATTCAGCCCTAGCATACTCCTTAATGACCGCATTTCTACAGCATTTATTCTACTCTCGTTCTTCTTCTGCCAGACCCAACTTTCACTACCATACATTAAAGGGACTAACAGCATTGTGAATTGCCAAACTTGCCTTTTTGACACATTCTGACTCTTCACAATAGCGTGTAGAGCCCCATTCACTCTATTTCCTGCGTTCACTCGTCGTTCTATATCCTTATCAAATCTACCATCCCTACTAAATAAACATCCCAAATATACAAACTCATCCACTTGCTCAATCAACTCCCCTTCTATTCTTATTTCACATAACGTTTTACTTTCTTTCAAAACCATTACTTGTCCATTTGCGTTCACTTTCATACTCTTTCTTTAATGATCGGTTCATTAAAGTAACCATCATTTGCAACTCGGCCGCCGACGATGCAAATATGACTTGATCATCGGCGTACAAAAGGCATTTGACGGTTAACTCACCCATTCTCAACCCACATTCTTCAACTTTCAAAGTTTGCAAACAACTGTCCATAAATAGGTTAAACAGCCAGGGGGAAGCTACACAGCCCTGTCTGACACCTTTTTGGATGCCAAACCAGTCCGAGTAGACCCTGTTGATCCTGACAAGCACTAGAGTCCCTATAAAGAGACTTCAATGCCTGTATCAAACCAGCGCTCAAACCAAATGAGTTAAGTGTTTGCCATACACATTCCTGTCCACTCTGTCATAAGCCTTTCCAAGTCCATGAAAGCACAAAAACTTTCTGGTTTTGGCCAAAACTTCTCCGAATCATGCATGGAAAATACTTGATCCGTACACCCCATTCTCTAAATCCAGCTTGCACATCCCAAATTTTTCCATCAGTTTCTTCCATAACTCTTTCAATTAACACCTTAGCATACAGTTTACCCACAATGCTACAAGCTGATACCACGGTAGTTTTTACAGTCCTGTGTGACCCTTTTCCTTTATATATTGGGACTATAACGGCTTTGCACCAGTCTTCCGGTACCCGCTTCAGTTCCCAACATAAATTAAACAAGGTGTACAGCAGGCCTGCCACCACCCTCTCCAGCCCTTAGCATTTCGAGTGATACTTTATCATATCCGGCTGCCTTACCTGCTTTCATGCTTTCATTGCTTTTATTATTTCATCTACACTTATCTCCCTACCTCTCCACTTCTTTTCGAATTTCTTTTCACTTAATTCAGACGACCTTTCACCATAAACACGCTTTCAAAGTATTCCTTCCATCTCTTTAAATTGAAACTTCATCATTCAGCATACAGCCATTCTCGTCTCGTATAGCATTCATTCTAGGCTGTTTTGAATTTCCCTAGCAGTTCTATGAGTTTCCAGAACATTTTAATATTTGCCTGGAAGTTATCAGATATCCTTCTATCGTTCTTATCCGTTCTTTCTTGCTTTTTCCTTTCAACAACTTCTTTTACTCTTATTTATAAGTCTAAAGTCTGCCTTTTTTTCTTTCAATCATCATTCATACCGCCAGAATTACCAGCTTTGGTTGCCAGTAAATCTAGCCATCTCTTCTTTGCTTCAACTTCCATCCGAATCTCATCATCCCACCACCACGTATTATTTTTCCTTGCATTCGTTTTCTTACTACACATACTTCGTGGCTGCATCCACCAAAACTTTCTTAACATTATTCCATACAGTCTTCAGGTCTAAATCATTCATACATATTTCATTCAAACCATTTATATTCTCTCTCTCAGTCTACATTTATACTTTCTTCACACCTTCATCTTGTAACTCTCTGTTCTTATACGCTGTAACGCAGTGGTAGACACAGATGTCCGATGCCGCCAACGCCTGAATAGACCATTAATTCGGCATAAGACCAGTAATGATCCGTCCCTACGTTGGATCCCCGGTAAACTCTTGTATCTACCACTGCGCTCCGCATTCTTTCATCTACAATTATGAAATCTATCATGCTTCTATCATTACCTCTTTCCCATGTATACATGTGAATCCTCTTATGGCGAAAGAAAGTATTCGTCACAAAAGATTCTTTTTCTCACATACGGCGAGGAGGTCTTCACCATTCTCTACACTTTCATCGCCAAACATTCCTAATATCCTTTCATAACCAGACCCTTCACCCCAACCCTTCCATTAAAATCTCCTAACATAATGATATTTTCATTTCTACATTTCATCAACACCATCCTTACCATGTCCCAAAACTGCTCTCGGATATAAGTGGGCTTAGACATGTCTGGGCGTACACCCTAGCACAAACAACTTCTTTAAGCCCACTTTCATTCGTATCCACAGCAGCCCAGCTTATACATTCATACTCTTCACATTGACCATTCTTTCTGAAAGGATGACACCGACTCCCTGGCATGCCCGCTCGGTCTCGTCTACACCAGACCAGTAAGCGGTATACATGCCATGTGCAGTGGCATCCTTCCCTTTCGTTTCGTCTCATTTACACATAACACATCTATTCCTCTATCATTCATCATTTCGCATATTTCATCCATCTTATCATTCATTGTCCATACATTCAGCGTAGCCAGACGGGCCTCCGCAATCCATTTTTCGCCCTCCGGGAGACAGAACGACGGGGCGAACCTCGTCGCCGGTTTTACTCCTGGAGATTTCGCACCCTGCCCCATTGGGCGCGGGAACTCAAATATTTCTTACTGTGTTGGCTCATGGTGCGATCTAAGGGGTGGTAGATTTTACGCCGCTACCATACGGCGAGGAGCCGAGTCTATCCTTTCGGCTTTGTCGCTCGTTTAGCACCACCTGGGGACACGTGTAGGTGGGCCTAGGTTAGGTGGTCGAAGCCTACGGACGCGAGCGACTCATCCCCCTATTATTTTTTACTTTTATTTTTTTTTATTATTTACTTTTATTTTATTTATTAGTAACTGGAGGTAAAATGATACTCTTTTTAAATTTCACGTTAGATAAAGTGAAACTTGAAGATTGTCGGCGTAATTCAAATTATTACACAACGGCTAAAACTAATTTTAGGATTTATTTGTAAATTATAAATATGTTATTTATTAAAAAAAAACACATCAATAATCAATAATATAAAATAGAAATTAACATCTTGAGGAAGGAAAATACTTAACCTCTTTTGAAGTTCAAATCGGATAAAGAAGCCTATAAGTTGACTCAACTCAACTACCTGCACAAAAATTTCATGGAAATCTGTCCAGTAGTTTTGTGTGAATTGAATACAGACAGATAGACAGACAAAAATTCTAAAAACCACTAATTTGGCTTGATCGTATTCTCGTCAAGTTACATTATGGAAAAAATAATAACCGCGGTCAACACATCACTCATACGTTGTGGGTGGTTTAGTTCGCTAAGCTAATGGTTAAGTTTTCTTGTAATACTTTAAGTATTTCTCCCGCGGTAATATCTGATGCAAAAAATAAACGGAATGACATGAAATGTAAATCACCAAAGAGGTGCAACTCTTTGCTCTTTTATATCATAACAGTTAATAAAACGAAACCCGACATTATCCAAAGAATAAAAAAACATATCGAATCATTTCCTTGTATGGAAGCCCATTACAGTAGAAAAGATACCCAACGCAGATATTTAGTAAAAAAAACTTAACATGCGACGTATGCATTTATTGTAGAAAGATGAGTGTTTTTCATTGTCGTTCTGAGCCATATTCTGGAATAACTTACCGGAGAATATTTTCAATCTGAGTTTTTTTGTGCCCAGGAGAGACTTACGCTTAATATGCACTAATTATGCCCAAGCAGAAACAGAAAAGAAAAGAGAACATGAAGATGCCTACTTAGCTCAACAAGAAAGAAAGAAAATTTGCAATCGAGAAAAAGAGAAGGGTTAGATCGAACACAGATGAGCATTTTAACACAAAAACATTTGATTTGCAAGCAGTACTCCAAATACCTACCTGCGACATAGGTCTGCTTTACTATTGTAGAAAGTTGTGTGTATGCAACCTCACCATCTACGAAGCAGCTCTACCCAATAATGCTAAACAAAGGTAAAAGGGAGGAAAGGTGGCTCTGAAATTGGAACTTTAGTATTACATGCTGCAGCTATTATAGGAGTATAGTTGTACCACGAATGGGTCAGCTCGACCGGGGAAGAACCACGCTCTCACAGAATACCAGCGTAAAATAGCAGCTTAATGCTGCTGTGTTGTGTATGGTGAGTGTAGAGAACCGGAGACCCTTTTTGCTGGAAATGAGGCATTCCATCTTAGTCCTCACGGGTGCCAACACATCTGTATTTTGTTTGATGTAGATGTCTATGGGCCGTAGCAACCACTTACCATCAGGTGGACTGTGTGCTCGTTTGTCACCCTAATCCTATAAAAAAAAACACTACCTTTTAAATTGTTTCCGTGATAATGTTACAGAAATACACTTGTGGCGGCCAAACCCGAAACTAATTTGTGGCTGCTTTGCTTCTTTGGGCAGTTCAAAAAATTGACCACCTTAAAGTCATCGAACAAAAGTATTTAGAATCTGGGCTCACGCAAATGGAAGCAGATTCTACTATGCTACTATGCAGCAAAGAATCTGTAAAAAATATACCTCTGTTTTTTCCACGATTGATTGAATTTCTATTTTCAAACGTGCTAGACGCAGGCAAAGTATAAAAGTTGATGGTAAGAAAATTACAAGAGACCCCACACCATGTAAAAGAATACAAGTATGACGAGTTTCTTATTCTTGCTAGTTACTAACATCAATGGCGAGTACATCACTCACCTACATCATTTCACGGCAGAATTGCTGAAGGACCTAAGCACTATGCTCAATGACCTCAATAGTGGCTCCTAACAGATAGGTCTTTAGATGAACATGGACAAAACAAAGATCATATACAAAGATATTTAAGTAGTAGTAGTAATGGACCGGACATCAGCAACAAAATTTTCATCTCTTACTTATGTCCTATAGGATATATTTCGGATTTGTGTCATTTAGTCTTAGTGACATCGTCAAAAGCTCATTACTTTCCTAAATTTAAAAACATTTTGAAGAAAATATGCCCGATTGTGCATTAAGGTATTGTAAGTCCCGATATGTGGCAAAAACTGAATGTGATTTCGGTTTATTATCGCAAGTATAATCGTGTATTTACCCCATAATTTTTAAATGTTATTATTTCTGGTAGATTGTTCTAGAACATTTATCATCATTGTAATAAGCGCCCTGTGTTATCTAGTAACGCACCAAATGAGTTAGTGATTGACAACGTTTATCGATTGGTGTTATCGATAAAAAATATTATACAGGATGCAGATTTAATCATCTGCAATATTTAAGGAAGTGAAACAGTAAACGATACTGTATCCATACCAATAAAGAAATCGGGTGGGCCTATGTCGAGCCACACGGCCGTTGGTTTTAACGTAAAACGTCTATGTCAGCCAGTACAGCCAGTACAACCGGTCAACAAGATAGCCTTCTTTTTAAAATTTTAATATAATTCTACAACACTAGGAGAATTGCAGATGCGTTGCCGGCCTTTTGAAAAGGAGTAAGCTCGTTTCTTGAAGGTCCCTAAGTCGTATCGGTCCATAAAAATCGCCGATGGTAAACGATTCCTAAGAAAACTCCTATTAAATCGCACGGTAGTGAACCGCCAAGCATTTAAATAATGTGGTTGGTAACTTAAGCTTTGTCGCGATGTGTATTGGTGAAATTTGCTGGCTGGAATTAATCCGAACAATTCCTCAGAGCACTCCCCGTGGTAAATACGGTAGGAAATGCAAAGGGATGCAAAATCTCTACACAGCGCCAGTGAATCGAGCCAATCAAAGAGAACTCAACGTCAACCCGCTCTGTTCTCTGTGCGGTCAAGTGGAAGGAGCTCACCCTGGAGATCTCCGGCCTAGAGATGAAAACAATATTCCATGTGAGGCCGAACCTGTACTTGTAAAGTTGCAAACGATGTGCAAGCATGAAATACTGTCCCGCTGTACTGAGTACGCCAAGCTTTTTAGAAGCCAATTTAGCTTTCTCTTCCAACCGACATATCGAGTGACCATGCTATTGCAAGTCATTCGATATGTCGACGCCGAAGGTTCCGCTTTTGGCTGAGGCAACAAAGGAAGTGCTCTGAAATTGAGGAGATACGACAAAGATGTTCTTTTTTGCGGTAAACGCGCAAACTTGTGAATTTGTGAAATAATTTATCGTGTAACGACTTTTGAATTCAGTGCTTTCCTAAAATATTTAGATTTAAAGTGTATTTTTGTAAAATAAACTAATTTGAAAAACATGGTGGCGCTTTCTTATTAGATTTGGCGTTTCGCGATGTGCCTTCGACGCCGATGACCAATTATATGGTAGAGATGGCTGACAGAAGTTCCCTTGGACAGCCTTGGCGAGAGACCAGAATGTACGGGTTTCCGAAGGAAGGTGAACTAGCTTCTCGCCAATTCTGCCGATGTGCTCAGACCTTGCCTTGGCAATGACTCTTTTGAAGGACCTGGAGGCGGAATTATACTTCTTTTTAAGAGACATTATAGCGGCTAATGGACCTAGTGACGTCATCCAAGATGCCACCAATGTGACTGCTGTTTGAATTAATTCTTAGTTATCGGAAATTAAATATTTTATTTCATAACGTTTCATTTCATTCATGTCTTAAAAAGTTTATACGATTTTTTTGGTGTGATAGGATTCATAATAAAATAGATTTTACAATAAAAAAATGCATAAATACATAGTAACCTTCAACATTATCGATACTTTGATGTCAAACGGTAACATTCCTAAAACGGGTTTTACCTTACATTTATTAGCGTCACCTACTGGGGAATAGCTGAAATGTTTTCCTAACAAATATTCAGCGTAGTTTTGCTATGTTTAGCTAGAGAGCGTCACACACGTGCAAGCTCAATATTGCAAATGTTCATAATGTCCGCTCTATAGTATACCTATATATTTAAATATCTTTGATCATATATAACATTTATGTTACATCTATGCCGGTAGTTGTTGGGACCACTGAGCTCGAAGTTGTTTACGAGTATGTTTACCTGGGACAAAGTCTGACTTGGTAAGTCCAACTTCGACCGAGAGGTCAATCGACGGATTCAACTCGGCTGGGCAGCGTTCGGGAGATTACGACAAATCTTCTCGTCAGGTATACCTCAAAATTTGAAAACAATATTGTACAACCAGGGCGTGTTGCCAGTGAAGACTTATGGATCTGAGACGTAACCCTTCACTGCTGGTCATATGATGAAGCTGTAGGTCGTTCAGCGAGCTATGGAGATGGCTGTGTTTGGGGTTTCCTTGTGATAAACTCAGAAATGAGGATATCCACAGTAGAACTAGAGTAACCGACATAGCCCAACGAATTAGTAAGCTGAAGTGGCAATGGGCCGGCAATATAGCTCAAAGAACCGACAGTTGATGGGGAAGCAAGGTTCTCGAGTGGCGGCCTCGTTACCAGTAGGTGAAGTGCGGCGTGACCCCATGCTAATTTTTTCAACTATGACATGAGCGAAGATTTTAACGTAATAGATATTGGATTCAATTCATCAACTTCCCAATCAGATGGTGCGCAGAATCACATCTATTCAACGCGAAAGAAGAAGCGACTGACTTAAAATGATATACCACCTGTAAATCATCGATTTCCAGATCAATTATATAGAAAAAAGATTTTTAAATATGTGTAGGAAAGGCATCATACTATAGGAAGTTCGAAAATTCAAATGTTGACAATCACGCTATTGATAAATTGCCAGAACCAGCAGTAGATGAAAATGAAAGTGGAGAAGAAGAGTGATTACTTAATAATTAAGGTTCCCTACTCAACTCTAATTAAGGCAACCTACTCGCTGAAATTCATTAAAATACAATTTATAGTAGTTACACTCCACACTCTTCTTCTTCACTTTCAAACTGATTCTATTATAAGTTTTACAAGTCAATAAAAATAATATTGTGAATTTAACTTTTTATTTTATAATACCTTTATCCTAAAAGTTATAAAACATTTACAGGTAAAACAAACTAACTTTTTTCTTATATAGCTTACGCTTTAAATTAGTTCCTTTATGATTGTATGATTACATAAAACGCAGTTTCTTATTTGCAGCTACCCACCATTAATCATAAACCATACAAAACATCAATAATCTTGCTAAAACTGCATTTTAGCAATTGACATGTAAAACTCCCTTATTTCAAGATTTCTATCACATGTATTTATTCAGACTACACAAAAAAATAATCTTAAATATATATTCTAACATATGACTACTAATGTATGTGGGACCTACAGAATTTTTAGTGTTTAAATTAGGTGTAAACTTTTAGAACTCTTTAACTCCGAACTAACTTCGCTGATCTTAGCTGGTTTTTGCAGTAAGCCCTCGATATATATATTGCATGTTGTGTGTGTGCATGTGTATAATTAAGAAGAGCAAAGAATAGTAACTACTGTAGCGACACATAAGTATGTAAGCTAATTATTGCCTGCGCGAAGTGTTTAGCAAGTCCAATCGTCACTCATCACCCGACTTAGTTGTGGTTGCTTGTGGTCTATTGTAATCAGCTGCTTAAATAATTAGATCACTCTATAACTAACTTCAATATCTTTATTTGAAAAAAAAATCAATATCTATATTTGTGACTGTGTAACTGAGGAAGTAATATAATCATTATATTAATAAGTGAACATCAAAACTTGAAGTACCTTGTTTAGTATTTAATATGAAAGAAATAGAAATACCATTCGAAAGGTACTGTACCACAGATGTGCATAAACTAGAAAACCATATGTATAAGTCGCGATACGTAAGTCTAGCGTTGAACGAAACGTGGAGGGGATAGCTGCGCATGAGTACTGTCGATCACGAATTGAATTGCACCAATGCGACTGGAGAGCCAATCAGCGCTTGCCAACGATACGTACGAGCCAATTAGCGCGTGCGCTCAACGCACGCCCGCCCCGCGACCCGCTTACTACCACATGATACCTTATTTTCGACTTATGCGCAATAACGGTCACCGCTAGACTTCCGTTTCGCTACTTATATATGTACTATTGCACAAACAATTTTTCATACCAATTAAACGAAAATGTTTTGTTCATGTTTACGGCTGTATGAGTTAAGAACCCTTTGCCTTGCATGCATGGGTAAATATTACAAAAAATGTTATATAAACAAACACTTAGCGATGTTTCCACACAATTGGTCGAATTTCGACCACAGGCGATACTAGTGGATATTAATGTGTCTGTTTTCGTTTGGTCCCATTACCTCAAGGAAGTAGAAATAATTTAATCACTTATGGCCAAATACCCAAACCCTTCTCAATTTTAAGATTTCGTTAAGTCTCGTCCCACAGTCACTTTGAGTTAAAGTGATAGAGAGAGCACGAGACTTAAAATTGAGCAGCATTTATGTATTTGGGCATTGATGAACTATCTTCACCTAAGAGCAATATTCTGTTACGGTTACCGTTACAGCCTATTAAAGTCCACCACTTACAACATAGACCTTTCCCATGGATTGCCTCATAGGGGGACATTTTCCATAGTTGCCACACTTGGTAAGCGGTTTGGTGAGACGGTTTTTTTTATTTTAAGTCGTTATTAAGAAGACACTGCTACCCATCTACTGATTTGTTTCCCTCTGTCGCCTCTTACGACACCCAGGGGATGATATGGGGTAGTGGATATTCTTACACCGCCACTACACGGTTAGAGAATAGCAATATAACAGTACCTGAAATAAATATAGTCGACGGTGAGCCAATAATCCTGGAAGGTGGTGGCCTCGTGGCTGCCATCCGGCTTGCGCTGGGTGTACACGGACAACAGGTCGAGAGTGTGTCCCAACTGGCCGCTGTTGAACAACGCACCGAGTTCCGCCTCGATGCCCGCCGAGTAGGCGGCTGCTGGGCTCAGAGCTGTAGATCTTAAGGAAATATTTGTTTATTTTTATTTGAAAAGCTTAAATGTAACACCTTCAAGTAAAAAGTGTCCTGTGGAATCCACTGTTTTCTTGGCATCACTCTTGACGCAAAGCTTCAGTGGGGCCCCATATCCAAACTAAGCAGACTAAGTTCTGCAGCCTATGCTGTAAAATTAGAGGTCTCACTAGTGTCGAGACAGCTAGACTAGTTTATTTCAGTTATTTCCATAGCATAATGTCTTATGGGATTTTGCTATGGGGAAATGCGGCTGATTCAGAAACTATTTTTATTTTACAGAAGAGGGCCATTAGAGCTATTTACAACCTAAAACCGAGAGAGTCTCTTAGAGATAAATTTAAAGAAATAAATATATTAACTTTGGCCTCTCAGTATATTTACGAAAATTTTATGTATGTTCACATGAACAAAGGCAGTTTTAGTAAAAAAAGTGATATATATTCTGTAAACACTAGGAACAAACACTAGCTAGTGATACCAGTTGCTCGACTCCACAAAGTCAGTAATTCATTCTTGGGGCAATGTATACGCTATTACAACAAGGTCCCGGAAAGTGTACAGGCTCTCTCTATTACCAAGTTTAAATGTTTTGTTAAGCTGCAACTGTATAAAAAGGGTTATTATAGTATAAATTAATACATGATTGATAATAACCCTGGAGATGAGTGGCCGCTACCAAGCAGTTTGTAAAATAAATTTTGTACTTAACTAGTTTGTACAACCATTAATGTAAAATTTACTTTAAAAGAAGTCCCTGGGTTTCTTGCTGGTTCTTCCCAGGACAGAGGTTTTTTCGAACCAGTGGTAAAGTAAAAATGACTTTCAATAAAATTACACATGTAATCTATATTGAATAAAAATTATTCTATTCTATTCTATTCTATTCTAAAGGGTACATAGGACGGACTTAATGCCATGTGGCATTCTCTAGTCAACCCTAGGTGCCAAAGACAAAATGTTGTTGGTGCAGAAACATATTACTTATATAAAGTGTACTTATATTGCAATATATATATATAGGACAAACAATACACGACATATATTTATATATACTAGCTGTTTCCGCGACTTCGTCCGCGTGTTATTTAGGGTTTTAATTTTTTGCGGACCTTTATATATAAATATCCGTATGAATACTCGTATAGAAATAAATTTTAAGTTAAAAATGTCAGTTAGTAATTAGCCACCTTTACACATATTACGCCCTTAACGCGTGAATCGGCTTTCGCGCGGGAAAGAGCACACATGTAAGATAGAAAACGAGTACGAAAAGAACGCGCGCGTGCGTTCAAGTCTGTGCGCTGCAAACATAATTTACACGCGCGGTTTTGTGAAAACGATTGTCGTCGTAAAATGGCGGGCACTAGATTATGGAGCAAGAATATTATTACAGAGTTCTTGGCAATATATATATCATGCATGCCATCTTATGTTTTATTTAATTTAATAATATATTAAAAATAATATGTAAAATAAATAAATATATAATCTATTATACACTTTATACGTGGTGAGAGCCATGCTGCAGCTATATTAGTAGTATAGTTGTAGCACGAATAGAATCGGCTCGACCGGGAAGGACCACTCTCACAGAATACCAGCGTAAAATAGCAGCTTAATGCTGCTGTGTTTCTCATATGGTGAGTGTAGAGAACCGGAGACCCTTTTACTGGAAAAGAGGCATTCCATCTTAGTCCTCACGTGACAACGCATCTGCATTTTGATTCTTTATTGAGGATAGATGTAGATGTCTATGGGTCACAGCAACCACTTACCATCAGGTGGACTGTGTGCTCGTTAGTTACCCTATCCTATAAAAAAAACTTAGACCAGCAAACATAACTGCTTGTGTAATATTCCTTCTTACCCTATTGTCCTTTTCTTCAGAATACTAGTCTTCAGAACGCGCGTTTAACAAAATAGCGTAATTTTCTGAATCATAGAAACAACAAGAGATATGCCCGTAGTTAAAATGTATCGGCACCTGTTGCCATATGTCCCTGCCACTCGCCAACTACTACACATGCAGTTCAGTAAAACCAATAGATACGCAGTCGCGCACACCCGCATTTCATATATCAGAACGTACTACACACCAATTATAAACCTATCCCATCAAACACAGCGTGCATTTACCATGCACCGTACAACACACAAAAACAACTGTCGCTATCGTTGTGCTGTGCAACCATTTATTTTACTTAGACGCTAGTGATTAACCCTAGATATCTAACGTTCGTCAAAATGACGAGCATCTAATAAATATCTCCTCTCCTTTCTAATGGTTTCATCTACACACTCGCGGTTTCGCGCCAACTTAAAGACCGCTAGAATGCGTCGCGTGGTGGTCGCTTTTAGCCTAAGTAATTTTCTTTTTGATACTTACACATACTCGTCAAAATGACGAATGGTTAGCTTATGCGTTACTTTCACCGGTACTTTGTGTTGATTTTTGCATTTTTGATAAATTAAAACGTTGGTTATGAAGAATGGCTGCGAGGTCGATCACAGATGACGATATAGTTCTTGCGTTGTTAGATGATGAAAATTATATCAACACAAATTATGTTTTTCCCATAGTAAGAATGAGGATGGTTTGTGGGTAGATGACGTGGAAAATGACTTTCTAGGTCATTATCATCATCATCATCATCATCATCATCATTGCAGCTCTTCACAAGTCCACTACTGAACATAGGCATCCGCCAAAGTCCCACAAAGTACCGTCCTGAGCCACCTGCATCCATCTACTTCCTGCATGTCTTACTAGGTCATCACTCCATCTAGTGGGGGCCGCCTAATACGAGAACCTTTCTTCCCCATCGGTTGTCGGTTCTTCGCTATATGGCCGCAACATTGCCACTTCAGATCACTAATCCGTTGGGCTATGTCGGTTACTCTGATTTTACTGCGGATATCCTCATTTCTAAGTTTATCATGCAGAGAAACCTCGAGCTATCTGGAGTCCTGCGATGAAAATACCTCAGGACTTCAGATAGCGCTAATAAAGGCTGCAGTTTGTATGTATCTCTATAAGAAAATACGCATGACATACAATTACTGCAATAGCTGCAGAGTTTTCTCATTTGGGGGCGAACATACAACAAACGACTTTTATCCAACTTATGCCAAAAATTCTGAGTCATTTTATAATTACGTTTATTTTAACTGGTTTTCTTTATAAACCCAAAAAAGGAAAACGAAATTTCTAAACCATAGTTCCTAATTTAGTCATTCTAAGATTTAGTGCCTTACTGATTTCAAAAAAACATGTCCCATTTAATATTTGTGATTTAGTACTTAAAAGTTAAATAAATATTTATTTTTATAATAATTATCTTTATTTTATATCCCATATTTCCTATAAATATAATAAACCTGATTAAAATAAATTAAATTTTATAAAAGACACATTTAAAAAATGATCGTCAAAAAGTCGAATGGTTAGCTTATCATAGTAGTTCAGGAACGTTAGCTATGTAGGGTTAACTAAATCGGAAAGTTATCGATTCTTCTATTTATAATTTTGTACTAAAGATTTTTGGGGTCTTGAAAATAAAATAAATAAAAAACGATATGTCCAGAAGATATTATAATAAAAACATAAGCTATGTTTACCTCAATGCAGGCTCGAATTGTATAAAAGGAATTCTTTTGCTAATGCTATAAAGGTATATAACAAATTGCCCAACTCCTTTAAAGTTACCTTAAAAATCTTTAAAAAGTTGACACAATGGTTAAAGGAAAATGTTTTGACTTCAAGGAATTTATAACTTATTGCGAAAAATAAATCTGACATCAGTAATATTGATATATAGGTAAATAATAATTATTTTATGCTGAACAACCATGAAATATGCACATTAACAATTGAGTTCGTTTATTACGTAATCTAACATTTTAAAATTTATCACTTGAATTGACATTATAAATCTGACATCAATTAATTAATTTATATTTAATAATCATATTTGTACACAATTGCGTTCCTATTTGTTGCTTAAAAAATTTGCATGAACCTATAAAATATTTTATATGTAGTGGTAGAATGTAAATGGGCCATTAGATATAATTTAAGATCATACTTTTGTACACCTACATTTGGCAAATAAATGAATTTGAATTTGAATTTGAAAAAAAATATAGTTAAAACAAAATATTAATAAAATTGTAATTAATATTGTTGAACCAGTTCACTAATGTTTCACCAAAATACCAAACAACTTTTTATTGACCAGTAAATGTAAATATTTATTTAAAACTTGCGCTTAGACAATTTAGGTGTTGCGTTCTTAGTTAAATAGTGTAATATTACGTTTATATATTTTTCCATAACGGCTTTACTAAGTATTATTAAATGGTTATTCATAGGCGATTGATTGTATTGGAGAAAATTTATTTTTTTTTCAAATAGATTCATACCTATAAAATGCGATAAGGATTTTGACATGAGCTCTTGTCTAATATTTTTTGATGAAATTTTTGTGTTATCAGATGGAAGAATAGAAGTTTTTATTATTACTCCATCCGTTTACATATGACACACGTCATTGGATGGAAATATAGGCACTATAGTGTTGGGAGGTTCGGGGAATAAATAACACGTCTAGTGATCTTGACTGTAGATTTATTACTGTCCAATTCATCTATCGTACATACACATGAACATACACTACACTACACGCCCATCGGCAAAGAAAAAAATATTATAATAATAATTTTTAAATGTTACACAACTTGGAGTAAAAGAAATCAAAAAGGTGTAAATTATTTTTAAAATATTAACATTCTTAATCTATAATATAATAAAAAATATATCAAACACTTTATAAGTAGAAAATTATTTAAATTTTAAGTAAAGTTTATTTGTATACATATAATAATAACAATTTCATTATTTTATATATGGTCTAGTGCGATTTTTATATTGACTTATGTTTACCTTTATAATCTATTGTTACATTTGGTTCACAATCTTCGATAACCTGAAATGGTCCTATATAAAGAGGATCGAATTTGCTTACACGTAATTCATTCTTAGGAGTATCATATCACCGGCATTATACTTAATTGGATTTGTATAATAATCATACTTTGTTTTCCTACTCTGTTTGCTTAAAATTAAATTATTTCTTGCATCATATTGCGATTTTTGAAGTCTATATGTTGCTGTGGGTAATCATATGGGTTATATAAAGGGTCTATATCTAAAGTTAAATTAGTTGGCAAACGGCAAAGCTTCCAAAAACAAGCTCATATGGAGTATACTTGGTTTCGTGTGTACAGTGTTATAACCGAAACACCAATACGGTAACCAAGTACTCCAATTATGGTTCATTACCTGTTTGAATTTGAGAAATGACATCAGATTTTGTGGCTGTTTTCAGGAACCTATAGATTGGTGATGGTATGCCGTTGACGTTACCTGTTGGATATTGAGTACGGCACACATCTTTCATCACAGTTGAGACAAATTCTGTCCCTTGATCAGATATTATTTGTCGAGGAATACCATATCTCAAAACAAAATTATTTATGAAAGCCGATGCCACTGAAATAGTATCCTTATTTTTCAATGGATAAGCTTCAACATATTTACTTAGATCACACTAGTGTGAGTATATAAACATTACTATCATTATCCTTACATAAGGGCCCTACTAAATCTAAGTAAACTCTGTCAAAAGCAGAATATCCCGTATCGGTTATAACCATATTCTTTTATATATTTATTTAAGTGTTTATGTCGCAAACACTTGTCACATCGATTAACATAATTAGTAACATCTTTCTAATCCCGCCAAAAGAATCTTTTCTTTATGTTGTTTATCATTCGCCTTATACCGGCGTGCCCGCTAGTTGGCAACAAATGATAGTCGTTTAATATTATACGTTTTGTCTCATGATCGTCGACCTTATGGACACCCAAAATTAATATTCGCGGTCCGGACCTATTTGGTGTCTCATTTATAACACGAGTTAACTCTTAATTAATATATTATTATTATTATTTAGTATAATATACAGACGATCTATCTTTCGCATATAAAAGCAATCCAACTCCTCACAAAGGCATCTCGTGCACAATATGATCGGAGAAGGATTTACATAAATAGTTGACTTTGGTGAGACAAAACAAAATAACTTAGAATTAGAATAGAACTTTTCTTTCATTCTGTTTATCTTTTCCCATTCTTTTCGTCTACAAACAATAATTCAGTGCAATCCGTTTTTAAGTGTTCCCACGACTTTTGGGTGATCAGTCCAATCGTTGGTGGAAACCTTATCTACCATAGGGTTGTCACACTTATCTTGTGCTACCTTTTCATCCATCCGCTTTCTTTGCGCTCTTGTTAGGACAGATATGACCTTTCATTCATTTCTTTCAAATCTTCACTGAGATTTGGATGCGTGACAAAGCATCTGCAGCTGTGTCAGCTCCTTATATACCTGATAACAAACTTATATTCCTCAACAACCTAAACTTCGTAAGTCTACTTGACGGATTTGTCATGTTGAATAAATATACGAGAGGCTTATGATCTGTTTCAATAATGAATTCGCGTCCATATAAATAAGGTCGAAAGTATTTTACGCCCATACTATCGATAATAATTCCTTCGATAGTAGGATAATTTTTCTCGGCTTTGTTCAATGTGCGACTAGCATATGCAACCGGTCGTCCGTCATGATTACATAAAACTGAGCCTATAGCAAAACCAGACGCGTCAGTTTTAGAATAAATGATTTTGGTCAAAATTTGATACTGGAGTATGGGAGGAGTCGTTAAAGTTTTTGAGCATTGAAAAGATGTTTTACAGTTTTATCCCAATGAAATTTGACATTTTATGACATAAATTGTTTAGAGGTAAAGCGATTTGAAAAATTTGGTATAAATCTTCGATAGTAATTGCAAACGCTACTAGTCTTTTACATCGTTGGTACTTTGAGGAATTGGGTATTTTGTAATACTGATATCTTTTTGGGTCAGGCTTAATACCTTCGGAAGAAACAACATGGCCAAGATAAAGTAGTTCTTTTTTAGAAAACACATTTTTTAGGTTTAACTTTAAGTTTACTTTTCTTAAGCGAGATAATATTTCTATTAATTTTTATTATGGTTATCTAAATTTGCCAAAACAAATGAGGTCATCTAAATAAGTGAGCGCTTTTCGTAATTTAAACCAGCCAGATATTGTAATTGCACGAGAAAAGGAACTTGGGCTTGTCTTTAAGCCCATTGGCATTCTGGTCATCTGATATTGACCAGAGGGTGTAGTGAAAGCCGTATACCTTCTACTAGATGGATTAAGGCTTAATTGGTAAATGCTTGATTAAGATCTGGGGAAAAATACATTGCCCCTGATAAAGAATCCAATATGTCCGTAATATTGGGTAACGGAAATTTGTCATCTACAATACAGTTGTTTAATTTTCGAAAATCAATAACCAAACGCCAGCTCCTGTCTTCACCGTTTTCTGATTTTTTAGGTACAAGAAGTACAGGACTTGACCACTACAAGATGGTTCAATAATTCCGTCTTTTAACATATTTTTGACTTGTTTTTCTATTTCGTTTCTCTGAGAATAAGGTAATCGATACTGTTTCACATACACTGGGTCACTATTAGGTTTTAATTGTATATTATGTTCGTATAAATTACAAGTTGTTAATTGATCTCCGCAATAAAAATACGTCGGAAAATTTTGCACAGATATTTATAATAGAAGATTTTTCCTCTTTATTTAAATGATCTAAATTTAGTAAATTTAACATTTTACGAACACGTTCGGGATTAATGAGACTTTTATCAAACTTACAAATTGAGTAATTATATAAACTATCGGTTTCGGGTCTAAAATAACTAAGATTAATTTGATCCTCCGTGTATTTAATATTTGTATTGTATTCCCGTTATTTACTTTGACAATTCCACCAGACAGAAAACTCCTCGCATAACTCTCTCGGAAAGACGACAACTTCTTTCATACTCGTGGATATAAAATAAACTCTCACATCTGGAGGTATACTCAAATATGTATTATTTCCCAAAATACCCATATGCAATGGTAAAGTTACTAATTCATTCATATTATGCAGTGTAATATTATTCAATTCAAAATTTATGTTACAATTAAACTTACGTAAAAAATCTATACCTAGAATTCCAGAAGTTTCAGACGGCAATTGCTTTATAACATGAAACTTATTATTAAATTTCAATCCGTTAACAGACAATGTTAAATAAACATATCCCACGGTTCGTAATTTGCCTCCAATTCCGTTTATTGTAATCGGTTTCTTTTGTAATGATATGTTGAGCTTTCTAAGCGTGTCATATTTAATTGCGCATAAAGAAGCCCCGGTATCTACAAGCCATCTACATTTGATACTACCTATTGCTAACTCAACACAATTACTATATTCGCAACCAAATATACTATGAGTCTCGAAAAAATTCTAAATTATTATGGTTATTAGGGTTAATTTCAACATTTTGAGAACTTTGCGATACGCGATATTTTGGCGTCATAAAATTAATTCGTTGGGTATTGTAACCACGAAAAGATCCGCGATTCTGGTATGAGTACTTACTGTGATTACCGCAGTTACCTTTTTCCCACGATGTTGTTGATTTCCCGCGAAAACTGTTGGGGTACGGCTCTCCAGTTGACGCTATTTTTTGCATGGGTAGGCGGTATGTTTGACGTGGTACATTATTGTATGTATACCTACCGCGTAAATTTTACGCATTCCTGAACCACCTGATTCCCGAAAAATCGATGGTTCGGTGTACTGTTAGGTCGAATACAAAACGCCTCATCCTTTGCTGCTCTAATTGTTTCTTTTAATGTATTATAATTACGTGCTGACAAAATAGTACTGAGTTGTCGATTTCGCGCCATGAAACTTTTAATAGCAATCTTTTCATTTATCGGACGTAAAATTTTATGCGCGTTTGGTCGCCATCGGCTTGGGAATCGTCAAATCTACGAATAATTGTTCGATTTTATTGCCATAATTATCTATGGAACTACTATTTTGCCTTATTTGCATTAGTTCGTTATGAATGGAAGTGCAAGATTTCTTTTGTTATGGTTCCGCATATCACTTATAAGCGTCTCGCATGAGTCATAGGAATCTAATAGGCGTAATTTAGCGCCATTCAAACGAGTTTTAAAACAAATTTTATTAACATAGACTTACCTTCTTCTTTAAGCGAAGAGCTATATAACTCTATCGAGTCCATCAAGGTTTTGGTGACTGATCGTCATCACTGGCAGGAGTGACAGCAGTTTTAAAGTCGAAACTTTCCATGGTGACTACTTCGCTTCGAATAGTGCCCTCGGAAGTTGATTGAGAACTGTAATCCTTACTACAAAAGTTTTCTATTTGTATATATAAGTCCTTAATTAAATCGCAATATGATTGTATTTCAACTAATGCTTTACTCTTAATTTGTTTACTTTCTATCTCTTTATTTAAGATTATTAAACAATTATCAAATTCCTCACGTAACTGTATTGATTCTCTAAGGTTTTGTTGTAAAATACTTTTAGTTCGCCTAGCATAACTTAATTTAACCAAATTATTTTTAATACTTTTAAATTTTTCATATATAATTATTAATTCACTAGACATGAAAATACAGTTAAAAATACACTTAAAAATATACTTAAAAATACAGTGTATACATGGCTATTTTGAATTAATATTAATTTCTTAAACTTAAACTATTATATATTTTTAATTTCCACCTTATGTCCATTTTTCACTTTGACGCATCTGTTGTCTCCGGTGACCATCGTGGCACTCACAGCATACACGGGGTACACGAGGTCCTGGGTCAGGCGACCGCACAAAAAGAGACGCAATTTTGCATTACCATCTCATTCCGCATCCAGCTTGTATGACACCTTTTATATATTTGTATACACCATAAACAAGAGCCAAGCCCAAAACTGTGCATATTATAAGCAGCACGACGGATATCCCAGATAGATGGCTTTAATTTCTATATGTGCAGAATTTGAGCTCCTGAAGTATCTTTAATGAACACTTGGTCTTTCTAAGTTCAGAACGACACATTTTTTTTTTTAATTATATAAGTCCAATATTATTTATTCTTCATTTTCATATTTAATTTGTATTCCACATATTTTTAAACGCGGCTCATGACCGAACCCAGGCAGACCGCCGATGAACTGGCAGGGTCGCCATATAGTGTTGGAGGTTCGGGGAATAAATAACACGTCTAGTGATCTTGACTGTAGATTTATTACTGTCCAATTCATCTATCGTACATACACATGAACATACACTACACTACACTACCTTTATCCTTCAATTTTATAAAACTGAGATTCTTGTCGTCAACTGTATCTGCAATCAAACCGCTACAGCATGTTTCACACTCCAATAATTTTAGCAAGCGATGAACTATAAATCCTGCTATGTATGACACTATCTGACTACTAAATTCTGTGATGTCTTGTACAAGTATACTAACTTCCTCATCAAATACGGCTTGTTCATACAGCGAAGTCATCTCGTCTTCATCATTACTTTCGTCTAACTTACATGGTTCGATTGTCAGATTTATATTTTTAAACGCAGAGGAGCACGCCAAAAAAGAAACTTCCTCAAGAGCTGTACAGTTTCCCTGATCTACATCTCTAAGCTCCGACTTTACCAAGAGTTTTTTATATATCGCTTGAAAATGTCGCGCCGTTGGGTTGGTGCTGCATCCACCCTGAGACCCTATATGTCCAAACATAAGCTCCAAATGATTCTGGCTGATCTTGTAAACTGGAACGTACTTAAGTTTTTGGTCCTTTTCAACTAGTTGTATATACAATAAGTTGTATATAGTTTGATGTGTATGTGTGTGATCCACAATAAAATAAAAACCAATACTTTATCTACACTTTTTTACATTTTATCAGCTATTTAATGTCCGATTTCTGAAGTTCCTAGTTACCTATATTCCTATTAGCTATTGATTCAATAAAAGATAACTCGAGTAATCAAGAAATATCATTTATTCAGTCAATATTAAGCAAAAAAGTAGGTACCTACTTTCTATTTTCAGTATTGCTTGCACAAGCGTTCTTATTTGTCTCTATATTAATATTTGTTGTTTTTAAACTTTATACTTTATTAGTAAAAACATATTATATTAGTGAAGAATTTTTTATATATCGTATAATTTTATATAATTTTTATTTTTCTTATCTCCATTTAACGACAACTCTCAGTAACAGTTCCTTACACTGTAGTAACAAATTACGTTTTACAATAATTAATTGCTTCATGCATAATCATTCGTACTAGCAGAATTGTATAAAATATCGACAACCACAAACATCACATCACATCTCTAACTCAAAAAGCCGGCAGTGGCCGCTTCACGAAACTATCGTGTGAGTGAATCAGTAAAATACTTATCCATTGCGCTATTAGACCAGCCAATTTGCTGGTCGATTTGTACTAAGTGCAATGGTTTTTGTTCCTAATTTCATTTGGTTTTTCATCGTGTTTCAAGTACCACGAAGTAATGTTTTTATGAATTTAATAAGAAAACATTAATATTTTAGTACTTACGTGAAATGAGATGCCATCCTTTATAATTCACAATACAGCTGTTATTTTTGCAAACAATCACTGAACAACGCGGCATTTTGTCAAAAATCACGAGCAGTGAAGACGTCGCAAATTGACATTCGACTAATTAAAAGTGTTAATTTTCACACCCAGGTCGTGGAAGTTTCCCGTACTGAATCAAGCGCGATTAGCCTTTACAGCCTTCAAAGCTCTTTCCTCTCTGAATAAAAATACAGAAATAATAGCGCGCGAAAGAGTCAACGCACATAAAAATGGATAAAAACAATCACTCACAATTATTGTAAGGCAAAGCTTCCGCGTTTAACCGCGCACACTCCGATCACGACTGAAAGCATGTGTTGTGTAAAGGCGGCTATTGCCCTCAGTTAATGTTGTCGTAGAAATACTTTAAAGGAGATTTTAATGGCTGCATTCTTAATATCAATGGGAGGGTATTCCAAAGATGTATAGCCTGTACCATAAAAGAAGACCTGAAAAAATTAGATCTGTGCTGTGGAATATAAATCTTGAGACGGTTTGATTGTCGTGATGTTCGTCCGTCAATCGAATGAAGATTTTTATTTATTTTATTTTATTTTTATTTTTATTTATTCATAAAATCCACAGCTTGTAACAATTTATTTACACTCAAAACTTATAAAATAGGTCTTGAAGCCAATTACGGATTTACAATATACTTATTAAGCTAAAGAAAAACGTCACAAAGTATTTACCACCTTACTTAAAATAGAAGTATGAAATATAAAATATTTAAAGGTAAAAAAAGCGCTCTGAAATTTGTTTAAGTGCGGAAGAGTGTGTATGTTTGTGTGTGTATGAGAGTGATTGAATATGTGTGTGTGTATGTGAACGTGATACAAGGTTTAATTAAATAACGATATTTTAAAGCAAATATATAAATGGAATAAATATAAACATGATGTATGTAAATTATAGTATATTTTTTACGTGGTAGAGCCATGCTGCAGCTATATTAATAGTATAGTTGTAGCACGAATGGGTCGGCTCGACCAAGGACCACGCTCTCACAGAATACCAGGTAAAATAGCAGCTTAATGCTGCTGTGTTTCGTATGGTGGAGAGAGAACCGGAGACCCTTTA
This sequence comes from Parnassius orleans, assembly GCA_029286625.1. Classification (NCBI taxonomy): domain Eukaryota; kingdom Metazoa; phylum Arthropoda; class Insecta; order Lepidoptera; family Papilionidae; genus Parnassius; species Parnassius orleans. Next base: position 259,565 of record JAGSMP010000772.1, read on the forward strand.
CTGGAAAAGAGGCATTCTATCTTAGTCCTCACGGCTGACAACGCATCTGCATTTAAATTCGCAAACGAAGATAGATGTAGATGTCTATGGGCCGCAGCAACCACTTACCATCATGTGGACTGTGTGCTCGTTTGTCACCCTTATTCTATAAAAATAAAAAATATATATTTATGTATCCAATTAATACCTGCTATAAAAACTTTCTTGCATTTATATTATTACTGCTATTTATTATTTAAATTTATAGATTAGTTTATAATTTGACATATTCTTAAAAGTACCTTGCAACTTCACTTTTGAATGAAGTTTTACTAGAGTGAAAGATATCAATTGAATTAAATGTTTTATTATATATTCTGTAGCCTATTGACAATCGAATTTTGAGCATATTTAGTTCTTTTAAGGGCAGTAGCAAAAAGTGTCGTATGTCTAGTTCGTTTATTTGGAACATTAAAACTTAAAATTTGTAACGCTAATTCACAACAGTCTATGTAGTTATTACATACCATGTAGAAAGGACATATCAATTAAGGTTCTCTACTTTGAAGAGGCATGTAATTGTAGTGGAGACTAAACTCGCTATCATCTGAAAAGCGGCGAGAAAATCGAAAGTGTAGGTGCTTTAAAAATTTTAACTGAATATTCTCCAGCTTTGAATATACGTCACATATTGAGGATTCTATATTATGCCACTATACTTCAGAATACTTCTGACATATGCAAAGTATAGTACTCAAACATCCAATGTCTGAAAAGGGCTTACTGACTCGTAAAACAAAACCTAAATTTTGTATGCTTTCACTATTGTATCGATATGTTCGGAAATGTTAATTTTGAATCCATTTTACCCCAGGTCAAGTACACTATTCAACTCAGATAAAGTAAAATTATTTATTTTATAATTGTATTTGATTGGATTAGTTTTTCTAGTGAATGATACAAGACAACATTTCTTTAAATTAATAATAATACGATTTTCAATATAATAAGAGTTTAATCTATCTAGATCGGCTTGAAGTTAATACAATCAGTAATCCCATTAATTTTCATAAAGATTTTGTATCGTCAGCATACATTAAAAATTTTGCTTAAAGCATCTACCCACATCATAAGTACGTGGCATATAACAAAGGTCCCAGGATTGAACCCTGCGGTACGCCTGATGGTACCTCTAAAAGTCGGAGCGTGAACTACCTACCACTACAGCTTGAGAACGATTGCGGATATGACTCGAACCATCTCAACAAATTACCGTGGATACCCAGTTCAGATAGTTTACGCAGAAGGATACTGTGGTCAACACGGTCAAATGCCTCTCAAAATCCGTATATATTACATCTACTTGTGACCCACCATCTATACTATTAGATATATAGTCTACAAAACCTCCTAGGTTAGTAGTAGTTGACCGCCTTTATAAATCCATGTTGTTCAGAGGGAATCGAAGTGGCAATTATTGGATATATATGAGCATGGACTACTCTTTCACATAGTATACTAAGTACGTTCAGAATCGAAATGGGGCGGTAGTTTGCAATTGTTGATTTAAGACCTTTTATGAATTGGTATTATGGGCTGTTTTCCAAATGTGAGGAAAGTAGCCTCCTGAAAACATCGATTGAAAATAAGTGAGATAGGAAGAGATAGAGCATCTGCACACTTGGTTAAAATATTGTTGGAATATTGTCGCTACCGCACTTTCGATATGTCGAGATTTTTAATTAGCTTTAAAATATACTTTGGTAATTTTAATGTCATGTATAGTAGCAATTTGCAATTGATTCCTATGCGTATCTTGTAAATCTAGATCAGAGGGTTTATTAAAAATTTCTCTCGAAAAACTTAAAAGCGGAACAAATATCAAAATTATTACTGATAACTAAATTATTGTATGTCATCTGTTGAGGATAATTACAAATATTTTTTCTCTTAGATTTTACATAGGACCAGAAGTATTTGGGGTTATTTTTAATTTTTTGTTGTGAAAATTTTATGTAGGAATTATAACAGTCGGACTGCATTTCTTTTTGTCTAGATCTTAGGTCTGAAAATTGAGCATAGTCGTTTGGGTTTTTGTATTTTTTCCAGTGTTTGTGAACTTTAAACTTTTCTTTAATTAAATTTATTAATGGCCTGCTATACCAGATGGGATAAGTGTGCACACCAGAGTGGTAAACCTGAGGAACACATGTTTGTATGCAGTTTTTTATAATTGCATAAAAACCATCTATTTTAGTCTCAATATTTGTGCTATTGTCTACTATAAACGACCAATCCTGTTGATTTAACATTTAATTAATGATGTTAAAGTCAGCACGCTCATAAATATACTTTGATCGTGATTTTGTCAAGGAGGTATGAGAAAATCTGACGCAGTGATAATGAGTGAAGAGTGGTGACAGTCTTCTTTAACAAGGTGGAAGTTGGATCTACTTACAGTGACGGACGAGTCTGAGAAAATTAGCTCTAGTATTTTATTACTTTTATTTAAGATGGCATTATATTGCATAAGACCTATGAAAGCCGTATGGTCAATGAGCTGTGATGCCGAATTCTGGACTTCAACAGGGCCTTTCTAAGTATGACAGGTCCATCTTGTGTCCAGTCTATACACGGTAGGTTAAAGTCGCCAAGTATAAACTGATCGTTGGGATGATTATTACGTATTTGTGAAATAAGATTTACAAACAGTCTGGTTCTCTGAGAGTGAAGAGTTAGGGTATGTAAACCACTGCTATGTGGAGGTTGTGCTCTAATCCCACAGCATTAGAAGGAACCGTCACCCAAACGCACTCAAGGTTATCAGAGTGCCATCGGATCTCATACACGCCTGCAAGTATGGTGCACACATTAACATGACCCCACCTCCCAACGACCCACGGTCACGACGAAACACATTATATTTATTACATATTCTGAATCCAGGATTCCGTCATAAAGCCAAGTTTCGGTTATCATAACAACATCATAATCAAGTAATAGTAAATTATTATAAAATTCATTAGTCTTAGTCCTCAACGTACGTTCTGATAATAAAGTTTTAATTCTTTCAGTGTAGTATCCATTGAAAACCAGTTGACAATGCCAGTACTTATAATAGTTATAACGAACAGTTACATAATCAAGGTACCTAACAATGTAGCAAGGTATAGGTGTTAGGTATGAATAATTATAGTTAATAAAAGTTTTAATTTACTTGTACTTAAGAGTAAGTAATAATTGGTTAATAAATGTGTAAATTTTACTTGTAATATGTTATTATTAATCGAAAATAATTTACATCATTATATATTTTATAGAATATTCTGTATTTATATTTGAGAATGTAAATATATGTATATAAGTAAATCGTTAGATGAGTGTATATGTGATTTTGGGAGTGTTTATTAATGTTTGAGAATAATGTATGATACGAGTGTGAGTTTTGATGCATGTATTAATAGTGTACAGTGTATCTAGTTGTGTTAACTGATAAAAGCATAGAATTTGTAACAAGTGCATACCTTTTCACAAGCAATTTACGAAAACGTTTCAAAGTACACAGAATATACAGGTAAATAGATTTTAAATAATTTTCACAATATCTGACGAAGAAGATATGGAGATTGGAGGTGAAACCTCGTTTTTTCGAACGAATATACGGCAGTTTTTTGTCCAAATGAATTTGTAATTTAGTTCCTTTACCTTTCGTTTGCACTGTGAAAGAAGCATTTTTTTTTTTGTTAGATGCTCATTTATAAAAATCATACTAGTTTCACATCCAAACCCCATATCACTGGCGTTTAAATTACGATTTTGGTGCAGCGGCCATTATTTTGTCTTTAATAAAACGATGCTTTAACCGAGCGATAATAGCGCGCGCGCACGGTGCTTGTGGCACGTCGCGGCTGCACGCGATGCGCAAACTCCACTTCAGAGGTTCGATTGAGACTCAATATGCTCCGAAATCTTTTGTATAATAGTTAATGTGTTCTCATCCTTATCTTCTGGTATGCCAACGATTTCAATGTTTTGCAATCTGGCCCACTGTTGCTTCATGTTATCTTCCAGGGTCTTCACACGAGTTGTGAGGTGATTCAATTGTTCTTTGAGGAATATGTTCTCATCCTTGAGGCACCGCAAATCCGATGTGGTGGAGTCTAGGTGCTTTTTCAAGTCATCATATTGTCCAGAAATATACATAAGTCACAGACTCTTAAGTTCGACAAAGCGACTATTTATATCCTTCAGCTGATTTGATACCATGCGATTCAGTTTTTTCAAGCATGACCTCAATTTCTGTTATCAGTTCTTTTTTTTTAGGATTTTGAATTTATCTTGAGTAAGATGTGAGTCCACTGAACGATTTCTTTGCACAGTAACATTACAATCTTGAGATAGATACTCGGATTTAACTTTTTCATCAGTCTTGGAGTGACTAGTAGAGCGAATTGGTGTATCTAAGTTGCCTGTTTTTGGTTGCTTGCTTTTGCACTCTGAGCATTTCCACTGAGTTTTAGCTTCTTGACTCATTTTTCTAAACCGCTTTGGTGACAAGTTCGCACACATCAAATCGTATTTTAACTTACAACCATGACAACTTATAATTTCATTACTTGCTATATCACTTTTACAACCGGCGCAGCTATATTAATCCATCTTGTAGACTTGATAACTGTACGGACGGCCTAACGATGCAGTGAGCCCGTCTACGTTTTTATACAGATCACCACGTTTTAGAAAATGTTTTGGTTAAAAACTCAGTAATTACTGCACGGATCGTTTTCACGTAAAGTTATATTAATTATTCACACAATAGACTGCACTTAGGTGAGGGATTTTGGTAGTGCACTTCACTTTAAACACGGAATAATCATTAATTTCAACGGACGATACGTATTGGATGCTTACTAAGTGACGGTACGATCGATTCAGATAATGAAATATAATAAATTAAAAATATCCTGTTGCTACTTGTTTAAAGTAGCATATATTCCACCAAATACAAATGCGAAAAGGGGCCAAGTTCGGTACAAGCCACGATCGGTATGTTTCTAGGTTTCGCCGTTTTATCGTACAGATCTGAATGGGTGTCAACTTCTATTGTAGTTTCTTAAATGATAACTACAGGAATGTACAACATACTTCATGTTATATAAGGCTATTTTTACAACCATCAGATGATACTTATTCACGGGATAAAATACACACGTAAAGAAATTTAAGAATAACAGACTTTTCGCGATTATTCAATCAAGAAACCACACTTTTCATGAAACTTAATAATAAAAAATTACACTGCACTTACCTTTACTACAACTTTCGTTTATACCATAGAGCAGGAAAGAGTGAGCTTTAAAGATATATAATTAGGTGGTATGAATCTTTCTTTACCCGGGAGTCCGTCAGTAGGTATTTCTGCCGTCAAGCAGAGTTGCATGCACTGCTGTTTTCCGTTCTGAGGAGTATAGAAAGCCAGTATAAGTACAGGCCGTGAGGCATTCCATCTTAGCCTCAGAGGTGATAAAGCATTTGCAACCTTCTTTATTCAAAGTTGATTGCAACCACTTCAAATCAGGTGGACAGTTAGTTCGTTTTATCACTTCAATTTAAATAAAAAATATATATAAACATAAACCTTAATCATACTTGAGACGGTGCCAGCACCTTCAGTCTGTTCAGGTATACAGACAGGTGCTGGCAGTTGTCCGTCACACCGATTCTCCTCCAGTCGGAACTGTCTCTGTACGGACTTGCACTAGAATAAAAGCTTAAATTAATCACGGTGCCACAATTTATTTATAAAACCCTTGACAAATCTAATCTAATTTTAGTCGTTATAATATTAATAGTTTAAACTAAATAAATTACTTCGCTATGAGCCGCGGGTTCGAATCCCGCACGGAACAAGTATTTGTATGGTCTACAAGTAAATGTACGGGTCTGGATGGTGGTCCATATGCAATTTATATATGTATACGAGGCCTATGTTCAGCAGTGACCTTGTGAAGGGCTGTAATGTTGATGATGATGAATTTATTTATGGTAACTGCTCCAGATTAAAGGAGAAAATCCTTCATTGGAGGTAGCATTTTTATAATTTTTACCGAAATTCAATAGGATTGGAATCTCTCAACATGACTTATTCGTGAATCTGACAACATGCAAGTTGCTAAGAGATTATGTTAATATAGTTTGCGTTTTTAGTGAAGTGAGAGTGACAAACTGACACAAACACATATCCTTAATTAAGAGTCAAAATGCGATGTTTTAGTTCTTAGGGGTGACAACCGCCTGAGAACTAAGATGTTACAAGTATGTCTCATAATCATAAAAATTGTTTCCGATTCTCGTCACAACACGAAACAGCAGCGATGTGCAGTCATTTTAGACTGGTATTCTGAGTGAACGTGAATCTATGCTGTCATTTTAAGCTGTGCCAGTGTGAATCCAATTCCTGTTGCATTGGCTATATGAAACTTTGTGATGATGATTCTACTACGCCGCCCGTACAAAGTAGAAGCCCGTACATAATAACAAAGCTCAGGGTAGGTTTCCCTATCCTGAATTTTATATGCCTTCGTGCCTTTGACCGCAATACATAAGTGTTACTTGTATGTCAGATCAACCAAGAAAGATCTTTGATGCTCAACTTTGGCACGCACTCAAAAATAGATATTTCTTATTTATTTCTATATTAGCGAATAAAAGTCCATTGTGAGTCGCACATTACCAATTGTTATAGTACCCGCGTTATCAACTGAATCGTCGGGCAATAAATCTGTAATCAGTCTATCTCGCTCGCACTCATTGGCCTTATGGAGCGTCATAATGATGTGGGTAACAGCAGGTAGTCGATATCATCATCATTCATCATCACAGCCCTTCACAAGTCCACTGCTGAACATAGGCTCCCAAAAATGCCACAAAGCACGGTCCTCAGCCACCCGCATCCATCGACTTCCTGCATGTCTTACCAGGTCGTCACCCATCTAGTGGGGACGCCCACACTTCGTCCGCCGGTGGCCGAGCCGCCACTGAGAACCTTTTTCCCGTCGGTTGTCGGTTCTTCGAGCTATATGGGCGGCCTATTACCACTACAGCTTACTGATTCGTTGGACTATGTCGGTTACTCTGCTTCTACTGCGGACTTCCTCATTTCGAAGTCTATCATTCACAGAAACTCTGAGCATAGCTCTTTCACAGTTCGCTCAGCGACCTTAAGCTTTCTCATACGGCCAGCAGTGAAGGACGACGTCTCAGTTCCGTAGGTCATCACTGGCAACACGCACTAGTTGTACAGCCTCGTTTTCAAGTTTTGAGGTATACCTGACGAGAAGATGTGCCGTAATTTCCCGAACGCTGCCCAGCCGAGTTGAATCCGTCGATTGACCTCTCGGTCGATGTTGGACTTACCTAGTCGGACTATTTGTCCCAGGTAAACATACTCGTCAACAACTTCGAGCTTAGTGCTGCCCAACAACTACTGGCATAGGTGCACATGACATTAAACATGATCTTTGTTTTGTCCATGTTCATCTTAAGACCTATCCGTTGGGAGGCACTATTGAGGTCATTGAGCATAGTGCGGTCCTCCAGCGATTCTGCCATAAGGACTATATCGTCTGCAAATCGAAGGTGAGTGATGTACTCGCCATTGATGTTAATACCGTATCCTTCCAGTCCAGAAGCTTGAAAGCGTCTTCCAATGCAGCGGTGAAGAGATTGGGGATATAACGTTACCCTGTCTTACACCTCTCTGCAGTTGGATAGGTTTCGTACTCCTGTTCTGTACTCGGATAGCCATCGTAGCCCTACTGTACAAGCACCCAGCACTCGATATACCGACAGTCAACTTGGCACCGCTGAAGGGACTGCAGCACCGCCCAAATTTCGACGGAATCAAGGACTTTCTCATGTCCACATACGCCAGACATAGTGGCAAATTGTACCTCGGACTTCTGCAATTTGCCGAAGGAGGGTATGGTGTGGTCTGGTGCTAAAGCCTTTTCGGAAACCAGCTTGTTCGGGAGGCTGAAGTCGTCGAGTCGTGAGACGATTCGGAATGACTCTCGAAAACAGCACGGCTCAGAAGGGAAATCGGTCTGTAGTTCTTCAAGAGAGCGTTGTCGCCTTCTTGAAGAACAAGACCACCGCACTTCTGCTCCACGCCCGGTGTAATGCCACCATGTAGGACGGAATTAAAGAGCTTCTGAAGGACTTCAAGTACCGGTTTTCCACCCGCTTTCAGAAGCTCCGCTGTAATTCCATGCTCGTCAGGGCCGCTGTTTTAACGTGCTGGAGAGCCATTCTAATCTCGCTAAGACTGACGTCCGGGATATCATCGGAATAGTGTCGGATAAGACTCGCTCTTGGATCGTTACTCACACTTGCGTGTGGCTCCAACGATGATGTGTACAGCTGCCCATAGAACCTCTCAATCTCACTCAAAATTTCAGGTGTCCCGGAAACGGCTGCCACACTCGGTCTTCAGCTTCGACAGTTGGCTCTTTCTGGCAGACTGATCTCTAGCAAAGACTTTGGAGCCCTGGTTCCGCTCGATCGCTTCTTCAATACGAGCTGTATTGAAGTTGCGCAATCCCGCCGCATGCATTTGGAGATCTGTCTGTTCAGTTGCCTGTATTCTGTCAAATCTACTGAAGACTGCAGCTTCATATCGTCTAACAGCCATGAGATTAAGAGTGTGATCGGAAGTTTTTGTGTTCTTCTGCGGCGGGTCTTGCAAAACTTAGCTCCGACCATGGACAGTTCCACGAGCTTGTCATTCATATCGCCCACTGCATTGCAATCTTCTAGCACTGAAAACGGTTTCGTAGCTCGAGCTGAAAGGTTTCGGGTCTTTGAATTAGAGCACGAGGGGATGGAGCGTTGACTTCATTAGACGTGACCTCTCCAACTTTTTTAGGTTCAGTGTGCCCTCACCATTCAGTGATCGCTGCCGGTTTTCACCCTCGCGATCACTGAGACATCACTGAACAATTGTCTTTTGTCGTCATAATGAAGTCAATCTCATTTTTGTCGAACCGTCGGGGCTCGACCAGGTCCACTTCCTGTGGGGCCGCTTCTGGAAGAAAGAGTTCATCATAAAAGTCCTCTCTCTCCATGAAGTCGGCCAGCTGCTGGCACCTTGGGTTCCGTTGCCCTACTCCGAATTTCCTACTAGCTCACCGTACTCTCTTGTGCCTAGTTTTGCGTTGAAGTCTCCCATTAACACCGTATAGTGGGTTTTGGAGGAATGCATGGCTCAGAGATATCCTCATACATTTCTCCACCTCCTCATTGGGGTGTGCTTGGTGCGTAAACCTGTATGACCTTCAGCGAATACCGTTTGGTGATTCTAGTATAGGTACGCAACCTCGTCGACACACTCCCAATCTTTACAACGTTGTTAACGAGACACTTAGGACGATAAATCCGACACCCTTGGGACAGATGGTCGCCCTCCCGGTGATAGAACAAGTTGCCGGATTCGAGACCGTGTCCTCCCCTCTACGGACCTCGGATAATCCTATAATATTCCAGCGCAACTTGTCTATCTCTTCCAGCTCCAGGATCTTCTCGTCAGTCCTCAGGGTACGTGCGTTGCCAGATCAAGTCGTCGTAGGTGGCAAACCGAACCTCCACCGGAGATTCTAGCACCCCTGCCCCGCCGTTACCATGGTCGCCACCGTAGCCAGGAATAGCGGGGCCGCCGGGGACTGGGGCCGTCTCTTCGTTACTATCATGGGGTATATTGCCATAGTTGCCACGCTTGGCGAGCGGGTTGGCAACCGCAGTTTTATTGTTTTTGCTGTTATCAGAAAGATGCTGCTGCCCATCGTCTGCCTCAGTTTCCTCTGTCGCCTCTTACGACACCCACGGGAAGATATGGGGTAGTGAGTATTCTACCCGCCACTACACGGTTCAGGGTCGATATTGATAAGATTTAATGAATGGATTTGCCACTATCATGCAGTAGATATAGTGCGTTTTAGCACATATATCAAAATTATCAATATTAGTAACTGTAGTTGTTTTTTTAAAACTTTTACCTTGGATTGGCTGGGCTGCCGGATTGAGATATTTCCGTTTTTATTCGATCGACTGTCGCTCTGCTAACGCCATAAATAAACTCAACATTTTTCCTGTGTTTTATTAAAATTGAGCTGGGATATTTTTCGGAATCATTTTCAATTATTTCAAAACAAAAAATTGTGAATAACTATTCGAGTTTGCACGTTAATATCACCTTTAAATTTTTGAAATCCACTTTAGAGAATACATTTTCCATTAAGCACAACTGTCGAGATCGAAGATAGAAATGAAAAAATGTACAGAGGTCGTTGACCTTGTTACCTACACAAATAAGTAATAAAATTGTTTACACCTGGTGCAGCAAAATATACAAGACATGATTACAAAAGAATTGAAGTTTAATTGTTTTAAATAGTAACAACATACATGTCCTTTATATTATTGAACATTGACTAAAAGTTATAATTATATTTTATTAAATAATATAGTTTAATTTCAGAAACCACCAGGTGGTCAGTTCCTTGAATAGAGAAAATGTTTACGTGGTGGCTTCTTAATATTAGCAGATAAATCATTAAATCACGAAATCACAATCATTAAAGAACGTAAGGATATTGTGAGCCTCTGTTGAGCGAACTGTAGAAATGGCTTGTGTCGTGATCGAGCATTTGAAAGTGTTTACAGACCCCATGTTCTACTTTGACTATTTTGAAAAGATTGTGGAAGAAGTTTTGTCAAACTTAGTAAACAGAACAAGTCTGTTGTAATATGTGGAGACTTTCAAGTATGACACATAAATATAAAGGTTCCGCATGTACATCGGGATAGATTATAGATGATGAGAATTTCATATTCGTATTTTACGTATAGAAATAGATATTTCTTGACTTTCGATAAGTAGTATTGTCGCCTGAGACGGTAAATCACACTCCTTTAGCGTAACAAAGCCCATTCACTCCTGTCTATAAGACACCTACGGAAAGACAGACATCGGAAAATTGTTCTACATATTTGCTCTGCGTATAACAGAAAAACAAAGAAAGCCGTTGACATTGAATGCATGGAATATCAACAACAATGAGTTGGAAAACTGCTTATCTAATTGTGAGAAGTTGAAGAGAGGAATTCAATATAAAATTCTAGACAGCAATCAAAAGTAAGTTATAATGCGTACACAAAATTAATTAATTATACGT